>OY769904.1:31004810-31198170 GCA_963669185.1 Dyspetes luteomarginatus
GTTTGCATTTGACATTACGAGTGATATACTCCCGCCATCTATCGGTGGCGCGCGTTCTTCACTCTTGCCCGCCTTTGGCCAACTGCTACGTCCAAGCGACGTTTGACGGTATGCGTGGATGGCTTTGTGACGCGTGAACCGTCAATCCCCACTACCACATAAGCCCCATTGTTCTCTTATGAGAATTATTTGAGAAAATTATTTTATTTGATTTTTTTATTTTTCAATCATTGTTCAGCTACGATGCCATCCATAGAAGAATTTAACCTTGAGGAAAATAATAGTTTGACTACATGTGCATATGCGAAAAAGTAACGTCATCTTGAAATAATCCGTCATCTCTGAAATGTCATTTTCATCGTGTCTCGATTCACTCATCTCCAATAGCAACGGGTAACATGTACTGCAGGCGGCAGTGTGATTCCGAAGATACCCGAACGCTCCATTCTCATAGATTATAACCAGTGACGTCACTGCGGCTAAAGCGGCCATCCGATTGGCCAACTTCGATCGGCTATAACTCGAAAACGACGCAGCCGATTTCAAAAAAAATAATGCCAAAAATTTTCGTTTTTTATCCCGTATATGCCCATATCAGGAAAAGGGGCAGTCCCGAATCACCCTGTAATGTATATAATGTATATAAATGTGTATATATATATATATATATATATATATATATATATATACATTTATCATATATATATATATAGGCATATCATTGGACCACATTTATCGAGATCTTGAGTGTGTATATAAAATAGGATAAGAACGATGTTTTGCTTTATAAAAATTACCAATAACGCGAATGTTCAACGACGAGGACGCGAGGATCACAAAGAGAATCGTTGCATAAGGGACGCCTTCTTAACGTCGTCGTCGTCGTCGATCGTTGCTGACGAGTCGCTTTTCTTTATAAGGCTGCCACTTACCTATATCAAGATACCATTAACAGCGACCAGTGTTCTTGTAACTAAACTGGCAATAAAAGAAAAACAATCGAGAAAAAAAAATCGAGTGAGCTCAGAATGATGAAATTGTAATTATCATTACGAAATTTTATATATATATATATATTTCGTTTTTTTTTTGCCAGTCTAGTTACAAGAACACTGGTCACTGTTATATATATTTATATTATATATGCTATATATATTAATAATATCATATATATTTCATATATTAATATATGAAATATATTTTTCATATATATTACTATATATATATATATAATATAATCAAATATTGGATTACATATTATTGGTCATTAGATGCCATGTCATTCGCTCCGAAAAATAATTAAAAAAACGTGATAATAATAATATTGATAATTGAATAACGTTAGGATAGATTCGAGAATGGATATTATCAATTAATTAAGTGCTGACGAACGCATTTAATTAAATGCATTCGTCAGCAGTTTTTCGAGTCACTAATTTATATCAGGTATTCTCTCGACAGCTGCAGAGATAATTTTACCAGGCCAGTAAAAGCTTTTAGCTCCCCCTTTATTAGTTTATTATACGTTTGTGGGCAACATATGAGTTCGTTTAAAATACAATTAAATTCGACACGTGCTACCGTACGTACAAAAATTTGAACAAATAAAAACAATATAGAAAATTAATCAAAGGGTGAATAAAATTCCTAATTAGAATTTCTTAATATGAAAATTCGAAGATTCTGCTACCAAAATCCCGTCATACTTTGCGTCTCGTATTTTTATATTTTTTCTATCCTTTATTTAGTTAAACTCGAATTTTGTAAAACACTCAAAAAATTCCTTATTGGAATTTTTTAATATGAAAATTCTTATTTGAAAATTCGAATATTCTGCTACCAAAATCCCGTCATACTTTGCGTCTCGTATTTTTATATTTTTTCTATCCTTTATTTAGTTAAAATCGAATTTTGTAAAACACTCAAAAAATTCCTGATTGGAATTTTTTAATATGAAAATTCTTATTTGAAAATTCAAATATTCTGCTACCAAAATCCCGTCATACTTTGCGTCTTGTATTTTTTTTTTTTTTTAATGTTTTATTTAGTTAAAATCGAATTTTGTAAAACACTCAAAAAATTCCTGATTGGAATTTTTTAATATGAAAATTCTTATTTGAAAAATCGAATATTCTGCTCCCAAAATCCCGTCATACTTTGCGTCTCGTATTTTTATATTTTTTCTATCCTTTATTTAGTTAAAATCGAATTTTGTAAAACACTCAAAAAATTCCTGATTGGAATTTTTTAATATGAAAATTCTTATTTGAAAATTCAAATATTCTGCTACCAAAATCCCGTCATACTTTGCGTCTTGTATTTTTTTTTTTTTTTATGTTTTATTTAGTTAAACTCGAATTTTGTAAAACACTCAAAAAATTCTTAATTGGAATTTTTTAATATGAAAATTCTTATTTGAAAAATCGAATATTCTGCTCCCAAAATCCCGTCATACTTTGCGTCTCGTATTTTTATATTTTTTCTATCCTTTATTTAGTTAAAATCGAATTTTGTAAAACACTCAAAAAATTCCTGATTGGAATTTTTTAATATGAAAATTCTTATTTGAAAATTCAAATATTCTGCTACCAAAATCCCGTCATACTTTGCGTCTTGTATTTTTTTTTTTTTTTAATGTTTTATTTAGTTAAAATCGAATTTTGTAAAACACTCAAAAAATTCCTGATTGGAATTTTTTAATATGAAAATTCTTATTTGAAAATTCAAATATTCTGCTGCCAAAATCCCGTCATACTTTGCGTCTTGTATTTTTTTTTTTTTTTATGTTTTATTTAGTTAAACTCGAATTTTGTAAAACACTCAAAAAATTCTTAATTGGAATTTTTTAATATGAAAATTCTTATTTGAAAAATCGAATATTCTGCTCCCAAAATCCCGTCATACTTTGCGTCTCGTATTTTTATATTTTTTCTATCCTTTATTTAGTTAAAATCGAATTTTGTAAAACACTCAAAAAATTCCTGATTGGAATTTTTTAATATGAAAATTCTTATTTGAAAATTCAAATATTCTGCTACCAAAATCCCGTCATACTTTGCGTCTTGTATTTTTTTTTTTTTTTAATGTTTTATTTAGTTAAAATCGAATTTTGTAAAACACTCAAAAAATTCCTGATTGGAATTTTTTAATATGAAAATTCTTATTTGAAAATTCAAATATTCTGCTGCCAAAATCCCGTCATACTTTGCGTCTTGTATTTTTATATTTTTTCTATCCTTTATTTAGTTAAACTCAACGCTATTGTAGTGCAAAAAAATACTCGAAAAATCATTCAAACAAAAAGTGCAATATCTTTTTTTTTGTTTTTTTTTCCATCTATTTCGTCTGCCAATTTAAAGAAGATACGATCACCATTACTTTGAAGTAATTTCTCGATTGTTTCGAAATTGCGTGGGATGTGGGTGTGTTTTAACATTGCCTTAAATGAATCGACAGACTCTTATAAAAACGAGACTTTGCTAATGAACGGGGATAATCTTCTCGAGTATCCACAAATTACTCGTAATTTTTTTAAGTCTTTTATACTGTAAACTATATAACTATATATATATATATATATATATATATATATATATATATATATATATATATATATATATATATATATATATTAACAAATTAACAAATTAGAGCTAATGAAATCGATCAATTTGTCTTCGTCAACGTGAACGAACGACCACTCTGCCAAAGGCATTATTCACCGTCCACGACGTGACAAGACCATCAGACCATTTTTTTTTGTGTTCCCTCGAGACATCCTGCATCTTGTCTCCCACAAAAGTCCATGAAAGAAAATCGAGTCTCGAGCGTCATATGCCTATATACATATATATATATTTATATACATATAAATATACATATATATACATATATATATATATATATATATATATGTATACATATATATATATAAATAAAATACTTGTCCCAAGGCTCTGGTGAGTACCTCGATATATACACGTCTCTCCGATTCACACGTGCCCGTTCACCCCGGAGTGGTATTCGAGCTACCGCGTATATATGCCCCGATGCGTGCTATAATCAGCGAGCACGCGATAATCTTATATTACGTGACGACGACGACGACGACGAACGACGACGACGACGAACGAGCACAGCGACGAGGACGAACGATCACAGCGACGAGGACGATGAGGAACGGAACATCGACATTACTTGAACCGAGCAAAATCTTTTCTCGCACAAAAAAACTCCCCTATATATATATATATATATATATATATATATATATATATATCTGTATATATATATTTCCTTTTATTTTTGCAATAAAAAAAAACAAAAATATATATACAAGTACAGTGAAATTTTCCTACCTGGTGCACGAGACTGCACTCGCGTGTACGAACATTAAACGTGACCACCGTGACGACGAGATATTCAACCCTCATGTCTAATTAAATGATTTGATAATTCCTGACTTTACGCAATGAACTCTCCAGTGACCTGCCCCTCTATTTTCGCTCACTTTGCTCACTGTGCTGGCTGCCAGTGCAACGAATAACATGAAATTATGTTTGATGAATCGTCTCTGCCTGTGTGTGTGTGTGTGTGTGTGTGTGTGGACCAGCTGACTCGAGAAATTCACCTGAGATTTTCTCATATATTTTCTCACAACTTTTGTAATATTTCTTCAAGTACATACATCATCTGTGCTATATATATATATAACATAGATAGCATAAATTATATATATATATATATATATATAGCACAGTTGATGTATGTACTTGAAGAAATATTACATAAGTATATATTATGTAATGATATATATTTTTTTTGAGGATGAGTTAGCGTGTGTAAAAAGTTCCATTGTCAGGTGTATATTATTATTATTATTATTATTATTGTTGTTGTTATTGTTATTATTATTATATTGTAGGTTGAAATATGAAAAACGAATAATGTCGTAGAATAATATAATATATGTGCGATATAGTTGTGGGATAGACAAATTATTCGCTATTTCCGGATATAATGCGCTTACGTCAAAAAGAGTACAAAACTCGGTCACTGTTTTTTTTTTTTTTTTCCATCCGAGAGAAATACTCGGTTTTGCTTCCCGCGAGCTCCGCTGCAGCATCGCCAGGAAGGGAGAGAATTCTGTTGCTGCTGCTCATCGCAATTACCATCGTTTGTGTTATTCTCTCTCTCTCTCTCTCTCCCTCTCTCTTTCTCTCTCTCTCTCTCTCTCTCTCTTTCTCTCTCTCTCCCTCTGGCTCGCCGGAAGTCGTTACGGCTCGCGATGCCGCAACCCCCCCTCCTCCTCATCGCAGACCACCGGAAGTCTGCTCGAGGATCCATCGCGAAAATGGAAAATTTTTCACTTATCCGTTTCACCTTTTGCTACTTGTCGACCATTTACTGAGGATCTTATCTCTTATTGATCGACGAGAAAGTAAATTTTAATGCAACGAAGCGAGATGGCTGAATTATCGTCGAAACGAGAATATTGGGAAATTTTATGAAAATTTGGCGACTTGGATTTTGTATGGGAGAAAATAGTTGAAATTTTTATAAATGGCAAAAAGTGAAAAATTCTTATGAATTATCTATTATTGACCGACGAGAAAGTAAATTTTAATGCAACGAAGCGAATTGGCTGAATTATCGTCGAAACGAGAATATTGGGAAATTTTATGAAAATTTGACGACTTGGATTTTATATAGGAGAAAATAGTTGAAATTTTCATAAATGGCAAAAAAATGAAACTTGACGACCCTTTACCTTATCTTCTTATGAATTATAAATTATCTCTTATTGATACGAGAAATTTAATTTTAATGCAACGAAGCGAATTGGCTGAATTATCGTCGAAACGAGAATATTGGGAAATTTTATGAAAATTTCGTGACTTGGATTTTGTATAGGAGAAAATAGTTGAAATTTTCATAAATCGATCGTTGATCTTTGGTTTTGTTTCTTTTTTTTTTGTTACTTTCCACAATCATTCGATTGAGGAGAAATAATATTGAAGGATATAAAATTCATTATTATTATTTATCGTAATAATTTTTGATGATAATAATAATTATTATTATATTATGCCCTTTTTATAAACCTTTTTTTTTTATTCATATATTATTGCTTCGATCTATTTTTTCTTTTTATTCTCCAGTTTTTTCATGAATATTTTTTTTCTCCCATGAAAGAGATGCAGCTTTTCTGCATCGTAAGCACACATTTTCCTCTCACTTTTTCATATACAATAATCTGCGTTTTTAAGCTGCTGAGAGGGAAAAAACTTGAACGAGACAAACTTCTTGTCATCTCTCTCTCTGTCTCTCTCTCTCTCGCTCTCTCTCTCTCTCGCAGGTACAACCAAGATTTCCATGTCACGGACAATGACTTAAAATATTCAAGCATCAATCTCCCATGACGAGAAAAGAACGACTAGAAAAGAACGACGAGAGTCTTATGCACTTGGCGAGGAGAGAGAATCGTGTCGTGTCCATTACTGCTGTATTATATTATGCACGAGCCCTTCGACGCTCTCTCGACGATTATTCGCCATTTCCATTGTTGCCTTCGCTTTTATTGTTACGCCAGTGAGAATGCAAAAAGTATCCGATAAAGAATAATCATTTTTCCCGTCAGCAATACAAGTTGAATGTGAATACAACTATTCGTGATGTTTTGCCAAGTGAAACGACAGTCTCATTATCACGGAAATTGCAGGATGGCTTTTGCGATGTGGAAAGATTTGATCAAAGATCAATAATTATTTTTCAATTATTTATTATTATTTATTATTATTTATTATTATTTATTATTATTTATTATTATTTATTATTATTTATTATTATTTATTATTATTATTATTATTATTGTACTGCGACGTCCATGATCTATAGACGAGCATGCACTCACTGTAAAAAACCCACAAAAGCAAATGGACTTTTTGAAATGACATGACTGCTCGTCATTACGAACCAAAGCACGGGAGAGCGATAGACGGTGAATTTTTATACCGATCGAAATCCATAATTGGAGTATTCGAGCGATATTTCGAAGGCAAACGTCAAAATCGCGTGACCAAGTCTTAAGAAAAATTCCTTCAAGAATGGAGATTGGAAAAAAAAAAGGAAAAAAAAAAGAAACGATGAGAATTTATTAGTACTTAAAATATAAAAAGGGTGGAAGTTACGGGGAAGAGCAATTTTCACGAGAGCAATATATCGGCCTTTGTAATACGACGAATTAGATTTATCGAAAGCCAGAACACCGAGACGTTCGCGAGACTGGTACGACCGTATCATTCGTATCCAGTAGTAACTTTATTTATTGCCTCAGTTATATGTATATATATATATATATATATAGGTTGTTACAGGTAGGCCAAAACGGGTCCTTATCCTCGTGTCGTTCGCTCTGAGTTTAAGTTTCAACCTTGCAGACCTTCGTGCTGTCGCTCAAACCATATCGTGCTATATAGACATTCGCTATATAATATATATATATATGTATAAAAAATTACATAAAAGGATGTCCCCATTTTCTCAAAGATCCATATATCATTTTACCAGATGGTTCTGACTTTTGTCATGGCACGAGATCTCGCGAGTTGAATTTTTTCATTATTATTATTATTATTATTATTTTGTGCTACTTGCATTTATTATTCAGCACATTCGATCGTTCAATTTGACTATCAACGTTTTTTTGTACGCTTAAAACAGCGTGAGATGAAATGCGATTGGCAAAAAATTGCTGCCAATAAATTAGCAAACTCTTGCCATGGAAGTCATAAAAGAGCTTGGGCAGTTTTTAATATTAAATACTAGCTGCTGCTTCGTGCGGCTTCGCACACGTTGAATCAGTCTAAACACACTTCACCCCTTTTAACCCCCGTAGGGGTTGAATTTCGAAAAATCCTTTTTTAGTCGATGTCTGCGTCGTATAACGAACTTACCTGCCAAATTTCAAGCTTATACGCTTTATAGTTCCTGAGATTTCGTGATGAGTCAGTCACTGGTATTTTCGCTTATATATATATATATATATATTTCGCTTATATATATATATAAGCATAGTGTAAAAATATTTTACCCCTTTTTACCCCCGTAGGGGTTGAATTTCAAAAAATCCCTACTTAGTGAGTCTCTACATTATAAAATAAAACTACTGACGAAATTTCAAGCTTATAGGCTTTATAGTTCCTGAGATTTCGTGATGAGTCAGTCACTGGTATTTTCGCTTATATATATATATATAGTGTAAAAATATTTTGCCCCTTTTTACCCCCGTAGGGGTTGAATTTCAAAAAATCCCTACTTAGTGAGTCTCTACATTATAAAATAAAGCTACTGAACAAATTTCAAGTTTATAGGCTTCATAGTTCCTGACATTTCGTGATGTGTCAGTGGTATATATAAAAGATTAAGAAGAAAAATTTCGATTAAAAAAAAATATACGATAACAATTGCGTTCACATTTTAATCAATTATTTGTTATTATTCAATTACACGCTGATTAGCGATGGTAGAAATGTTGGCAATTTAAATGGGAATGAGATGTGTCGGCTTATGAAAAAAAAAAAAAAAAAAAAAAAGATTTTCCGCTGTCTCAATTAAATGCATTTATGGGCCTGCATATATACTTGAATCTCCGCAACATGCACTTCGTGCAACGTCTGGACTCTCGAGAGCAGGTTGTTAGCCTGATTAGCACCGACGATCGAACTTCGAGGCGTTGCAGAGTCCGTAGATGAGAGAAATCATGCAGAGGCGTTAGTATATATATATATATATGTATAAGAGAAACGACGGAGAATATATATATATATATATATATATACGAGAAACGTTTCCGATCTCATCGAGACACACCCATCCTGTCTCATCCTTCTCGTGAAAGAAATATTTTTTTTTTTACGCATCCTACGATCGATTGATTATATCCTCGTTATTTGCATCCGCAATCCTGTCCGGATGGCTCGTCAGTATTATGTATCAAGAGACGTCTCAGCGTTTTTTTAAATTTTATTGAATTTTTTTTTTTTTTTTTAATCATCTGACTCTCTTTACCCCACCAAGCCATATTTCTCACTTAAAACGAGGGTATGAAAGTTTTCTCGCCCCAGTTTGCATTGAGAATTTTGCAAAATATCAAACCAGAAATCGTTAAAATAATATTTGGTGTAGAAAGTTTGAAATGTCGTCGAAGAAAGTTTTATTTAAGGATATTCGTTAGTTGTTCCTAAATTCGGGGACATTCAGTTTTTATGAGTAAATTTTGCAATTTTTTTTTTTTTCGTGCGAAATATTCCAATAATGGAATGTTAATAATATTAATAAAAAATATTGCCACCAATAATTTGTGGCAATAATTTTTGTGATCTGTGCTCGAGCACATATTGCAATTTCTCGTCATCAGCTTGAATCATACAAAAAATTAAATATCGATAGAATATTTTTTTTTTTCGTTTGCGCCCTCTAATTGAGATGATCAGCTTTTGCCAATCTCTGCGAGTTAACGATCTGGCGCGTGGGCCGCGCGTGCCCGCTCACTTGCATCCTAATTAACGAGAGGAACTTCGTGATAGACAGACGAAGTAGCCATCACATCATTGTTGTGTGGGGCCTGTAATTGTCGAAGGGGTGTTTTTTGTTCGCACGCGTCCCACCAATTTACCATACAAAATGGCACGAGGCTCACCCCCCTTTTACTCCTTTTCTTCTCGCGTATTGGACAAATTTATATTTATATATATATATATACACAATGTCATAGAAAGCCCGTGTACCCTTTGCAGGCCGCTAATGATGCACGTTGAGCGAAAGACAATTTTTTAAAATCCTTTTCACCCCATATACGTCCCTACAATTTTTTCGTAACAAGTCGACAAGTTTTTACATTCTTGGTATTTGAAATTTTATATATATATATATATATATATATGTATATATATATATATATATATATATATATATATATATATATACAATGTCATAGAATGCCCATGTACCCTTTGCAGGCCGCTAATGATGCACGTCGAGCGAAAGACAATTTTTTAAAATCTTTTTCACCCCATATACGTCCCTACAATTTTTCGTAACAAGTCGACAAGTTTTTACATTCTTGGTATTTGAAATTTTTTATATATATATATATATATATATATATATATATACTCAATGTGATAAAATGCCCGTGTACCCTTTGCTGGCCGCTTTGAATGATGCACGTTGAGCGAAAGACAATTTTTTAAAATCCTTTTCACCCCATATACGTCCCTACAATTTTTCGTAACAAGTCGACACGTTTTTACATTTTTGGTATTTGGAAAAATTTTCATACGAACGAATCGAGCCTTAGAGACTATTTAATTGCCCCAAAGTAATTTGTACTTTTTCTACTGTCATTTTTATATTTTCAGTCTTACGAAAAAGAAGAAAGAAAAAAAGTTCAATCTTCGACCTTGATGAACTTTTAGTATTTTTTTTTTTTCGTATGAAAGATCTTTTCATAATTAATAAATAATAATAATTTTTTGAATATTTATTACAGAGTGCTGAAACCTCCTGGCGGTGGAAGCAGCGACATTTTTGGCGCAGCGCCGGAGGAAACGAGCCCACGTCGTGTGAAAAATCATAATCAGTCACAGCTTGGATCGGCACTTTTCGGCGATGGAGCAACGAAGAACAACGGCTCGAGCACAGGAACGACAAGTCCCGATTCACCGCGCGGCAACAAGCCCGGTAATGATTCGTACAAACGTTTGTTTGGCCCTCCCGATGCCCCATCCATCCAAAACACGAAAAATCATACGCGCAGCAATATATCACTCAGCGGCGAGAGCCTCGCCGACTCTTGTAATGAAAAGAGCATATCATCAAATGGGGATCATGCCCTCATTAATGGCACTACTGCTATCAACGGAAACGCTAATTCTAACGATATAACAGGTAACAAAATTCGTACGTTTTTTTGTTTTTTTTTTTCTTCTTAATTCTTTCTCTTTAACACTGAAAAAAAAAACAAAAAAAAAAAAAACGTGCGTTCGCGATAAAAGAGATTCGCTATCTTGAAATATGTGTGTACAAAACGCAGGCTCTAATTTGATCCGTTAGTAAAATCATATTTTAAAAATAATTTCAATTTTTGTTCTTTCACTCTCTATGAAAGAATCGAGTTAAATTTTTTCTTCAATACTTTGAGTCACGTATGAAAAATTATATTTATGTATCGATAAATTTTTTTTCTATTCCGATGATTTATATTTTCAAGAAATTAATTTTTTAATCCTCAGTACGGGCCTTGTGCGAATTTTAATTACATCTCTCGGTGTTTATATTTGTTAATTTATTTTATTGTCATACGTCGAATTGCCATTGTTAACTATTCGCAAGCAGCTTTTAGGAGAAACAAACGATTTCGTAAGTGTCCAACGAGAAAGAAAGTGTGAGAAAGACACATGTAGATGAAAAACACGACACTCAAAAACACATTCCCTTATTATCTGTGTTTTCATTTTTTTCCTTTTTTTTTTAATTTCATATTAGTCGTTCTACCCTATTAAAAATCGCAAAATTGATCATCATTTATAAAAAAATTTAATGCAAGCATCGTATATAATGCATTTTATCATATTATTTTTATTTTTTTGGCACGATATTCGCGTTTATTTGAATCGTGACAATTTTTTTTTTTTAATTTCAATTCGGTTTTATCGCGAAATTAACGTAGGGCCTGTTCATGATATATATATAGATATATCGAAACACATATTTTGAGTTAGTCATTTCATCATTGTTGCTTTTACTAACCAACTGCATTTTCTTTTCTTTCTTCATGTCATTTTATTCTTGCACCACTGTCGCTTTTTTCAAATGTTTTTTTTTTTTTTTTCTTTGTTTTTCGTGATAGTTTTTTGTTTGTTTGTTTGTTGTTTTTCGAGTGTGCTGATAACTTGTAAATCATTGTGCATCCTTTGTACGAATTTGTTTTGTCATTTCGTTTTTTTCTTTCTGTGTGCTGCATCCGCTGGGCAAACAAATTCAACCTGATTAATTTTCCTAATAAATAAATTATTTCGGTTATTTGCTTACTGACGAAAATTTATTAATTTTAACTTGTTGATCTGCCTTGATTTTTTTTTAATTTTGCCTTTCCTCAATTTGCGTCTTTGATCTCGTTCAATTTTGGCATTTCTCTTTCTTGTGCGAATTTTTTTTAAATTCTTTTCCGAGATAAATTAGAGAGTAAATTTTCAAAATAGCAAAGCTAAGAGCAAACCATTAATTTTATTATCATCATACATGTTAAAGCATTATTTTCTATTTTTCCCAACTAATTCACGTCTCACGAATGAATCAGAAATTAACTGACGCATTTGCGAAAATTAGTCAGAGATTTCACGAGATATTTTTAAATTTTAATCTACCAGCGAAATGAATTTTCTCTATTTATTGCTAAAAATTTGGCTAAATCAAATTCCAGTTTGCTTAATCAATAAATTCTTTAAAATATTTAATGAAAATTCATTTATACTTTCTGAGTCTGATCAGTTAAATTTACAAAATGATATTTTAAAAAAATCGTTAAAATCGATGAATTTTTTGATAATACAGAAAAAAGTTTAATGAAAAACGAAATAGTTCGTCATTTGAGGAACTTTTTTTTATTTTTTTATTACTGTCATGAGAAATATTCAATGATATACTCGAATATAATGAAATAATAAAATCCATTGATCGTTTTCTCAAAATTTTGTACGCGCTACTCAAGCAAGCCAAATAATCAAAAATTTTGAAGTTACGAAAATGTGAAAAAATATTTTTATTCAAATTCGACATTAATTTAACTGAGAAAAGACAAATAGTTTTATGTCCTTAAACGATGAAAAGTGAGAAGGAAAAAAATGTTGCAATCAAATCTCATGATTATTGGTAATTTAATTTAGTCAATTTAATCGGATGAAAGAAACAAAAAAAAAAAAAAAAAAAAAAATAGGATCAAAAAACTCGAGATTCATTCTTAGGACGTGACACGTAACACTATATAACACGTAATTGATAAATCGCATTGGCGATTTGTGTTTGTGTCGGATGCATGGGTGAATTTGTTCGGCTTTGTTGGGTATTGGTGGCGGATCGTCCTGTCCTGCGACGTCTGCAGGTGGATCTTCCTGCATGCCACGCAACCCGGTTACCGGAGACGGAGTTTACGTCACGCCGTTGAGGCGCAGCGCACGAAAGAGTAGAGGTAACATTTTTCCCATTTAAGCAAATCACCAAATCACACAGTCCTTGTCACGCGTTCATTCAATTTCTCGTTTCCTCGATCCTTTTTCAAACTTTCAATTTTTTTTCCCACGTCCTCGTGATCTCACAATCACCCCAATTGGCAATTTAAATATAAATATACACCTGATCCGCATTCAAAAGTTTTTCAAATGATTAAATTGATTAATTTATGGATTCAAACAATTCAAGGCGAATCTCTACATGCAAGAGGAGAGGTAACATTTTTCCCATTTAAGCAAATCAACAAATCACACGGTCCTTGTCACGCGTTCATTCAATTTCTCGTTTCCTCGATCCTTTTTCAAATTATCAATTTTTTTTCCCACGTCCTCGTGATCTCACAATCATCCCAATTGGCAATTTAAATATAAATAAAAATGATTCAAATGATTAATTGATTAATTCAAACAATTCATGGCCAACCACTATAGGCAAAAGAAAACGTTTATTCTTAGCGTAGAACGTATTATTGATTTTTTACTTACCTCCACCTTCAATGCTGAGTTCACAGAGTGTCGACCTTTCGATCTTTCCCATTCCTCGACACAAACGTGACTGCGTCGATACACGCAAAGTTCGTTGATCCTGGTCTATCAAACTTTTGATTGGGAATCTCACACACGATTTATTCTCATCTAATTTTATCACACGGGTTGAACGAACTTTGATTTTTCAAAAATATCATACGTTCTCATGGAGAGGAAATATATGCATAATATATTAACGAAATTATTTCAAATATATAAAAAAATATTTAAAATATTCTTTTGCATGAGCGCATACCAGAAATTGAAAATTAATTATTTTTTTGACCACCTTAAAAAAATTACGGTTAAAAAAATAAAAAGCCTGGAATTCCTCCCTCGTATATTTGTGTTGACCATTTCACCAATTGTGGGAACTTGTATACCATTACGAAGCTTCGCTAAATTCGATATTGTGTTTGCCTTTTTTTGATATAATTGAATTTTTTTACCCCACAAGCGTATTTGTGTACAGGTTTCCTCAAAAAATCTCCATTTGTTATCGTTCCTTTTCCTTTCATCTCACAATTTTATTTATTATCCTTGTAATCGGACAAGGGAATTGTGGAATCTTGTATACCATTACGAAGCTTCGCTAAATTCGATATTGTGTTTGCCTTTTTTTGATATAATTGAATTTTTTTACCCCACAAGCGTATTTGTGTACAGGCTTCCTCAAAAAATCTCCATTTGTTATAGTTCCTTTGCTCTAAATTATCAAAGGGTGAGTCTAGTGTAAGTAATGAGTCAAATTAAATCTAAAAAATATTTTCTATAATTATGAAAAAAATACTCGATGGTTTATGTTATCCCAGATATGTGAGATTTTACGGCTAAAAAATAAAAAGCCTGGAATGCCTCCCTCGTATATTTGTGTGGACGATATTGGATCAATAATAAAAATAATAATTGCTAATTTTCTTTTTTTTTCTTTTTTTTTTTCATTTCTTCTCATTCTCTGCAGACGGCAATCCGGTGACTGGAACTGGCTACACACCAGATCCCCAGAACAACGTGACACACGTCCAGAATGGTGTATCAGCCTCAAACATGAACGGGTCGGATAAATCAAGCGATACATCACCGGCTGGCTCGACCAAGGGTCAACAATCACGTGCTCGTGTGCCACCCGGTGGCTACTCATCCGGACTCTGGTAAACGATCTCGTGGACCAGCCATTTCCGCTGACAGAGGAAAATAACAACAAAAAAAAAAAAACAACCCCTAAAAACCCCCCAGACCTTTTATCTCCTCGCTCCTTGCCCCAAATCCCCCGAACATCGATAACGAGAGAGAGAGAGAGGAAAAAAAACCAAAATTATTCACTCCAATTTATTATTGGCCGTCGTTACTTCCAGAAATCGAAACCGTTCCGAGCTCACTGCGAGTGAAACGATTATTTATTTTTTTTTTTTTTTTTACATTTTTTTTCATCCATCATTTTCATCGTGACTTTTTGCCAATTTGCGCAAAAAACTCGTCACGGTATTAATGAAAGTTCTCGTTCCGAGAATTATCGGAGAACCTCGTGATTTGTCGAGAATAAATTGAAAAAAAAAAAACAAAAAAACTAAAAAAAAAAAAAAAAGCATTTCCCACTTCATTCTCTCGAGTCGCAGGTCGAAACGAGCGATTTCGTGATCTGGAACGAATGAAATTATCGAGTATACGTCAATCGGCCAGCAGACACGTGCTTTCCTCGATGCCCCGGACGTATCGGAATTGTACATTAGGTAGTCTGTCTTTCTCGAGATAAATAATAATAATAATAATAATGATAATAATAATAATAAAAAAGTGCACCAACACTTCGAATGATAAGTGCTTTCTTAATTCCGTGCCTTTCTTATTCACTTACACATACACACATAAATGCACATTTTTCGCTGATTTCGCGACAAAAAAAAATATAAAAACGACGACGCACTTGAAAATTAAACTATACTCGGCTCTTGGGCCCATCCTAAAGCGAATCTTTTTTTTTCTTTTCTATCATTTCTTTGGATCACGCGATATCGCATAATGATAGATTTTTTTTTTGTTTTTTAATCAAATGCGCGTCTCGTATCTATTTATATTGGTGTGCATCGTCGTCCGCGCGAAAATGATTGATTTTTACGATAAAAAAAAGTCGTAGCTCTCTCATCGCGTCGTCAGAGCCTTTTTGCTGACTCGCTTTATCGTTTTTTTTTTGTTAATTTTCGTCCGGTATAACGAACCTATTTATTTCACTAAAAGGTCCTATATTGATTATTATATTTAAAAACCATAAACATAAAAAAAAAAAGAAACATATACATATTCGTACCCTTATGTATATGTATCATGCGGTTTTTTTTTTCCACAAAAGTAATAAGTCATCGTTTGGTGTGAGTTAAATTATATATGACTCTGTAACGCATCACATTAGTCGTGATTATCCTCCTTTTGTACTCTGGCAATTAATAAAATTTTGTAAACATAAGATTTGTCTGTTTTACGTTTATTATTCAATTTTTTTATTTATTTTTTTCGTTTGCAGAAATCCAAGAATTCAAATCAAATGGATTTGTTCTTTACACTTGCTCCGAAATGTTGTAATTTATTATTATCAACGTGACGATACAAAACGTCTCACTTACGATGTAATTAAATGGTACAAAAAACAAAAAGGTACAAAAAAAAATACTGATAACGATTAATTGAAAAAAAAAACACAACAGATATTTGAATAATGATAAGGCCACGGTTAATTTTAGCCTCCTTCGACAATGAATACTGATAAATTACATAAATAAGAAAATTTTAAACAGAAATTAGTTATGGCAACGAGGTAGAAATGGCGTCCTGCGCAAAATTAATTTTAAGTAAATAAAAAAAATAACGATAAATGGAAAAATTTAGCAATTTTTAGAAGCTCTCAGAAAGCTTCAATGAGATTCTTAATGGAACCTTCGCGAAAGTTACACAGAGCTGTGAATGCGTGCTTTTGATGTACCTCCTGCTCGAGTCTCGTTGCAATTTCGTGAGCTCTCTTGGTGATTTTTGGCGGAACACCGGCTAGTCGAGCCGCATTAAAACCGTACGATTTTGGACAAGCACCATCGCTCAGCTTGTACAAGAAAGTTACATTTTCCTGAGATATTTCCTCTTCTTCCTCAGTCTCGACCATGCAGGACTGTAAAAAAAATGAGACATTTATATATATATATTATTTTTTTAACCACAACCATCAATTAAATTGTGATTGATAATTTTTTTCTCATCGTTCACTCACCATATGAGCCAAGCTGACATTCTCATTTGTCTTGTAATCTTCGACCAGCGAGTGATAATGCGTTGAGAATAACGTACGACATTTTTTTTTCGTAAGAGCGTCGACAACCGCAGCAGCGATAGCTGTGCCATCGTAAGTCGAAGTGCCACGTCCTAGCTCATCGAGCAAAACTAATGAATGAGGAGTCGCGTGTTGCAAAATTGTCGCAGTCTCGCTGAGTTCTACCAAAAATGTACTTTGACCAGCAAGTATGTCGTCGTTGGCTCCGAGTCTTGTGAAAATTCTGTCCGTCAGAGCCAAACGGCAATTGCTCGTGGGTATGTGGCAGCCCTTAAAATATTCAATCGTTAATTATCCTTAATCGCAAATTTACGCCACTTTGAGGAAAGAAAATTTTACCATTTGAGCCATAATCGTGAGCAAACCGAGTTGTCTCATCAGTGTGGACTTTCCGCCCATATTTGGCCCGGTGAGAATTACGAGAGATGCATTTCCTTCGGCAGCCAAAATAGTATCGTTTGGCACAAAATCCTCGCTCATGATGCAAGGATGCTTTCCATCCTTGATCTCCGTGCATATGTTCTATTGATTGACAAAAAAAAATCGCCATAGTGCAAATGTTAACGAGATAATGTAGAGAAAAAAAACTATCAAACACAAGAAATCGTGGAACGAAAATTTTACCTTCTCGTCATCAATGATTTCTGGCACGCACATATCACCGCATCGAGCATACTCTGTGAGCGATATGAGAACATCGATTGTCGCAATTCTATAAATTGCAACGCTCCATAGATCATATTTCTCCCCGAATTTTGCAAATATTCGTCGATTTATATCCTTGAGAACTGCATCACGATTATCCTCGGCGTTCATTTGTCTCGTTAAAAGTTCTCTGCCCTCTGCCGTGTAATAACGCTTAAAACCTTTTCGCTGTGATTGCAACTCATAACCAGGTCCAACTTTCTTCACTTGACTGTCGGGAATTTCAATCTGATAACGTTTCTTTTCTGTTCCGAATAAATTCATTTTAACGCCAAAATGTTTCCTTTGAGTATCCAAATAGACTTTCGCATCTTTTGCGATATCCTCAATTTCAATGAAAACAGAATCGTACTCGGGATCGACACCGCGTTTTGGTATAATACAGCCTGCCTCCTTTGCCTCTTTGTGATCAAATGCGACCTGCCATGAAGAATTAAAAAATATTATTCTAAGCTTCGTTCTTTCGTTCGTTCGTTCGTTCGTTCTCATAATCATTCGCGTACCTTGAAAAAATCGAGAGTTTCACGCAAGTCTGGAAAACCACCATCAGGCTCTAATTTCGTACAGAGCTTTATCAAATCGCTGGTAAATTCTGAATGAGAAACAAAAAATTATTAATTATCGATTAAATGACAGTGGAGATTTTTTGTCTTTAATTTAATTTAAAAAAAAACCTTCGAACTGATCGATGATCTTCAGTGTCTCCTCAAAACCTTCTAGGGCGTTGATGAAATCGACGATTTTTCTTTTCGAATAAGTATCTCTCTCGAAGAAAATGGCACGTGAATCAGGATGATCGGCTGCTTTCAATGCGTTACCGTATGAATGTATCCTATCAAAATTAAAATAAATGTAAGATAATTGAATTTGTCGCAACTCGCGTTTTAAGGGGGAAAAAAAAAAAGTTTACGAACTTGCTCAAAAGTCTTTCCAAATCTGGTACATTTGCCAACATACCGCGGACTTTTTGAACAATATCGGGTCGTTCTGATAATTCGCTAATGGCTTGTTGTCGTTGAATTATTATAGATTTTTGACAAGATGGTCGGCAAATCCATTCGCGCAATAATCTAAAATTATGAAAATGAAATTTCTTTTTGTCTAGTGAAATTGTCAGTGAATCAGCGATAAATTTGCTCACCTTTTGCCGAATGCAGTGCAACAATGATCGAGCGTTGCGATGAGCGATCCTTCGCCACCAAGTACTTTCAAATTATTTATCGTAATGGCGTCTAATACCATGCTCGTTACCGATTTTAATCCCTGTGTCGCCAATGGGCTCGTGTAATCTGGTGGAATGTAAGTCTGGAAATGTTTTTGCACCAGTAACTGCTGATCGAGAAGATAATCTTTCAATAAATAAACGCAACCACCGAGAGCATTGACGGCAAGTTCTTTGTCCTCTGACGCCGTAAGACCCAGAGTGTCTCCTATTTTTTAATAATTTTTTTTAAATTATATTTCCGGTTAAATTTGCTGATAAATAAATAAATTCTACGAAAAATTAGGACGCACCTTCACTGAGATAAGGCTTCAAGCCTTCAGGCCATGTAAATTCACCATCCGGTTGCTTCTTAAAATATTCGCCATCGTGGAGTTTCTTGAGTTTTTAAAAAATTCGTTTAACATTCAATCTCGGTGATAAAACATTAAATTTTTATTATTATTATTATTTACCTGAAGAGTCTTTGATGCCGACCAAAATTGCACCTCTTTCTGCAAAGGTTCTTTCATCGTCGCATTGAGCATATTGTTCAGTATTTTCATCGTTTCCTGCGACAAATTTCCTCGCTCGTAGACCAATTGAGTTGGTGGATTGTGCGAGAAAAGTGTAAGCAGACGGGAATTACAACGATCGTCCTCAAACTGGCCAAGATTAAATTCACCGATTGTCGTGTCCAAGAAACAAATGCCAAAAGATGGCAACGAATTTTCAGAATCGCGCTTTTCCACCAACGACATCAAATAATTCGATTGTGGCGTCACAATTTCGGAATCTTGAGCAGTGAAAACTCGCGTACCTTGTGTGCTCACTTGGCATATTTCACGCCTCACGACTTTATCGAATTTCGTTGTTTTTGCAGCTACAGAGAGAGAGCGAGAGATCAATAAATGGAAAAATTTAAATTGCCAGGACAAAATTTTATCCGATTTTAATCAATTTCGAATAATTATTCCACGCTCTAAATTGATCAAATTAAAAAAAATCTCACCCTTTCGGCAACGTTCGGCTTGCATATCAGGAGTCTCGGTCTGCTCGACACGAGCAACTTTGTATCCACGTTCGATAAGATTTAGGGAAAAACGACCGTACGCGATTTCTGGAAAGCCTGAATGGGCCCATTCGCCCTGTCGAAAAATAATAAATAAAAGTGTCAACGAGCTAAGACAAAATGATGAATTTTCAAAAAAAAATCGAGTCACGTTTACTCACCCGCATGAAGGAGATACCAAGAACATTGGCACCAATTACCGCGTCCATGTGGTAAAGCTCGTAAAATTTGCCAATTTTGAAGAAAAGCACACAATCCCAATGGTTGCTCTTTAGGTCCCACCATTGGCGCATCCCCTGAAAATTAACCAGATGGTAGTTGATAAATAATTTGAGAATAAATTACTTTGAATAATTGGACAATTCCGTTTTGTTGATGGGAAAAAGAAAAATCAACTCATTCAAGCGTTGAATTGCTCGTTTCTGCCATAATCTTCGATTATTTAACGATACTAACGGGTGTCTGATTGTTGAGAAAATCTGTAGGCACGTAGAGAGTCCTGGGATCGTAATTTGGATCGGTAGGTGGTCGCTTTTTTATATCTCTTATTTTATCAGGTTTGAGGAAATCATAATGTAGATGAGGCCATGAATCGGTACCGGATGCTGGTCCAGAGACTCCAGATGCTACCTGGAGAGTGTTTGATTTGCCTTCCGTCGAGTTCTGGACGGTATGAGAAATTTTCATAGTATTATTTTTATCATTTTTCAAGTTTTGCTCTAAAAATTATGATAATTTTACAAACCTCATTTTCAGACTTGGATTTTTTGCTCCCAGCACGTCCGTTGGTGGTTTTCGATCGTTTAGCCTTTTTCTGCAAACAAAAGTGTGTGTTAAAAAAAAAGGAATAATCATCAATATTTTCCGATATTTTTCGAGTATTCCTTTTTTTGTACCTTTGGTGTTTCCTCATCAGAGTCTGTAGATGGCTCACTTTCCGAAACGGCCTCTGATAATTCTGATTCATCCGAATCTTCCTCTTCCGATTCTGAAATACATTTGATATTTTTTCATACATGAATTTGTGAGCAATTTTTATTAATTCTCGGCTGTAGAAGGAAAAAGTGACTTGCGCAATTACTTGGTTTGTAATCATCTTCAGAATCACCAGAATCACTGTCATCTGGTATAATAATTCTTCTTCTTTTAGGCTTTATTGCTGTTGCCTCAATCTCCTCTTCTCCATTTCGTTCCTTCAAAGGTCTCTTTCTCTTGGGTGTGAGTTCTTTCTCCTTGATAGACTTTGCTGATAAAAACACAAGAAAACTGATAGATTAATTATCTATTTAATTTGTCTTATTTGCTAATCGTCAATTGTACATAATATAAGATTTAATTGTCAAAATAATATCTGATTGCTATTTTTTATTTGAATATTCTAGCTCGACCACATTTCAAGATATCGAGCTAGAATTATTCACTCAAGTAAAATTCTATTTTTATTGACAAATGAGCAAACCTCTGACTAATTATAAAAACAATTATAGAAAAAATTTTAAATGTATAAACTAAAAATTGTATATTCCTTCCTATTTATTTTTTGGATACTCGGAAAGATTTATCGATCAATAAGCCAAAAATGATAAATTTCCTTGGTAAAAAATGATTTAGGAATAGACAAAAATCATGCAGTTTTTTCCTTTGTTCAGGGCACGACCTCTGTACTCACAGGATTCCTTACAAATTCATAAACATGCGCAACACAATTAAACAAAATCTATTTTCCTCTCATTGCGAATAATAACGTCGCGTACTGGACTTTGTGATTTTTTTTCACAGTACATTGATCAAATATTGTAATAAATACAAAATAAATACGCACGTTTATCCTTTGCTGGATTCGACGCACGTTTCGGCGTAGAAGGTTTTGGTTTAGCGGCAGGCTTATCGTTAGCGACAGATTTTGAGCTAGTAGCCGGTGTTTTGCCACTTTGCAACTTTGGATGCTTCGGTGACGTGAAGTATTTGTACAAGGAATTTTGCTTCGACATTTTTTATGCGTCGTCAACGAACGAACAAATTTGTGTCTTTGCTCTTTCGAGGTCCGAGACCGCGAATATATATATATATATATATATTATATAATGGCCACCTGCAAAATCGAAACAGCAACATGCGAAATCGCGGGAAATGTGTGAGGCTTTCACAAAGGCATCAAGAAAATACGAGGAGAGGTTTGAACTTAAAACACACAGACTGTCGGCTTGAAACGTCGTTCAAAAAAACTCCCTCTCATTCCTTAAGTTACTCGAACGAACGCAGGATGGCAATGGTAGTTAAAGGATTCATATATCGATTGCTGTGAGGGCAATGAGTTCGATGGGGTAATATGGGTCATTGAAAATTAAGATAGTAAAAAGATTGATTAAAATTTTTGTCAATAATTAAATTCGTATAGATTCGAGATTTAAGTTTACTGCCGCTCACGACGGAGGTAGAGATAAGATAATAATTAAATAAGCTACTACGAAACTAAATTCGATAAACACAAAAGGACTGCGGCTAGCTTCAGACGACACATCAATGTAGACTTGTTCCACCAGAAATCGTTTTTCCGAAAATTAGCCGGTTAAAATTAGTACACGAGGGCCGGTTGAAAAATTAGAACTCGAAGGCCAGTTGAAAAATTAGTACACGAGGGCCGGTTGAAAAATTAGTACACGAGCTCTGACGTCATTCCGGTTGCTTTGACGTCACGTCCGGCCACTTTGTCGTCACTTCCGGTCGCTTTGACGTCAGTTCCGATTGTTTTGACATCACTTCCGGTCGCTTTGACGTCACTTCTGGTTGTTCTGACGTCACTTCTGGTCGTTTCGACACCACTTCCGGTTGCGTTGACGTCACTTCTGGTCGCTTTAACGTCACTTCCGGTCGCGTTGACGTCACGTCCGATTGCTCTGGCGTCAGTTCTGATTGTTTTGACGTCACTTCCGGTTGTTCTGGCATCACTTCCGGTTGATTTGACGTCGCTTCCGGTTGATTCGACGTCACTTCCAGTCGCTCTGACATCACTTCCGGTTGCTTTAACGTCACTTCCGGTTACTCGACATCACTTCTGATTGATTTGACGTCATTTCCGGTAGATTTGACATCGTTTCCGGTTGATTTTACGTCACTTCCGGGTGATTTTACGTAACTTTCAATTGCTTTGACGTCACTTCCGGTCGCTTTGACGTCACTTCCGGTCACTTTGACGTTTCTTTGGGTGACTTTAACGTCACTTCCGGTTGATTTTACGTCACTTCCGGTCGCTTTGACGTAACTTCCGGTTGATTTTACGTCACTTCCGGTCGCTTCGACGTAACTTCCGGTTGATTTTACGTCACTTCCTGCTTCCTGCCACGACGGTGGCGCCATCTTTCGGCGAATTCGCGAAGCTGCAAAATTTCAAGGTAAAAATTTGCATTTGGACGGTGGCGCCATCTGTCGGTGAGTTCGCGAAGCTACAAAATTTCGAGGCGAAAATGTGAAATTTTCCGCCACGACGGTGGCGCCATTCCTCACCGGTAGCGGTGAGTTCGCGAAGCTACAAAATTAGAATTTTCCCGGGACGACGGTGGCGCCATTCTTCACCAGCAGCGGCGAGTTCGCGAAGCTACGAAATTAGAATTTTCCCGGCACGACGGTGGCGCCATTACTCACCGGTAGCGGTGAGTTCGCGAAGCTACAAAATTAGAATTTTCCCGGGACGACGGTGGCGCCATTCCTCACCGGCAGCGGTGAGTTCGCGAAGCTACAAAATTAGAATTTTCCCGGCACGACGGTGGCGCCATTACTCACCGGTAGCGGTGAGTTCGCGAAGCTACAAAATTAGAATTTTCCCGGGACGATGGTGGCGCCATTACTCACCGGTAGCGGTGAGTTCGCGAAGCTACAAAATTTCGAGGCAAAAATGTGAAATTTTCCGCCACGACGGTGGCGCCATTCCTCACCGGTAGCGGTGAGTTCGCGAAGCTACAAAATTTCGAGACAAAAATGTGAAATTTTCCGCCACGACGGTGGCGCTATTCCTCACCGGTAGCGGTGAGTTCGCGAAGCTACAAAATTTCGAGGCAAAAATGTGAAATTTTCCGCCACGACGGTGGCGCCATTCCTCATCGGTAGCGGTGAGTTCGCGAAGCTACAAAATTTCGAGGCAAAAATGTGAAATTTTCCGCCACGACGGTGGCGCCATTCCTCACCGGTAGCGGTGAGTTCGCGAAGCTACAAAATTTCGAGGCCAAAATTTAAAATTGTCCGCCACGACGGTGGCGCCATTCTCACCGATAGCGGTGAGTTTGCGAAGCAATAAAATTTAACGTAAAATCAACCGGAAGTTACGTCAAAGTGACCGGAAGTGACGTAAAATCAACCGGAAGTGACGTAAAATCATCCAGAAGTTACGTGAAAGCGTACGGAAGTGACGTAAAATCAACCGGAAGTAACGTAAAATCATCCGGAAGTTACGTGAAAGCGTCCGGAAGTGACGTAAAATCAACCGGAAGTAACGTAAAATCAACCAGAAGTGACGTCAGAACAACCGGAAGTGACGTCAGAGCAATCGTAAGTGACATTAAATTGACCTGAAGTGACGTCGAAACAACCGGAAATGACGTCCTAGCGACCGGAAGTGACGTCAAAGTCACCCAAAGTAACGTCAAAGTGACCGGAAGTGACGTCGTCGCGACCGGAAGTGACATCAAATTTAACTTGAAGTGACGTCGTCGCGACCGGAAGTGACGTCAAATTTAACTTGACGTGACGTCGTCGCGACCGGAAGTGACGCCAAATTTAACCGAAAGTGATGTCTTTGCGACTGGAAGTGGCGTCAAATTTTACCGGAAGTGGCGTCATATTTGACCGGAAGTGACGTCAAATTTAACCGGAAGTGACGTCAAATTAAAGCAGAAGTGACGTCATCGCGACTGGAAGTTACGTCAAATTTAACCGGAAGTGGTTGATAATCGTTGCCGATAAGAGAGCTCTCGCGGCACTCTGCACAATCGCTGGGTACAATATGTAATTGTTCTATCCCGTGCAATGAATGATTCTCATCTACACATTCTAATTAGATCATTGATCCTCGGTAAATATGTATTATCTAATTGAGACGGGATAGAATAAAATTAGCTAAGAAAGTAGGACAAATGTCTAGCTGTTAATTTCAGATTATATAAATAACGGATCGAAGCCTGCACCCATCCGTTGTTTTCTATGTTTTCCATTTTCGGAGGCCGAATATGAAGTATCATACTTTTAATTGTACAATTCTTAATTCAGCTAAACAATTCTGGATTAATTAAGCTGTTATGAAAGTAAGTTCGATAAACCCAAAAATACTGCTGCTAACTTCAGACGATACATTAACGTAGACTTGTTTTCTAGCCGATCAGAAATGGTTTTTCCGATCTGACGGAAAAACTAAAGACTCCCTAACGATTTAATTAGGTCATTCGTCACCCCCTAACGATTTCGCATTGATTAAGACCATCTACAATCGAATCGGTTAAAAATCAAATTTCGTCAGGCTAACTTCACACTCAAATTTTAATTTCTCGATTAAAAAAGATCGGTTGACTCCCCTACGTTTTAATTAGACTCCCAATCATTCCCAAACGATTCCCTAACGAGTAGAGAAAGAAAAAAGTTAAATCGTTAAAGTTTCAGGCCAACTTTATATAGGTGTTTCAACTTTATATATGGCTGATAGCGCTCCTGGTGGGGTCGCAATGCCAACCACGAAAAAAATCTTCACTGACCGAGCCTACTCCCACCACCAAAGTTTCCAGATTTCTTTTCCTGTTTACAAAACCGTGTTCGAGGATACATTTGTATATTTTCAATTTCATATTTCTCGCTCATAACCTACAAAGTACTCCATACATATGGACTATTTGTGTTTGTAATTAAAATACGACCGCAATAAAAAAGTGAAGAAAAAAAAAATGGAACAGGAAGGTCAGAACATATTGAATTGGTAAATTTTTTACTACTATTTTGTCGAAATATCATTGAGAAGATTATTTTTTTCGCTGCAGAAATCTGTCGGTACTTCAATGAAATTATAAAAGATGAAAAAGATGTATCAGCTGGAATGGCAGCGATTCGCACACTTCTCAAAGTGTTGGAACGTTCAAAATGTAACGTATTTCAATGCAACATGCCCGAATGATTCAAAGTACAAAAATAAATCATGAGATCGTTAATTTATTTTTAGCCGAAACTGTACAGGAGCTTCGATATTGCTTACAAAATGCTGTGATTGCTATGCGATCTACTGATCATCCTGTCACTGCAATTGCATCTGGCAGTGAACTCTTTCTTAGATTCATTACTCTAGCTACATTGGATACACCGGTAAAATGCACAAATTACAAAAAAGAAAACAAAATTTGATATAATATCACCCAGAGTGATGCAAATTCTGTACAAGTGTAAGAGAGACAGCTATATGCGACTTTAAAAACGACTTTTAATTGAAATTTTTCAATAACTCGAGAAAAAATAATTTTTAACCGATAAATTTAAGGATTTAGGCAATTTAAGGATCTATGTGGTCAGTTTTAGTGTTTTCCTGATCTATGGAGTGACCACTAATTGTAAAAAGAAAAATTGTTTCACACGTTTTGTTACCGACTGAGGAGAATTCACATTGTCTCAAGGTTTTGCAAAGGTCATTATAATCTGAAAATGTCTTCAAACAACTTTTCAACAAAAATGACCAACTTTTTTTGACCAATGGAAAATTTTACGATGTTTGAAATTAGTCGCTGCAAACCATACAAATTTTCTCAATGAACATAATCTCAAGATGTTTTTGGACAATTTTGTAATGAGAATAATTAACTCTTTTGGCAATGACACATTCTGTTGTTTAAAATGTTAAAATTCCTTTAGAATTCCTTGATACAGTCACGTTAAAAACATTATGCAACTTGGAAAAAAAATTATTGACAAAAACTACAGCTTTCTCTCTTGCACCCTTGCATGTTTTATGTTGTCCTAAAAATCAGTTTTACAGTCGTTTGCAGAGTGTAAGGGTATCATGCTTTATCGAGGTAAAGTATTTTACGAAAAGCTCGTCGCAGCTCGGGGTAAAGTGGCCAAAGTAGCCGCTCACTTTATTACAGACGGTTGTGTGAGTAAACGATATTCAACCCTTTTCATACAATGTGAAAATTTGTACGAAAAGGGTTAAAAGAAATGAAAAATCAGAAAAATTCACAAATCACAAAACTAAGATTATCGAGTGATTTTTTTTTAAATTTACATTGCAGAAAATTCTTACTCACTCCAAATCGAGGGTAGTCCTGCAAACAATGAAAGAGGCTGCAGCGAGCAATAAAATATTTCAAGTATACGTGACACAGTCTGCCCCAGATTCTAGTGGGTATGAAATTTTTTATTCGTCATTTTGTCGATAAATTTTTGGCATTATATCGATTGTTCTGTTAACAGTGTTGAAATGTGTGAAAATTTGACAAATCTGGGTGTTCCTTGTACGCTGATTCTCGATTCTGCCGTTGGCTATGTAATGGAACAGGTTGATATGGTGATGGTCGGTGCTGAGGGTGTAGCAGAAAGTGGAGGCGTTATCAATAAGGTACAAACTTTGTCACTTCTCGTACCGTGCACGAATTTAACCATAAAAAAATAATAAAACAGCTAGAAAAATAACGAGAGAAATTTTTAATCATTTTTATGGATTATTGATGCAGATCGGCACATACACAATGGCGATTTGTGCCAAAGAAATTAAGAAACCTTTTTACGTATTGACGGAAAGTTTCAAATTCGCTAGAATATATCCGTTAAACCAGGTGGATCTTCCCGACGAATTTAAAGTGAGCTATGAAGCGGAAAAATTGCGATATATTAGCTACATTTTTTCCAACTTTCTTGACTCCGTTTATTTCAATTTTTTTTTTTCATTACAGTATACGGCTAGTACGTTGAAAAAGAATTTACGTCACGAGGATCCATTGGTTGATTACACGCCACCACATTTCATCAATCTTCTGTTTACCGATTTGGGAATTTTGACACCGTCCGCTGTCAGCGACGAACTCATCAAGCTATATCTGTAATGTGGATTGTATTTTTTTGAATTACTTAATTTTTCAATAAAACAAAAATTATAATATAACGAGCAAAAACTGAAATATTCAAGGAAAGGAATATATTCTATTTTTTTAAATAATTTATCGAACCATCGTAATTCGTTTGTCGTTTCTCTCGTTTATTTGAAAATTGCTGTTTCGCATTCGAGAAAGGCTCCGAGCCATTGGCCATCTGTGGGTGAAATTTCGAACTACTTTCTATATGTGTAGGAAAATTCGTCCTGTCGATCCTTGTATGAAATTTCTTTTTGGATACGATCATGTGTAGAAGTGATCAGCTCATTTTGGTCCTTTATGGACTCTCGCGCAGGAAATATTTCCTACATTTCGTCCACATGCATTCTCTTGAAGGTTTTCATTCAGAAATTTCCCTTTTTATGTTACCCAACATTGAAATCCATAAAGGAAATTTCAATTTTTATATGAATTCGATCTGCAAAAATTGGTGATTAGATCGATTCGTTTAGGAAATTTCATGGTAAATTAAATGAAGAATTAAGAAGAAGCATGACCATGTCATAGTTATGAATAAATACACTTTATTCAGTATTTTTTCAAATTTATTCTCCAGGCTGTGCCACATGGCACTGCTATTTCTACATCTACACGTTGTTATAGGATTAGATAGGACGTTTTTTTCTTCTGGTATTTCGATTATGAAGCCTGACCATTTAATTAAAAGATGGAGTTTGTTTTTTTTTGTTTTTCACGGTTTTATACTCCTTAAATTGAATTTCGTATTACCGCAACATTCAATGGTATATATTTATTTGCTCGAACGTACATTATTTTGCAACTATCCTCTCCAGATATATTATCCGATTTCACATAACTTTTCGTTATCTCATTTTCAGTCCTGATTAAATCTTGGATGAAAAAGTTATTTATTAACTTCTCCAAAAAGCGTATATTAATTTATTTTTTTTCATTACTGCGATTCCAGCTTTGTGTTGCATTGAGAATAAATATTGATTAGTAATCCAGGATTTAATTTTTGTTTTCTTTTAAAATTGAGATATAAAGGATAAAGGCTGTTTAAATGATGCCTTGATACGCATGATTAATATTTTTCAATAATAGTCTGGTCTATGGAAAGTTTACAAAGACGTTCATTATTTTTTATTATAGCGTTTGCCCATTTACGCTCCCATTTTCCATCTTCTCTTGCAAATTCAATCGAGATATAATACTACAGACTCTCAAACGATTCAATGTGACGAGCAATGATTCGTTTTTTTTTCTCTTCTTTTTCTAATTATGAAAATAATTATGAAAATGTTCAAGTTCAAGAATTTGCGAATGCAAATACTTGAAAAAACAAAGTACGAATATGTTGAAAGAGTAATTTTGTGTATCAAATCGTTAAACGGAAGTAGCGATTTTGAAGATTTCGATTGATTTTATTATTGCAAAATTGTCGTTAATGCTTTTTCTCTCTTATATCATAAACTTTTCTTCAGAGCTAAAAAAAAAAAAAAAAAAAAAACAAAAATTTGCACGATTCAAGCTAGCACTACACCTACGTATCATATTTTCTTCGTACAAAACCCGCTCCATCTTTTCATCGGATACTGAATTGCTTGCCGCGTACTTGCTACACCGCATAATTGGATTATTGAAAATTCAATTCTGTGTCTGATAATAATAATAATAATAATAATGTATATATATTTAGTTTCTCACGGAATAAATCACTGGCAAGAATATTTTGCATTTGAGATAAAAATTATCACCGAGGAGAGGAAAGTGTGCAACACGCGATATACTGGCACTGATTCGTGAAAATCAGTGGGAATGAATTTTGAATAATTACCGACGAGGTAGATCTTGAGCTACGAAAAATACGTTTTTTTTTTCCCCCCAGTATAAATCTGTGATGAATTTCAGCTGAAAGTTTATATTGCCTTTTTTTTCTCACTTGACAGTCGATTTAAAATATCCACGAGAATCTAAATATTAGTCTGAAATTATTTTTCAACGTAAATAGCACCTGGGACAATAAAAATTGCAACGTGACGAAAATAAATTAATACATAAATTGAGCTTATTACTACGCGATACCCTGACTCATAACTGTACAGTTTTACAATCGGTCTGACGATATAACTACGAAAGAAAGAAAACGAATGCGAAATTAAGTGCTAAGTAAAATGCGCGATTGAGAAAAAAAAAAACGTTGCTCTGCCATACTCGTTTGATATAATAATTCATGTTTATCGCACATTTGCCTTTTTTTTTTTAAATAGAATTACAAAAAAAACGATAAACGTTCGTAGTATAACTGCGCAATATGCTGCGGCAGCTCGTTGGAAATTTTTTTTTCAACTGCAATTACAGCGAGGCCATTAATTCAGTAGAAGAAAGGCAAGAAAAAAAAAAAAGAAAATAATTAAAAAACAATAACGAGATACATAATTTTTTTTTTATGAACGTTGTACATAAACTTGATTATGGACTTTGCGCAAAAAAATATTACATGACTTTTGAGATCAAGTGCTTAAAATTAAAACGAAACGAAACGCAGTCAGGATCACTCGAGGAAAAAAAAAACAAAAAAAAATGTAAAATGAAATTATGACAATGCTAATTATTTTCTCTCGCAATGATGAAAATAAATTATATGTAACAACACAGAAATGCATCGATGTATTCTCATAATTCTCGTGATCCTGCTTGTCACGACGACGATGAACTTTACAAATAATTTTTTTTTTGAATACTGAAGAAAAAAATTAATTCATTCACTGAATAAATTCGCAATCTTATATACAAATTAATGATCACCGAGTGTATGGACTTGACACAATCAGAGTTACATTAATATCAGCTAAAGCGAATCGACCAAAAACAATAACTTTTTTTTTTTCTGTTTTTTTGTTTTCTTATTTTTTTTTGTTCACCTCTTTCGTTATGAATTGTGCGATCGGCCTGTTGCGGAAACGGCTCTTGCCGCTCGTGGTATTTGGGTCGGTGACGTTAATTTTTTTGGCGATGGAATGGACGATTTTATTGGCATTATTTCCGTTCTCGTTACGGTTGTTTTTGCGTAATCGCTCAAATCGAGAGATTTACTCGATAAATTATCTCTCGGTTTAAGAACTCGTTTGATCGAATGATTTTCCGGTGTTGTTCTCTCCGTAAAGCCATTCAGACGATTGGACGTTTCGTCATGACGAGGCCTTGAAATACGTGGCGAACGATCGCTCGGTTTCCGAAGATTTCTACTGGTGTTGATGTCCATGAGCGATGGAGGCCGTTGACGATTCCACGAGTCACTCCAACTGTAAAAATCCATTCAACATATTCGCCTTGTATAAATTAAATCGGTGCTGGATAACCACGAAACTATATATATATATATATATATATATATATATATATATATTTATTTATTTATTCATAGATCTCACAGATGTATATATATATATATATAAGTGACCACTTTGGAGCTTGTAAATTGCCAAAATAATTTGTCTAAAGGACGAAAATTATAACTAAAAATAATTTCAACTCACCCCACACGGCTAAACATTGCAGCATGAAACATTGTTAATTGTGAATCCCATTATAATCCCAGATGATTTATAAGTCAGACAATTCTAGATCATTATTGATCAATCTCAAATATTATTTACAAATTCAAAGAAAAATAAAAAAAAAATAAAAAAATCTAATCTCACTTCATGCTGGTAGAAGAAACTTGCAACTAACTCTCAACGTCCTTGAGCCAATTGATAATTCGTTGTTTTATTGGAAATTAGGAAAAAGTAATAAAGAAAAAAAGTAAAAAGAGAACGAAAAAGTCGAAACGAAGTTTAAAACTGAGAGGGTTTTTTTTAACGACAATCGGTGTGGCCCCATTTTTTTTTTTTAATGATTATCTCAGCATGCAGATTATTCGATGCAAGGCATTAATGATAAGAGATAGCGGATAAAGGCCGAAAATTAATTAGATGCGCGTAAATCAGGAGATTGAAGGTACACAAAAGTAAATAACCCAACATTAAGTCACACAGACTGACGCACTCTACCTTCCCGATCCTGAAGCTGTTTTCGTTGAATGACCAGATAGAGAGACAGAAATTGTGATGCGTGAACCAAGGGCAGCAATAACAATAAGTTATTTACATGTTACACTGTTAACATGGAATTTTCCTAATTCCTGTGACGAGCGAATTTAAGATTTTTCGTTCGACAAAAAATTTGAGATATGAACTTTTCAAATTATCTTAAATTTGCTATTTCACGAACACAATCCAAAGTATGAAAATTATGAGTGATATTTTGAAAATGAGGAATTAATCAGAATTTATTGGCACACATGAATTATCGTTCAAAGTTCTACGAATTTAAGTCTCATGGCTGCTGAAAGGTTCACATTTAATTTTCAAAATGAAGTAAAGTAAATTCTACAAAGTTCAAAGTTTATTGACAAATTTTTAAGGATTTTTAGAACGAATTTGAATATAGGAAAAAAATTCTTCAAACTCTCGAAAGACTCATATTTGTGTGGATCAGGTGGAGTTTTTCACATGGTATGGAAAGGGTTAAGTAAAATCTTGTAAAAGTGAACCTTTCAGTGTACAAATTTTTTCAGCTTTTGCCACGACCAATAAGTGCACATTAAAATTTTTTTTTTTCCAATTTTCAAATTTCTTTCATAGATTTTAAGAGGAATTTTTACGATTTTAAAGACAGTCAGATTTGGGAATAAAAATATATGCAAGGCACGAACTTACCTAACGAGAGGCCCCATACCACCATCCTGTGGGAGTGACTGCAATAGCGAAGGTCCCGCTGACACCGGTCTTATCTGCAAAGACAAAAAACATAAATTATTAACAATATTGTGAAGGCATAAGAATTTTTTGTCATCTTGATCGATTTTAAGTGAAAATATTAAATGGATAATTAATTACCTTCTCGGTTTGAGTTGCCGCGTTGCACGTATCTCTGTTGAGCAAACAACTGCCGTTCATGGACGACGAGCAGCTCTGTGAATCAACACCACTGAGATCTTGATGTTTTGTAACTTGGATCTGAAAAAAATATTCGATACTCGATCAATCGTTGCATAAGAATCAAAAAATTGCCTGCAGTAAAAATAATTAAAAAAAAAAATTGACGGTAAAAATATTGTCATGAATTTACGTCAATAAATTTTCTAGAATATTTTTTTTTTTGGCCAATAATAAAATTAAAATTGCTCACAATTAAAATGACAAATAACGCAAATTAGAGACCAAATATGTAAATATAATGCAAATTGAATGATAAATATATTCCACGAAAAAAAAAAAAAAAATGCAAATTAGAGTATATAAAAATATAAAAATTAGCTGAGTTTTAAACAAAAATTCATGGTATGAAAAATATTAAAAATCTTCATAAATAATTAACCTGAAGTTGTTGTATCGTTCTATCTTTATCCTCAAGTTGTCCCTGCAAAAATACAACTTGTCTTCGTAAATCTGCCAATTCGTCGGCCACGTTGATCGTTCCGTTCACCGGATTTGCGCTCGTGTCCGTAGTTCCGTCTTCGTTCAGGTTGCTAAAGAGGCCATTCTAAAAGTTCAACGATGCCGAAAAAGTTAAATGCCGAATAAATTAAATGACAAAAAATAATATAAAAATTCCAAACAGATTGGAAAATAAATACTAACCACCATAGTAGTGTTGAATGGGTTGAGAGTTTCCGCCTGAAAAAAAATATTGACAAGAGTATTAAATATAAAATTTAAAGATATTTTAAGACGCGATTATTGCGTCGTCAATAAAAATCGAGATTGAATGAAGAAAAAAAAAAAAACGTACCCTCGTCAAACCGTTTTCTCCTGACTTCAAATGACAAAACCAAATGGCGGACCAAAAAAAAAAAAACAAAAGATGCAAAAACAAAAAATTGCGTGTTAATAAGACAAAGAATAAATGACAAAAAATAAAAAGACAAAAATAAGGAAAAACAAAAAATATTGAATGACAAATAAATTCGATTAATTAATCGAATAGTGCGAATAATATTACACAAAATGACACAGAAATATATATATATATTGGACAAAAAGTTATTTCGTGGCCAAAATGCATACCTCCTGAACGACTCGCATTAATTTCAATAGACCAGTCTTGATGGAAACGATATCCTGGTGATAAGTGAAACGTTCGACCCTGAGACTCCCCTCGTCTCCAGAATCGAGACTCGGTGATTGAACCTGCGCATTGAAAATATCTTCAAAACGTCTATCGTATAATTATTATTATTATATTTAATTTATTTATTTTTTTCAAATTGGCCATTTTGAACTTTTTTTTTTTAGTTTAAAAATGGCTTTTGCTCGTAGAAGCTGACAGTACTCACATTTCCCGTAAAGACTGGCCTGAAAGGACTGGAAACTTGTCGAGCTCGCACGCTATCGAGTGATCGCGGCGAATCGGTGCCGGATCTACTTCGCAACAGTCTCGATGTTCTCGTGTTGCCGATCCTGCATCAAACAAAGAAACTGATAGTTATCAAAGTGCAATTATAATAACGTTTTTTTTGTTCTCTTTAATTCACATTTTATCATCGTTTTTAATTTTATAAATCGAGCATCATGAAGTTGCAAAATTGCGCGAGGAATTTGAGGAAAATTTTATGTTTGACTTTCGTTTTTTTTCACAAAAAAAAATAAATAAACAAACAAAAGCTACTGAGCATTCTCCAAAATATTTTCTACAAAATACACAATTTTACCTAAATAACAAATACGTATAAATTTAATAATTTCTCATTTGATTATCTAAGCGTGCTTTCTTCTCAGTTTGAGCAAGTATTTTTGTTCATTTTTGCTAAAATACCTTTTTAGATATTTCAGTAAATAATGTGAAATTGTAAAAAAAAAAAATTCTGTAATTTCAATTTAAAGTTTAATTGAATAAAAAAATAAAATAGTACAATTTTGGTGAAATTTGCTCAACTGGCTTAGAAAGTTGAATAAATATCTACAAGACGATCCTTAAGCATAAACTCGTTAAAGATTTTCAAACTTTGTCCACCTAGAAATATATATATAGTTAGTGGGATAAAAAATATTCATTAATTTATGCAAAAAATGCTCTTTCAGGGTCAAGTTTAATAATATACCTCGCAGTGTCAACTTGTTTGCCCCGAGATGCGATTACAGAATTGGACAAAGCGCTCGAGATACCGGTAATTCTAGGCTGTCTAGGTGGAGGTGAACCACCGGTCGGTGTCGAGCTTTCCGACGACAAACCAGAATCTTTGGCATCCTCGATATTACCGTTTGGTCTTGATTCATTATTATCATTTGCCAAAGCTTCTGCTGCTATAATTTCGCTATCGTTTAATCGAATTCTCGACGATGTGTTTGTGCGTCTTCTAGCACCTTTTGCTATTTCAGAGCTCGAGGCCATTTTTTTTAATGTGTGCACAATAATGAATTTTTTGTTAGTTACATCGATAACGATAAAGAGAGACAGAGAGAGAGAGAGAGAGAGAGAGAGAGAGAGAGAGGGAGAAAAAAAGTCACGCAACTGAGCCAACGACCCACTTGAACGGACTCACGACGTTATATCGTCTTGACACGGAAAACTTTGTCCCGCGTCTATCGATCCCATATCGTATACACAAAACCCTTACAAGTCACCACACTGAGTGCTGTTTGTTTTTATTTATTTTTTTTTTCAAAACATTTCTTTGGTAACGATTTTTGCGTTTCAGTCCGTCAGGAGGGAGACGAGATTTCTAGGCGAGCTTGTGACATTTGAGACCAAAAAAAGAACCACCATGACCGCAGCTGGTATTCGATTGTGTTCCTCGTACTCAAGATTTATATAACGATATGGGCAATTTTTTCGCTCACAATTTATTCGTTCTGGGCTTTCCTCGTACATCGTGAAAATAATTTAATTATTCAAAAGAAGCTTCACTCTCGCGTCCACCAGAGGGCCCGTCGTTGCTTTCCTTGGCAAAGGGGGGGGTCAAGGTCTTGACCTTGAAATGTGACAAAAGACGAGACTTAAAATATGACGTTTGCGAGGTTATGAAAATTTATCAGTTCTACTCTCGATTATGAAATATTTCAGTGATTTCGATATTTTTTTTTTCTTTCAATTCGCTTTGGGACATTTTTAAACTTTTGATCCGGTAAATTTTTCCCTCCTTTCAGATTTCATTCACAAGATTTTTTGATACTCTCTGATTGGGAATGCCGCGTTGGTTGGAATACACTCGGGATATCAAACACCACGTGGATCTTTGCTGAGAGTGCAAATTCGACAGGGGTGTAAAGAGGATTTTCGTCAAAGGGGGTAAAAGCTCCGAGAGAGAGAGAGAGAGAGAGAGAGAGAGAGAGAGAGAGAGAGAGGAGAGAGAGAAAAAGAGAGAGAGGGAGACAGTCAGGTCAACGTTGGTCGACGATGACGACGTAAACGCCTGTCGGAATGTACTGCAGCGAGCCGGGACGCGTAGATCGGACTGTACGAGCGCATACGTAGAAAGTAAGAGAAATATAAGGGAAGGGGGCGGGGGGTGAGGGGAGGGGGAGGGCTTGGGGGTAATTTTGCGCAAGCGCCTATCACTGGAACACGAAGAGGAGACGCTCGATATTGTTGAAGCTTGCACGAGGTGGGGCAAAGTGAGGAAGGGTAGAAAAACTGCAAGAGATAGAAAGCGAGAGCGAATGAGGGAGGGAGAGAGAGAGAGAGAGAGAGTGCAACAAGGAGGAGGGAGGGGGAGGGAGTGAGAGGTAGGGGAGGGAGGCGGAGAGAGAGAGAGAGAGAGAGAGAGAGAGCTTGAGACTGTCCGTGGTGCTTGATGGAATTAAGGTAACCAATATCATTTACTCGGACACTCAAGGGTGTATGTTGGCTAGTTAATTTTTTTTTTTTAATTTTACACAAAAATGCTAAATTTTGTATAAATGGAGCCATTTTTTTTTTTTTTTTCCGACAGTTCAAAACAAGTTTTCGTTTCTGTGGATGTTGAAAGATACGAGAGAACAAAATATCGTATATTTTATGAAATGGATGAAGAGAATTTTTTTTTTTTTAAGATTTAAAATAAATTATGGCCGCCATGGATGCTGAGATACTCGAGCATAAAGGTGGGCCATTTAATGTAGATTTTTTAGAGCGTTTGTGGAGATTTTAAAATAAATTATGGCCGCCATGGATGCTGAGATACTCGACCATAAAGGTGGGCCATTTAATATGGATTTTTTAGAGCGTTTCTAGAGATTATAAAATAAATTATGGCCGCCATGGATGCTGCGATACTCGAGCATAAAGTTGGGCCATTTAATATGGATTTTTAAGAGCGTTTGTGGAGATTTTAAAATAAATTATGGCCGCCATGGATTCTGAGATACTCGACCATAAAGGTGGGCCATTTAATGTGGATTTTCTAGAGCGTTTGTGAAGATTTGAAAATAAATTATGGCCACCATGGATGCTGAGATACTCGAGCATAAAGTTGGGCCATTTAATGTAGATTTTTTAGAGCGTTTCTAGAGATTTTAAAATAAATTATGGCCGCCATGGATGCTGAGATACTCGACCATAAAGGTGGGCCATTTAATATGGATTTTTTAGAGCGTTTCTAGAGATTTTAAAATAAATTATGGCCGCCATGGATGCTGGGATACTCGAGCATAAAGGTGGGCCATTTAATGTGGATTTTTTAGAGCGTTTCTAGAGATTTTAAAATAAATTATGGCCGCCATGGATGCTGGGATACTCGAGCATAAAGGTGGGCCATTTAATGTGGATTTTTTAGAGCGTTTCTAGAGATTTTAAAATAAATTATGGCCGCCATGGATGCTGCGATACTCGAGCATAAAGTTGGGCCATTTAATATGGATTTTTAAGAGCGTTTGTGGAGATTTTAAAATAAATTATGGCCGCCATGGATTCTGAGATACTCGACCATAAAGGTGGGCCATTTAATGTGGATTTTCTAGAGCGTTTGTGAAGATTTGAAAATAAATTATGGCCACCATGGATGCTGAGATACTCGAGCATAAAGTTGGGCCATTTAATGTAGATTTTTTAGAGCGTTTCTAGAGATTTTAAAATAAATTATGGCCGCCATGGATGCTGAGATACTCGACCATAAAGGTGGGCCATTTAATATGGATTTTTTAGAGCGTTTCTAGAGATTTTAAAATAAATTATGGCCGCCATGGATGCTGGGATACTCGAGCATAAAGGTGGGCCATTTAATGTGGATTTTTTAGAGCGTTTCTAGAGATTTTAAAATAAATTATGGCCCCCATGGATGCTGGGATACTCGAGCATAAAGGTGGGCCATTTAATGTGGATTTTTTAGAGCGTTTGTGGAGATTTGAAAATAAATTATGGCCGCCATGGATGCTGAGATACTCGAGCATAAAGGTGGGCCATTTAATATGGATTTTTTAGAGCGTTTCTAGAGATTTTAAAATAAACTATGACCGCCATGGATGCTGAGATACTCGAGCATAAAGTTGGGCCGTTTAATATGGATTTTTAGAGCGTTTCTAGAGATTTTAAAATAAATTGTGATTATATAATATAAATTATGATTATATATTATATATTTATTAATTGCTTTGAAGCGTTCATTTCAAACTTTTTTTTTGTCTTGTATTAATCGTAGAAAGCATCAACGACATTTTTCCATGACGATTGTGAAGAAAGTGGAAAGTGTCGCCAAGCCAAAACAATTTATCTTCTCGCGTCAGGCCAAGAATAAAAGTAGAACATGCCATTTATGAGAGATCTCGTAAAAATAAAAATGGAAAAAAAAAAGAGAAACTTGAATTCGTTGGCAAAGAAAAATGAGTAAAACCTCGCAAAAAATAGTTGTGAATTAAAAAGGATATGAATAAAAATAAAAATGGCTACTCGAAGCGAGACTGAGGGAGTCACTTGAGGGGTGAGTTGTCCGTTTTCCATTGTTTGGTAGACTAATTATGTAAAGCATCAGTGGGTACGGTAGAATTACGAGGGGGTGAGTTGGTAGACGTGGTAAAGTTGTATTATCGGGTGAGAGAAGGATGGATAGTGGCGAGACGGTCTGCTCGTTTCGGAAAGATATATATATATATATATATCTCGACCGGGTACTCTCGTGCAATGTATATATATATATATATATATATATATATATATATATATATATCTCTCTATATATATAGAGAGAGAGAGAGATATATATATATACACATTGCACGAGAGTACCCGGTCGATTTTACGGTGTTTCCTGGTGGATTCGGAACGTTGCCAGGAATAATCAGGAAACGAGCGAGGATAGGGGATGAAAAAGGGCAACGAGATGGCACTGCACATCGTCCAAGTTCCAGCAAAATCTGGCACCGTTAAAATATTTTCAAACGAAAATTCTTGGGCTAAAAAAAAAAAAAAAATATGAAAGACTTTCCATATATTTTTTTTCGAAGGGACAAAAATTTGTAACTGCATTCAAATATAATAAGAAAGCTTTTATTTTCTATACAAAAATTTCTTTTTCGATTTATATAATAAATTAGACGGAATTTTCATACCGGAAGTTTAAATTTGACGTTTCAGCTCAGGGTCACTTCCTCCTTTTAAAAAAGGAGAAAGTCCTTTTAAAAAATTATCCTTACGAAAATTAATTATCACAAAATTTTTCATCAGAAGAATATGGAAAGTTAATGAAAAAAAAAATTCTATCTAAAATATATTTTCAATGTTGATGTTTTTTATTTGTCAAATAAATATTTTCATATTTCGCCTTAAGAAAAAAAAAATCGTCAAGGTCAATATAATGGAAGATTTTAGCACTGAAAATTTATATATGTAAAGTCTACATTTTCGGTTATATATATATGTATATATATATATATTTTTTTTACGACAAAAAAAAAAACAAAAAAAATCACCAAAAATCGTAGTCGGTTAATCGAACATTTATTTTCAAATATAAATTATTTCCATCTGATAAGAGGCGACTTGGTATGAGTACTGCTCATACCAAGTGACATATCTACGTACGTCGTGCAAAGTCCAAATAACTTAAAAGTTACTCGCCCTCCCCCATCAGCAGCCAGACGATTGCAAGTTCAAAAAGACCGAATATATATATATATATATATATATATATATATATATATATATATATATATATATATTTATATCTAAAAGCGTATTAGTCGCGCCGCAATAAATATTCTTACGCGTCCGACTCGAGAGCACATTTTTGTTTCGCGTATCTTGCCAAAATATAGAGTGAGCCAGAGAGAGGGGGGGGGGGGCAGAATGAGCCACCGAGAGAGGGGGGGGGAGGGGGGCAGAATGAGCCAGAGAGAGAGACAGGAGGGGGGGGGGGGCAAAATGAGCCAGAGAGAAAGGGAAAGGAGGGGGGGGGGGAGGATGAGCCAGTGAGAAAGAGAAGGGGGGGGGGGATAAAACCGAGTACTCTTTGCCAGTAAAAAAAGAAAACCCAGAAATCCGGAAATCAGCAATGGCCTCGAGAGTGCGCCTCGATTCATGCATTTCTCTTCTCCTTTTTGACACAATCGAGAGGCAGAAAACTTTTCTCATAAATATATGGCATATGTGATCTGGTCGTTTCTCGATGTCCTGTGCCAGAATTGTGAGGAAAAAAGAAGAAAAAAAAAAAACAAAGACCAAGGGAGGACAATGAACTTTGTTGACGGAACGTCGAGGTTGTTCGTCGGCCATTTTCCAGTGGTGGGTCGAGGGTTGAAATTTTTAGTGTGTGTATATATATATACACTAAAAATTTATATATATATATATACACACGAAAAATTATATATAAATATATAAACGAAAAATTATATATATATATATATATATATATACACTAAAAATTATATATATATATATATATATATGAGACTAGGGGCTTCATTCTGAAGTTTCCAATTTCAATTTCTCTTAAGATCAATTTTCCCTTTTTACATATTAAAACAAACTAGAAAAAAAAAAAAAAAAATTAGAACTGAGCAAAATTTTTTTCGACAGAGAAATCATCAACCCCTCAATAATCCTATAATTTTTTTTTTTTTTTCGAGTCTTCGAATAATTCTCATTCATTGAAATTTCGTCGAGAGACGACAAAAGCCTCGCCTTGTCAACGAAACTTTGACAACAAAAAATAAATCTGCAAATTTTTATATTTTAATTTTTCTTAAATAATAATTTAATTACAATTTTCCATCATGGAAAAAAAAAAAATTATATTTTTATTCAATTAAAATTGAATATTCATATTATGAGATATATAAAAAAAAATATAGGCAATAGGAAGCTTAGAGTATAAATTGCATTTGGGGCAAAAATAATTTGAAGAAAATGTTTATAATTGGAAAATTACACATTGGAGATTTTGCTGCGGGGGAAAATTGCACGAGTACGAGAGACTAATGAGCGCGGGTGGGTAAATATGGCCTGGCTGAGGCCCACGCAATTTTAAACGTATATATATATATATATGTACGTGTGTATCTATTAATATATATATATATATATATATATATATATTAATGGATAGTCCAGATGTACTATATATATATATATTAATGGATGGTCGAAATGTACTATATATATACATATATATAGTACATGTGGACTATCCATTAAGCGCTTGCCCTTTGGCAACAAAGTTCATTCGTACCGGCAGCAAATTCATACATAACATGTGTGTGTGTGTGTGCGAGTGTGTTGACGTTCTCCTCTGTTATGTCCATAAATCCTCGCGTGACGACCTTCGCATCAGTACGGATGCTATGATTAATTATCTCGTCCATGCAGAGAAAATACCGCAATGCACGCGAGCGCGAGGTCATTGAAATTTTAAAAGGGCAAATTCTCTAATAATGAAAAATAAATATCAGGCCGTTTGCCTGACAACGTAAATTCTGCATAATTGATATCGATTGAAAATTTTTCATAAAAATTTTTCATTCAATTAAATGTACGTGAAAGTTTTTTTTTTTTCAATTAATTTTTATTGATAATTATCATTAAAAAAAAAAAAATCCAAACTGTCATCGAGTATTTTTTTGTTTTGACGTAGAGCGTATTGAAAAAAAAAAAAATTGTAACAGAGTCCTCGTCGAGTTGACCTCGATTGCCCTTGAATGCCCTATATATATATATATATATATATATATATATATAAACTGACATTTTTCATAAAACGGTTCAATCCACGGAGGAGTCATCACTGATTCTCCACAGTCGCAAAGAATACGATCAGATCTCGTTCGTGCTTTTTATGGAGTTTTTCACGCATGAGGCACAAGTGGGGGATTTAGAAAAAAAAAAGAAAGAAAGAAAAAAAAAACTCGAACAACCGCCCGGCAAGGCGACCATCATAAGCTGCTGGTCAACTTGCCTGATTCTTCACCATAAAAATTCTCCCCATAAAAATGCACTCACTCGCAACGTGTACTATATTTATTGAAAACGTAAACGTGTAATATATATATATATATTATGTCTAGTCTTTTCTGCTTCCACGCACTGTTTCTGCTTCCATATATATAAAATCGAGCAACGAGTTTTCCCACAAGCTCTCGCCCAAGTGCTAGACTGACAGAGGATAATTTTTAATTTTTAAATTCTCGCTCCCATATATAAAAATAAAAATTCATCAATCCGTAGGGTAGGATTATCTAGCTACATATAGACTATATATATATATATATATATATATATATATATATATATATATATATATATAGCTAGATAATCCTATCCTACGGATTGATGGATTTTTATTTTTATCGCATATTTATTCGACCTAAAACAAAGGATATTTTATGTATTCTTGGAATGATGGTATAAAAGTCAGTTTTGAAAAATTTAGTACTTTTTAAACATAAATTTATCCAGCCAGTATGTATTCTTAAGGAAAAAAAAAAATGCAAAGTTCCTACGAGTTCTTGGTCACGAAAAAAATGTTGAATTTCGTTATGTATGAAGTTTCACTGCGAATCTACTAACCGCGAGCTGTGTAACGACCAGTAGTGCAGTATCATCTTTCTGGCTCCCACATATATATATATATATATATAGGAACGAGAAAAATGTATGACGTTATGACTGTGTATATATATATAATCTCCCTGCGAATGTACTAACCGCGAGCTGTGTAACAACCAGTAGTGCAATATCATATTTCTCGCTAAATATATATATATATATATATATATATATATATATATATATATTTTTTTTTTTTTTTTAACGTCATACATGTTTCTCGCTCCTATATATATATATATAGGTGCGAGAAAGACGTATGACGTTAAAAAAAAATATATATATAATTTAACGTCGTACATCACATCGTAGACCGCAGTGGCCTTGTCCCCGTAAAAAAAGTGAAGAAAAAAAAAAAAAAAAAAAGATTGTATGAATGATGGAAGAATTGTTAACCCTCCGTGGATCATATGATTTTTGCTGGCACCCCGGATCATATTCGCTTGGGTCAAAAATGACCTTTACTGATCCGGGCAGGATTAATATTAGCTGCGATGAGAAGTTACAGGAAAAATTTTATACAACGATCTTGGTCATCGTTTCTACAGCCACCGAATATGAAGTGAATTAAAGAAAATTTCATTCATGCATCAGAAAAAAACTGGTCCGATTACATACTAATAAAAAAATATTTTTTTACTAATAAAAAAATTTTTTTTTACTGATAAAAAAAATATTTTTTTTCTAAATTTTTATTATTATACAAAAAATTGTTTGGCATAAATGACGCCTGTAGCCATTTAAACTTTTTTTTTTTGTTTTCTACGATAAAATTGGTCCGAGTATATTATTAATTTGATAGAAATTTAATTTTCTTATTTTTATTCGATTCGTTAAATAAGAGAAAAAAATTTCTTCCCCAACCATAAATATTTCGTGCATTTTTCACTTTTTTTTTCTATTATTCGATTTTCGTACTCGAGCCTGGAAAATTGAAGAATTAACGAAAAAAAAAAACTACATCGCGAAAAAATAAAATTGTTATGCTTCGAGCTGTATAATGCAATTAAAAAAATTTCACCTGCAATATTACAAAGAATATTTGCAGGTTTGGGCTTATCTATAGTCTCGAATTAAACGTCTACAATGGTAATAATAATAATAATAATAATAGTGTAGAGTAAAATAGTGGCGTAAGCCCGAGGCCGCGTCGTGAAACAAAAGTTTACCGATTGGCCAACTAGTAACGCTCTGATTAACGAGTAAACCGTGGCGTTCGGCTTTACATGCTCCTCGTCTATCCTCGAATTCTTTTATCGTTATTTATTTCACCGCTGACAAACCCGTTCATTAAACTGACGATCGAATTTGATTTTTTAAATTTTCCCGTGTTTTTTCGGCACAAATAAAGAATTTAATTTTTCTTTTTCCCCCACTTTTTCTATCATTCTAAATTGCAACAAATTAAATTTTAATATTACAAAATAAAGTTTTAATAAATTTTTGGCTGAAAAAAATTAACGTAATTTAGTATTAAGGAACATCGCAAAAAAAATAAAAGAAAGTTCGATTATCCAAGCGATACATTTTTTTTGTTTCAATAAAAAAAATAGTGAACATTTATAATTGAGTTTGAGCAAAACTTTTTATTGTAATTGTAAATTAAAACAAAAATGATGACCGAACGTATAATCAATTTGCTCGAAAGTCCATGAATAATAATTACCTTTTTTTTTTATTACTCTGATCATTAATGGAAAATTTATGGGTCTCTAAGATCCACAAAAAATTCTGACCGGAAATTCATCGTCTCGATTAAAATAATTATATAAATAAAGTTTTTTTCAAACATAAAATCGCATTCAAAAATTAAACTCAATGCAATTCGTGAATTAAACTAGACGAATTATTACTCTCTAGCCTATATATATATAGTGTATGAAACTATCTAGTTAAAACTTAAAATTTTGCACGTCCTTCAGATAAAAATATAAATTAAAAAAAAACGTACGATCTCAATTTTTTAAAAATAATTTTTGTCTAAAATTTAAAAAAATATATTATTTGTAAATGTTACAAAATATTATTTAAAAAATACGTAATACTGAAATTTTGATATTAGAAAGCGTGAATAATATTTACTTATTTCCCAAACGTTCGTAATTCATCATTTTTCGCCCAGGTGCCATAGAACATTTTTATAAGCATTCGAACAGGCGCCCATGCGAGACTATGAGGCGATAAGAGACCAACAGACAGTCGATCTCGCAATATAATAAAAATTCATGCTATCCGTATAGCATGACTTTATTTTAAAAACTAAACGATCTGGAATTTTCAACAGAATTCTCGTACGTTTTAACGAAAATTTCAAATTATTTAATTTTAAAATATTTTCAATTATATCTGAGAAAATTTTCGTATAAAATTGATATATGTGAAAATATATTTTACATACATTTCGTCACAAATATATATATATTTTATACTTGCTAATTTCAGTGGCAATTCATTCAGTATTGTATTAATTAATTTCAGTTTAATTGCACAAACGATTAAATAAATTTTTGATTGATGCAAAAAAATCATTAAAAAAAACAAAATTATCATACAAGTCGCTAAAAAAAGGTTAGAAATGGCTTTGATAAATTCGCAATTATCAATATTAAATATTAGCAATTTTGTAAAAAGTTTAAAAATCTATTCAAGTCTGGCAAAACATGAAATCAGAATTTCAGTTTAATTGCACAAACGATTAAATAATTTTTTGATTAATTCAAAAAAATCATTAAAAAAAACAAAATTATCATACAAGTCGCTAAAAAAAGGTTAGAAATGGCTTTGATAAATTCACAATTATCAATATTAAATATAAGCAATTTTGTAAAAAGTTTAAAAATCTATCCAAGTCTGGCAAAACATGAAGTCAGAATTTCAGTTTAATTGCACTCACGATTAAATAAATTTTTGATTAATTCAAAAAAATCATAAAAAAAACAAAATTATCATACAAGTCGCTAAAAGAAGGTTAGAAATGGCTTTGATAAATTCGCAATTATCAATATTAAATATTAGCAATTTTGTAAAAAGTTTAAAAATCTATCCAAGTCTGGCAAAACATGAAATCAGAATTTCAGTTTAATTGCACTCACGATTAAATAAATTTTTGATTAATTCAAAAAAATCATAAAAAAAACAAAATTATCATACAAGTCGCTAAAAAAAGGTTAGAAACGGCTTTGATAAATTCGCAATTGTCAATATTAAATATTTGCAATTTTGTAAAAAGTTTAAAAATCTATCCAAGTCTGGCAAAACATAAAGTCGAGGCTATAATATCTGTCCCCGTTGCCGATGTTCACGCTCTCTGACCTCGCCGAAGAATCGTCGCGTTTACCGACGACTCTTGTACATCCTATAGATATATAATTCTGCATTATATATACACTTTTGAGTACTCTGCGGAATTGTGAAGTTACAACAGCGAGAAAGGCCGGACGCGACTAACGACGATGGCAAACGTAAAGTTTCGTTATTCGATGCAGAGATTTTTCTTTTTTTTTCTTTTTTTTTCAAATCTGCACGCAAACTTTTACGAGTCGCATTGCGTTACTGTGTACGTTGGCTCGAAGAACTTTTATATAATGTCGCGGAATGATCAGAAGATTGTACTGTCACGCTCTTCTCTCTCTCTCTCTCTCTCTCTCTCTCTCTCTGAGGAGTGCATGAGGCTCGGAGATTTATTATTATTATTATTTTTTTTTCTCAGCACGCTACATAGAACACGATGCAGTTTCAAGAGTGCATGGATTTTTTTAAATATTATTTGTTGAATATTCAAAGTGTGACAAATTTTTTTCGCCACATGTGAAATAAAAGTCAAACGACGCTGATTAAATTTTCGATTTCGAAGGTTGTGATAAGAATTTGAAAAAAAAAAAAAAAAAACAGAAAAAAATCGTTTAATGCGCGAATAAAATTTCCTGCGTAATCTCTGCGATGCAAAAAAAAAATCTCTCGCTCTCGATATACGCATAAGCTCAATTTAATGACTTTTATTGACGATTAATAAAAATTCATTACTCAGTAGTGAGAATAATTGAATGGAAATTCCATTTAGGTTTTTATATCTGGCTTAAATTTATTAAATTGACTTTCCATTCACTCTGCAGATGCTTAAAAAAACAATAGACAAAGGGGTCCCTGGACAATTAAAAAAACGATTAATTTGGACGATTAAAGTTTTTAATTTTTTTTTTAAATCACATTTACTAGAATCAAACGAATCCTACTTCGATAAAATAAATCATTTAAATTAATTTAATTTAAATTTTTTTTTTTTTTTTCAATATTTCTACATTTCTACCCAATGCCCTAATTTTTTATCCACTTTACCATAAGAACAAAATGGCTTGAATAACGATTTAAAATAGTTTAAGTAGTAAAATAATTTTACCAGAGAGAATAAAATTTTCACGCCAAGTGCACAGAGGAAAAAAAAAAATCGTAATCCATAAATTGGAGAAAAATAATAATAATAATAATAATCTCCCATATAATTTTTTGAGAAACTGACAATGAGATGTAAATTTACATTTAAATTGGAAAAGGAAAATAGTAACGAGTGAGTTTATTATATATATACATATATATATTATACCCTATTTTCTTATATATATATATATATATATAGGGGTGTAAGTACGTGCAGACAGTAAAGTACGAGTACGAGTTTTGTGATAAGGCAATGCCAATCTGTACGTGACCATGTCATGCCTCGATTCATAGAGATAAGAAGGAATTGCGATGTGCATGCTAAAAAGAAAAGCCATGTCCGAAGCGAATTTGCGAGTAACAAAAAAAAAAAAATCATTCTTCAACTCTTCGCGTTGAATTTTATTACTGAAAAAAAAAAAAAAATTAAAACTATTGAATTTATGGGGTTAATAAAAAAACGAATTCTCGCGTCTTATTTTTCGCGAAACAATCAAGAAAAAAAAAAAAAGAAAAAAAAAAAATGCTCGAACACGAGAGTGCTTTGAGCATCGCTCGACCGAGAAAATCCAAGTATCGCACGCAGCTTTTTTTTTTCCTCGATAGTTTTTTCTTTTTTCCAGCCACTTCGGACATTGCCTTATTCTTTGTGAGTCATTTTTTTTTTTTTTTTCATCCCATTTAAATACGCAACGACCTCGTGCAAAAGTCCAAAGTTCTCATTTCGCAGCAGCAAGAAATACAAGGAAAAAAAATAAAATAAAAAAAGAAACGCATTTATAGACAATCTCGTTTCATCATTCATACGATTATTTTTTTTAATTTTTTTCATTACTCGACGAATCTTCAGATTTTCGTCATTATCATTCCTTCTTTTTATGACAGTGTTATGATGCAGTATATATGCAAACTTGGATGCTAATTATTTGTTTTATAGACATATAATTTATATACACGAAATATAAATAATAATAATTTGTATAAACGAAATATGAATAATTATTATTTGTATAAACAAAATATAAATAATAATTATTTGTATAAACAAAATATAAATAATTATTATTTGTATAAACAAAATATGAATAATTATTATTTGTATAAACAAAATATGAATAATTATTATTTGTATAAACAAAATATAAATAATAATTATTTGTATAAACAAAATATAAATAATTATTATTTATATAAACAAAATATAAATAATTATTATTTGTATAAACGAAATATAAATAATTATTATTTGTATAAACAAAATATGAATAATTATTATTTGTATAAACAAAATATAAATAATTATTATTTGTATAAACAAAATATAAATAATTGTTATTTGTATAAACAAAATATAAATAATTATTATTTGTATAAACAAAATATAAATAATTATTATTTATATAAACAAAATATAAATAATTGTTATTTGTATAAACAAAATATAAATAATTATTATTTGTTTAAACAAAATATGAATAATTATTATTTGTATAAACAAAATATAAATAATTATTATTTGTATAAACAAAATATAAATAATTATTATTTGTATAAACAAAATATAAATAATTATTATTTGTATAAACAAAATATAAATAATTATTGTTTATATACACGAAATATAAATAATAATATTAAAATAATATATATATATATATCGCGTGTATTTTTTATAATTTATATATAAAATGAATAAAATATACGATATTCAGGTATATATAAAGGGAGGGTTTTTTTTTTTTTTTTTGGATGCGGATTTATACGTTTGTAATTATTATTTACCCGTTGACCGGCGACGAGTTGGGCACGGTAGTGACGGTCGTCGTACCCGAATTTGGGACAGCAGGTTCCTTCATAATTTTTCTTTTTCCACGTGCAGTGTTTTCTTTATTTTTTTATTTTTTTCCTTATAGAATTTCGACTTTTTATGCAACCCAAGATTTTTGTCGTATTTCTCTCCTTTCACAGTTTCTCTCAATAATCCTGCGGTTCCTTGATTCGTTTTCTTTTTTTTCTATTTTTTTTTTGTGCGAACTGCAGACAACTCGAAATTCCACCGTAGTTACGTCAAAAAATTTTTTGTTTCTTCTCTTCTCCCTCTCGAGTTTGTTCGTTTTCGTTATGAGAGTCGCTACCAGGCGTCTCGATCTCACAAAAACTCGTTGTGCAACATTTTCTGCCTGCAGTTTGTTTTTTTTTTTTTTTTTTTTTTTTTTTTCAATTCAACTTTTCAAACACACAAATTCACTCGTAATAAATTTAGGCCGCGTTCGAGGTGACTAGAATTGATTTTTTTTTTGCCCCGAGTCCTCGAAGCTCAGCGAGGTTACGGAATATTATTATTTTTTTTCTTTCCCTTTATAAATATTTTTTCATACGTCCTCGTTGCATCGCGGAAAGACGCAAACTTGGAGTTTGTGCACTTTTTTTTCCTCTCTTTGCTCGTCACTGAGGTTTTTATTTTAAAAAAATAAAATAAATATATACTTTTTTTTTTTTTTTTACTATTTTCCTCGAAACTCCTGGAAAACTTTTTATCGATAAAATGTTCTCGATTGTTTTTAATGGAAGCGACTAATCGATGGAAAACAATAGAGAAGGAGGTTGGTCAATTTTTTTTATATTCGATCAGTTGACTAAACATTGCACGAGATTATATTTTCGTAATTTTAATTACGCAATTTTATCGCTCAAATAAGCGTTGAATTATTTTAGTATTAATTAAGCATACATATAGATATAGATATATATTTTTCTTTTTTTTTTCTTGCTCTATTTATCTAAGTAGAAGACTTTTGTATCGCGCATGCGCTATATATATGGAAATATACGAGGTTTCGCGAGAAATCTAATATCATTTTTCACGATTCCGGGACTCGACGACGATCAGTGGAGTGGGGAAGTACACTTGAAAGATAACGAAAAAACTTATTTTTTTTTTTCTTCTATTTCTCTACATAGAAGACTTGGGTTTTGTATCGCGCATGCGCTATATATATATCGAAATATACGAGGTTTCGCGATAAATCTAATATAATTTTTCACGATCGCGGTAGATCGAGGACGATCAGTGGGGGGGGGGGGGGAAGTACACTTGAAAGATAACGAAAAAACTTTTTTTTTTTTTTAAATTAGAAACAATTTTGTCCCGATCGCATCGAGTGATTCACGCGCCATATAATTAGGAATGCGACCCGATTCGTGACTTTCGTCTCTCGTGTCAAATTACCGTTGATAATTTAAAAATAAAAAATCTCACGACCTCGAGAAAGAAATTTCTAATTCTCGATTAATTAAGCATACATATAAGATATATAGATATATAATTTTTTTCTTTTTTTTTCTTCTTCTATTTCTCTATGCAGAAGACTTGGGTTTTGTATCGCGCATGCGCTATATATATATATATCGAAATATACGAGATTTCGCGATAAATCTAATATAATTTTTCACGATCGCGGAATTCGAGGACAATTAGTGGGGGAAATACTCTTGAAAGATAACGATTTTTTTTTTTTGTTTTTTCTTGTTTGTAAATAAGAAAAAAATTTGTCCTGATCGCGCATCGAGTCATTCACGCGCCATATAATTAGGAATGTGTCCCGTGACTTTCGTCTCTCGTGTCAAATTGCCTTTGATAATTAAAAAAACAAAAAAAAAAAATCTCACGACCTCGAGAAAGAAATTTCCAATCTAACGACGACCTTGAGGTACATCGAAACGACGAATACTCGATTAATTAAGCATACATATAGATATATATATATATATATATATTTTTTTTTTCTTCTTCTATTTCTCTATGCAGAAGACTTAGTGATTGCATCGCGCATGCGCTATATATATATATATATATATCGAAATATACGAGGTTTCGCGATAAATATAATATAATTTTTCACGATCGCGGTAGATCGAGGACGATCAGTGGGGGGGGGGGAGTACACTTGAAAGATAATGAAAAAAAACTTTTCCTTTTTTTTTTTTTTCTTGTTTTTTAAATTAGAAAGAATTTTGATTCACGCGCGATATAATTAGAAATGGGACCCAATTCGTGACTTTCGTCTCTCATGTCAATTTAATAATTTTTTTCTCACGACCTCGAGGTGAAAAAAAAAAATTTCCAATTTAACGACGACCTTCGAGATAGATCGAAGCGACGAATTCTCAATTATTTTATCGTTCAATCCGTGAACAAGACCATGTGATAATAATAAATAAATAAATAAATCAATTATATATTTTGGGCCTGATAATTTTTCGTGTTAGTTGAAAATTATCGAGTCATTCGATCGTTGCGAAAATTTCACAAAAATATCGCGATCTAGCGGTCGAATAAAATTATATAATCGTTTTCAATTTTATCAGAAATTATTTACTCTGCACGGTTTTGTCTATTTTAATCGATTCAGGCTCGCCTTATTATAATAACGAGTAGATTTAGTTGTTTTGTTAGTTTTTTTTTTCTGTTTTCCTTCTTTTTATCTCGTCAATGATTTAGGAGTTCTCGGCGAATATGAAATTGTAAAAATAAATTTTCATCGTTATTGAAATTTTTTTTGTTTTTTTATACGATGGAAAAAATTGCACTGTGAATTTTGTACGTTTACTGAGTGGATCTGACTATCAAAAAAAAATATATATATATATATTACTCTAAAGTTCCTTTCGTGAGTCTTGCACATTATTTTTTTTCTTCTTTTTTTTTTTGCCTCATTTCTTGCTCCACCTTAATTTTTTTTTCTTTTCTTTTTTTCTTCCACGACTGTTTTCATTTTTCATATTTTCTCATTCTCCCTCATAGACCCCCCCCCTCTCTCTCTCTCTCTCTCTCTCTCATTTTTTGTTTGTGCCGCGTTACGATGCTTTAACGAGCGCCAGGTGTTATTAGCAGTCGGGTTAGTTGGCAAAGGAGGACCGGCGATTGGTTGCTAGTTAGGATAAGTCAGCTGGTAGTAGTCCCCACCCGTAGCCTCCTCGCCGATTTGCATTTGCTTCACTCGCTTTATAAGCTCGCTAGAACACAAAATACTAACTCTCAATAATCCTCTTCACGTTATTGCCCCCTCCCATCCCCCCCTTCCTCTCTTCCTCATACACGACTTTCTTTGAAATAATTTTTCTTTATTATTACTTTTTAAATTATTATGATTATTATGACAAGCTACTAACTCTCAATTCCCTCTCTCTTCCTCATACACGACTTTCTTTCAAATAATTTTTCTTTATTATTACTTTTCAAATTATTATGATTATTATGACAAAATACTAACTCTCAATAATCCTCTTCGCGTTATTACCCCCTCCCCCCCCCCCCCTCTCTTCCTCATACACGGTTTTCTTTCAAATAATTTTTCTTTATTATTACTTTTCAAATTATTATGATTATTATGACAATATACTAACTCTCAATAATGCTCTTCGCGTTATTAGCCCCTCCCCCCTCTCTTCCTCATACACGACTTTCTTCCAAATAATTTTTCTTTATTATTACTTTTCAAATTATTATGATTATTATTATTATTATTATGACAATATACTAACTCTCAACAATGCTCTTCGCGTTATTACCCCCTCCCCCCTCTCTTCCTCATACGCGACTTTCTTTCAAATAATTTTTCTTTATTATTACTTTTTAAATTATTATGATTATTATAACAAAATACTAACTCTCAATAATTCTCTTCACGTTATTACCCCCCCCCCCCCACCCCTCTTCCTCATACACGGTTTTCTTTCAAATAATTTTTCTTTATTATTACTTTTCAAATTACTTTTGAAATTATTATGATTATTATGACAAAATACTAACTCTCAATAATGCTCTTCGCGTTATTCCCCCTCCCACCCTCTCCTTCATACACGACTTTTTTTCAATGATTTATTATTATTATTATTATTACTTATGAAATTATTATGATTATTATGTATCACTAAATAATAACTAATAACTAAATAATATTCTGTATCACTAAAGTCATTCCATCAATTTCCCTCCTATCCGTACGGTGCCACATTTGTTTTACGTCCGCCATTCTCACATATTATCGAGCATGCGATAAAACGTTGATTACTTGGGGTATTTGAGACCTTTTTAACTCGACTGGTTTTTGTAGAACGTAAAAAAAAAAAAAATTATTTCAATTTATCGCAAAATAATTGAATTTATTCAAAATTTTGTTATTTTCCATTTTCATGGGTAACTTGAAGACAAAATACGAGCATCCTTTTTCACGTGAAATAATTTACAATTAAATTCTAAATTAATTTAATAAAAATAATTTCGTTCAAAGTTACTTCAGCTGAAAATTTAATTTTAATTTTGTTCTCCTGAAAGTTGTATTTTTTATTTAAAAAAATATTTTTTGACAAAAACCATGCATATATATATATATATATATATATAATAATAATAATAATAATATATATAATAATTATTATTATTTTGGTATATTTTGGTTGGATTTTATTATTATTTTGGTATCTGATAAAAAGTCGTTATTTGACAAATCTCAGCCCTTTGACTCGATAGAATTTCAAGAATTAATTATTTCGGTATATATATATATATATATATATACCGAAATAATTAATTCTTGAAATTCTATCGAGTCAAAGGGCTGAGATTTGTCCAATAACGACTTTTTATCAGATACGATAAGATGTGATAATGGCAGACGAGATGAAAATCTGATTCCGAATGTTTGCGTGATTTTTATTAATCGAATGAGTCGCATATAAAATTTTCGTTTTTTTATATTTTATAATCGATGTATTTATCAATCGCGAGAAAAATCTTTTGTGAGAAAAAAAAAAAGCGATTCGAGCGAAGTTACAACGAGCGTTGAAGATTGGCTGATTGATTAAAGTGCCGTATTTGTGGGACAAATCGATAAGACGTTTTATCAATGATTACTCATTTATATAGGGAGAATTTTTAATCGACGGACATGTGTACAAAAAAAAAAGAAAACAAAACAAAAAGCGAGATAAAGCGATGTATAAGAATTAATTTACGTGTATAGTTCGATGAACGTGCCTGTTTTTCTCTTTTGTTTCAAGGATTTCGATTTTTAAATTGGTAAAAGTGCCATCTAGCGGTGGCGTCTCTAACTACAGGTAGCAAATGTGGCGCATGCGACGTTAAACGAATGAAATTAAAACTGCTGTTTCGTTATGTAAATTTTCCAAGCAAAACTTAATTAATATGACAAAGAAAAATTATTTAATATTGAATATTTGTTACGTTTCATTAGTTCAGGGGGGAGGGGGGGATCGACAATAAAAAAATTACGAAAAATTGAGGTTCGTATTGGAGAAAAAAATAAAAAGAAAAAAAAAATGGGAAACAAAACAGCAGATTTAATAACAAAGCAGAATTACCGAAGCTACACGAAATGGAAAGAAAAACAAGGTCAAGTGGTAGGGAATATTGGCAAAAGCTGGCAAACAGCGCCACGTATCTCTGGTGGTTCGATGACCGGGCCTGGTGTGGATTAGAACTTGAACGTGCGATCGATCGAGTGCTAAAACCGTCTAATCGAGGGGAAAAAAAAAATCAGACTTTTCCTCTTGGGATGATTAAATATTGTACGTGTTTATATAGCGAGCTGAGTCGAGTGGCTGTCGCGTAATTGTAATTGACGAGGATTCTACGAGAACGGACAACAGAGACGAATCTACGATGAATTTCTCATCGTCTATACTCTCTTCAGAGTATAATTGACGAACCAATTATAAGAAGCTTCGGGTCTTTCGGTTTTAAGTTAATGCCAAGATTCGCGGAAACAATCTCAGCCAAAAGTTTAATTCAATGAAAATTGATTGACATTTGTGAATTTTTCTCGTACAGAAAGTCTATCATTGGTAAATTTTTAATTTACCAAATTTCATCATTGAAGCCTTCGAAATATTCTCGAAAGAGCAAATTTTTCATTAGAGTTATTAATTATTGAAAAAGAAAAAAATTGTATATATTGAAAAAGATTAATTCCGTAAAATATAACAAAAAAAATTGTTAACTAATTCGATTAGAAATTACTAACGTTTCTGTCTAAAAATTTGACTAATTCAGCTAATTTGAGACTTCCGCAATCAGCTAGAGGGTCTGACAGACCCCACACGACGGATATTTATTTTCATGCTCAACTATACATCCTAATATGACGTTCCAAAAGTTCCATTATCATTTATCGCCGAATATTTAAGCAAACAAAAAATATTAAAAAAATCACTAAGAATAATTTTAATATAAAAAGTATAAATGTATGCGATAGTCGCTACATTATTTCCTGCTTAAAAAATAAGCCAGAAGATAGAATTGCCTGGTTTTAAATTATTCAAAGGAATAACTCGAAGCCCGTAGCCAAATAATCGAATATTAAAAATTCCATTACATTACTCATGGATTATTAAATATTTTTCGAGGTTTACACTTTTTTATATTTCACTTTCATCGACGATATTTAAAAAAAAAAAATTAGGGGAAAAAAATCCACGAAACGCACAGCTGACAGATTTGACACGCGGTCGAAAACAAAGCGACGCGGCGTATCGTCGTTTCTCGTGCGGGAGCGCGCGCACCACTCACGACGTCGCGGCTACAACTGACGGCACACGAGAGTCGAGAGTGTTGGCAACCCGATAGAGCGCGTACCGGTCTCTCTGTCCTCGCCCCAACACAAGCGACAGAGAGAGAGAGAGAGAGAGAGAGCGACACAGCTGCAGTACGCGCGATCGCCAGCGTGTGAGTGGAAAGGAGAAAGAGCTTGTACAGGCAATCGAGAAGAGATCACAAATGCTTCTTCGTACAGTAAAATATTTTATACCATGGTACAAAGTAATATTGTACATAGGATTTATAGCATGTATACAAAATATCACAGTAGAATTGTACAATAGATCAGTCTATATAGCGCGTACAGTCTCGACGTTTCGATATATAAATGCGATTGTGTCGTCAACTTTTGTCGAGACCTTTCTGGCTCGACAAAAGCCTGTGCTCGACTCCACACGCCAACGATCCACAGAGCTCACTGGATGAGCCCATAAATCCTATCCCCGAATTTTAGCAAAACTAGAGGGAGGGAGAGGGAAAAAGGGCTTTGCTCTTTGTCGTCTAGGCATTTCCCCTAAACTCGCCAATGTATTCCAGTACAAATAAGAGAAACAAAAATCTGTACTTCGTGGAAGGAAGAGAATCATCGAAATATTTGCTATTACCCGATGATTTACCAGTTTCGGTCACTGGTAGAAAATAAAATGTCCTCATTGACTAAATTTTGCGATACGATAGAGGCACAGACAAGAATTAGAGGTTAGAAAGACATTATTGTGGCGTGTTCTGACGTCACCTGACGCCATGACACGTCGTATTTTACATGGCTAGAAATATATCACTGTAATGTACAAATGAAAATCGTTTGAATATTCTTTCGAAATTTGCATTAAAAGTAGCTTATTCAGGGAGATCAAATTTTAGGACTCATCAGCTAAAAAGCTCGTGGAGATTTTATAGAGTAGATGAAACGTCGTGTTAGGGGAGAATGCGAATTGCAGTGGCCATTAAGTGTTTGGAGAGCTTTGAAGGCACGTGTGTCACGATTTATATTCGCCCTTGCTATGATCATTTGAGCAATAACACATGCACACGTGTTCTACATCAAAAGCGTATGCGAGAGTCGAATGACAGCGATGAATCATTTAGCACGCGAGGCGTAAGCGATGCTTTTGTATATAATCACGTGACTAGCTCTCTCGCTCATGACGTATCGCAACGATGATCGCGTGTTTGTTTTTTTAATTTCTATCACAAACCGTATCGTATCGACTATATGCGGGTAATAGAAGCAAAGTGCGTAACTGTGATAAGAGATTTAAAATAATATTCGCATTTCAACGTACTCCTGATCGAAAAAAAACACATTGTACGATATATCTATATATAAATTTCACGTGTCGGTCAGCTGTGCCCGCAGCAACGAATTCAGACGCAGTGAGCTCGATAACACCAGCGCCCACAGCCCACTGCGTCATTAAATTGTACTACGAATTGTAATGCGCGAAACATTGCGCCTCCTAGTGGCCAATTCTGAAAACTCTGAATTTGAAAACATTTATTGAGTAATATATTTTCAATATACAGGATATAAGTTACTTCCATTAAGTTTAATCATTTGAGACACAAAAATCTATTCCGTAGATAATAATTTTTGGCTATTTCATATTTACATAAATTTGCTCATATAATTATGAGAGTTTTTTTAATTCGAGCGCGTATGCTTTTTTGGTGCTACAGAGCTTTGAAAAGGGGCCACGAGCGGCGCTAGGAGTTGTTTTTGCTTAAAGTCCGGCAATTTTAACTACGAGCATGGAACCTGAAAATTTCCATCCTCATAAAGTTGTTTTATTCGAGTTAACCCGCGTCATGCCCCAAGTATTCCAAAACTCTGGACGGATCGATATATTGTTTGGTTGGGAGCAAAGCGAGCCGTTCACTTCGGGAATGGCAGCGAGGGCTTTTGTCAAGCATCGAGAGGGAACAAAGCCGAGAGACAATCTCTCCCTCGTGTGGCCATGAACGGATAGTTCACACGGGCGGATGGAAAGTCAACACGTTTTAACTGAGCAAATACATCGACAGACGGCTACGATAAATTTTAGGTTAAGTCACGTTTTTTTTTTTTTTTCGAGCATATTCAAATAATTAAAAACATTTTATAACGCCAAAAGATGTAATAGTCTCGATTGGTGATTAAAATTAATATACGAGCATTCAGGCAGTGTAAGACAATAAAATCTTCAGAATTTACAAACACAAACGAAGTATCCACAAAGTACTGAGATATTATTAGAACCGGAAGACCGTGGGAGAGAGACAGTGGCGCCATGTCGTCTACCCAATGAATTAAACTCGAAATGCTCGGCTTCATTGATTTCTTGGTCTCTTACAAAGAGTTAGCAAAGGATAATATTATGGAATCACTCGAAAACAATCCATGCAACTTTATTTCTTCGGTAGATGCTCAATGAATCATTGAATCCCCGATGAGATCTTTATTGAGAATGGATTTATAGCTTTGAGAGGTGAATCATGTACCGAACAATTCACCGAGTAGTTTTTCTCTCTTCCTCACCCTTTTTCTCCCTCCCTCGCCCTTTTTCTCTCTTTCTCTCTCTCTCTCCCCCTCTTTTTTTTCTCTCTTTCTCGCCCCCCAACCCTCTCCTGGGCTATGAATCTCGTTCTGGTTAGTCGCACAGTAGATCAAACGATTGATTTATTATCGTCGATCGGCAAACTCTCCTGGACGTATATCGATTTCAAGCCGTTGATAACGAGGGGAGAAACGAAAGGTAGAAATATGAAAATTGTAGATTGAATGGGACGTGGGTGCGGCCCGGAAGTCGAGCAATATTTATTGCAGGTGTAACTTTGTTCACACTCACAGGCGCGTTGACGTAAAATTGACGTCGTCGAACACTCATCGATCGTTTTTGTCTGCAGTAATGTCAGCGAATGAGTCAATCGACAATAAATCAACGGAGCATGAAAATATTTACCATTTTTCTTTTCTTTTTTTGACGCTCGACACATATTTTTCAACAAATTAAACAAAAGTAAATTTTGTGAAAAATCGTTGAAGGTCAACATCGAGCAGACAAAACTCAACGATCACACGAACGGTTAAAAAAAAAAAAAATTGGTATGGTGCATTTTTTTTGGACGTACTGAAAGAAAAATTAAATTACAAAATGGCGACACGGCTCTGTCAACTTGGCTTGAGATGCTCGATATGTCGTTAACTCTCTCATTATATAAATTCATCGTAGGAGGTTCAGGCAGTTTCATTGACGCAACATATTACGTGCGTCATAATTGACGTTTAAATAAATTCGTACTACACGTCAAACTCATGCATGTGAAAAAAAAAAAGAAATTATAATCGCGTGCGTGGGTGGATCAACTTGCTGGCGATGGAAAAAAAATTGTCAGAGGATCCAAGGCACATTGTTCGAGTCGAACATTTTTTTTTCCTGATTCGAAAACACAAAGCAGTTCCAAAGCGATGGAGAAAATATAAAATTAGCGATGTTTTGTAGCACATGAAAGGGAAAATTGCGAGAATATAAAAGCTCGAACGACGATGATGAAAAATAATTCGATCCAAAGCCTCTTTGATCTTTTTTCATTATAGTTTTTTTTTTTTTTTTTTCTTCAACTGCAATTATTTTATAAAATAATCAATTTGGCGATGGTTCGAACAAATTTGTTTATGAAGAAATAATAATAATAAATAACGACCACATACCCAGATTCGGCGTTAGTATGATTATTGTTGTTGTTGCCAGTGCTGACATTGTTGTTTGCCAAATTTGAGTTGGAATGATTTTGTGCTGTTCCCATTATCGTGCTCCATTCTCTCATGACTTCCTTGATTGTTGCGTCGTCGAGCTCGTGCAATGCTGGACTCGAGTCCAGCCTGATTACCGGAATTAACGTGAAATGAAAGAAAATTAAATTTTCATTACAATTATTCAAGAGATAGAATTATATCAGGATTGCAACTTGAGACGATACTCAGTCGGTCACAAAAACTTTAATTCATTATTATCAAAGTGGCTTTGAGATTTCCCGAAAAATGAAAAAAAATGATTGGATCGAGTTTTTTAATTCTGCATTAAAGTAAGAATTTTCCTGAAGCTCGAGGCAGCTTGGAAAAAATTAGATGGAAGATTTACCATGAAGTTTTCGTGAGTGCTTTGAAATTTCGGAGAAATTACGAAGTTCTGCTCCTCCGTCGGTAACAAAAACTGTTTACCAAAATTCTCCTAAACGGTTGATCTTTCGGATAAACGAAGAGAACCACAAACTGCGTATAACGACTCTGCAGTCTGTGGTTTTCTTCATTTGTCCAAAAGATCAACCGTTTGGGAGGATTTTGGGAGCGGAGTAAAAGCAGCTTTCTCTCTCGCACTCACAATGGCTTATGCAAAATCTGTTTTGTCGACCGAGTACATCACATGAACACAATTTGTCTGTTGATTCGCCATTTTGGATTTTTCTTTCTCCCGAAATATCAACAGACTTTTGATGTAATTTGTCTGGTACATTTTTGATTTTAGGAAAGTCCTCGTGAAGGGGTTTTGCCTCAATGAGGAGCTTACTCAGTCGGTAAAAAAGTTAAATTTCTCAATTTATCAAAGATTTGATACTTTGGACAAAATTAATGAATTTCACTAAGAAATTCCATAGTTTTTCTGTTCGTGAGCGATCTCTCGCTCAAGCGACTCTCCCGGTACATCAGATCGTCTCGAGGCAATGTGAAACAGGTATAAGTGCGTGAAAATTCGTTTTTTTTTTTTGGAAATTTGTTCTAATCGTGTTAATATTTTTGAACGAAAAGAAAAATTGGAGCTAAATATTGCCAATTTGTTTTTGTCGAAAAATTTAATTATTTTCATAGAAAAATTGTATTGAAAAAAAAAAAGTTTAAACATAGAAAAAAAGCTTCGAAAATTGCATCTATCTCGCTCGCACTTATGACTGTTTCACATTGGCTTATTTTCAGATCAATCTCTTAAAATTCCTCACCGTCTGTTTGATTCGTCGTAAGATCGATCCTCGGTGCACTCGTAATCGAGCATAAGATCATCGGAAGTTATGGATTCGCACGGTGAGAGTGTATCGACACTTCCGGCACGGCTGATTCTTCGTCCGTGAATTGGACTATTCTCGATGCTTCGTCCCTGAAGCAAACCTGCAAAAAAAAAAAAAAAAAAAATGTAATTCTCAATCGACCAAAATGAATTTTCAAGCAAATAACCGAAAGATAAAAAAAAAAAAAATCAATCTTACTCGATTTCGGGGCAGATTCAACAAGAGTGTGACTATTTTCCGTAATGGCGTGATTCGTTTGTCCCGATTGAGTTTCCGGTAGGGTTCTAAGTGTCTCATCGAAAATAAGTCCCGGTTGATCGGCAATTTCATCATCGAAAAATTCTCTTCCCTCCGAAAGACTCAACGAGTTTGAAGCATTTGTCGGAGTTCCAGGACTATCGTCCTCGATAGTATTTCCCGATCTTTCCATAATGCATTCTTTGCGTGAATTTTTACCATCCGATTGTGTAATACTGGCAGTCAAACTGTCAACAAGACTGTCAACTGGTGATGTTTCATCATCAATGAGACTGGTCGTTGTCGCAGCTGCTGCGGCAAATGCCGGATCCTCAATGGTCAACAATACCGAGCGAAGAGTACTTTTTGGCAATGATCCATTTTTCGCAGCATTAGTGATAGTTTTGAGATGATGTTGACTGGGATTAGCGCGACACTCGTCACTCGAGCTGAGGGAATATTCGTCAGCCATTGCCTCGCCATGTCCATATTCCGGATCGTCTGAGCTTGGTGGTGAAAAATCTGATTTGATCGATGGTATTTTTTTCTCGGTGTGAGATCGATCCTTGTAAACTTTTTCCTCCCCAAGACCCTCGTCATAGCCCTCGGATGATGTCGTTGACATTGAAGTTGTCGAATCGGTGTATCGATTATCCTTGTTCAATATTCTCTGATATTGGACAGTTCTATCTCTGACAAAGCCAGAATTCATATTTCCACTTGTTGCAAATGATTTTGGCAATGGTATGACAGAAATTTCTGTCACTGTATTTTCATCCTCGACGTCACGAACGTCAAAACTTTTGCCGCTGAGTACCATTCGAAGATTTCTCGGCCTACCGTGACTTCGTCGTGACATTGCTGTGCTACCATCGAGATAATCCAAGCCACGAACAATTTCCGGCTCGATGGAATAGCCTTGCTGGCTTCCAATACCAGAATCCTCCGTGCCCGAACCCTCCTTTGAGCTCGTCGAGCCTTTTGAGGCCGTTGAAACTTTTCTACTCTGATTCGCAGCTGTTTTGGCAAATTTTGGATTTGCCTCGTTCATACGGACGGCAAATTGCGGTTGTGGCAAATGACTCGTGTGAAGTGTGTATTTGCTTATTGGCTCGGGAATTCCGGAGCCTCGACGATCTGCCTCGATTGTTATGGTTGACGAGTGAACGTATTGGGGTGGATTGTTAACTGGGGATGGTCTGAGCTTTGAGGACGGTGCCGAGGTGTATCCTTGCGATGATGATCTTGACGATTGTCGTCCGACTAGGTAATTTTCTTGTTGATGTTCTCGCTGTTGTTGCTGCTGTTGTTGTTGCTGCTGATGGAGATGCAAAAATTGCTGTTGCTGCTGCTGCTGTTGATTAATTTTTTCCTGATTGTAGTGACTTGCACTGTGACTACTGCAAATGTCACCAACTTTGTTGGTGCAACGATGCTGAGGCTGCCGGAAACCAAAGCGATTTGTTCGCAAAGCACTTCCGGCTGTCGCAGCCTCTTTTTTTGGCGGCGCAAGCCTCGGCGTTGAACGTCCCGAGGACGAGCTGTGAAAACGCTGATGACTCTCCTCGTCACGTCTACGATCTTGCTCTGGACCTGCTGATTTTGAACGCTGATGCAATGGCCCCGTGACATCGTTACCGTATGACGATCCTACGGGCATCGGTATACCGGATGCCGGTCGCCTCCGGAAACCAAATGACGTTGCTGTGCCACGTGTGTATGGCGCACCCCTTTTCGTCCCACCCTTGCTGTCGTTCTGAAACATTCACAGGGGGAAAAAAAATATATTTTATTATATAATTTACTTTGAAAAAATAATACAAGCATGGAAAAAAATATATTTTTATCGTTGAATTTTTATGGTGAAAAATTTAAACGCGAGTAAAAATTATCGTAAAAATTGCCTGACTGCGGGAAAAAAAAAAATGTACAAATGACTTTGAAGCTATTTCGCTGCTTGTGGATCTTGGTGAATTTTATCATCCATTGTGGCAAAATTTAATATAAAATTCGCGATGGCTGACCAACGTCATTTGCGATTTTTTTCTTTTTTTTATAATTTATGGCAATTTTTACAATAATTTTCTCTTGTCCATCCATAGTAATGGTCGATGGATGAAAAATTACGTTTCTTATTTTCTCGAAGTTGATATTTTGATCACACATCAAATTCAACTGCAGCTATCAATTCTACGGTAAAACTTAATTAGTTTATATTACAAATTTGAATGTTATTTTGAAACGGTTGACGTTTTAGTCAAAACAAAAAAAAAATCACGCGGATTGAAGCGCAGAAAGCCTGATTTCATTTTGTCTAAAGTTTTGATCGATTCTGTAAAAATAGGTAACTGTTACCGACTGTTACCGACTGAGTCTGTTTCGATTTAACTTTTTTTCTTCTATCCTGTCCGTAACGTCGGCAGGGACAAGCATTAAGCTTGTCCCGATGTACTCAGCAACATTTCATGAGTATTTGACGATTCAGTGTGGGGACTGAAGGGCAAATAAAAACATGAGGACAAGGCCAGTCCCAATCGGTCCCATCTCGCGACTTTCAACTGTCCATTCGAAAATAATTGCGCAAACTTTTTCAAACTTTGATGAAAATTCGTATCAATTATTATTTCTATTAAATTATTTTCTCTTGCCTGTATTGATCATTTCGACAATCTCGGACGAAACAATCTCGTTTGTTGGTCAGCAAATTCACAAAATTCAAAATTCATTTGAAAAAAAAAAAAGAAGAATTTTCACCGATTTTTGTTTCTCTTGTCTGTATCGATCATTTCCACGATCTTGGACGAAACGATCTAGTTTGTTGGTCGGCTGACTCACTGAATTCAAAATTTATTCGAAATATTCATTTTCACCGATTAAAAAGTTCGCATTCTCTCCCAACTTTCAGGCTCACTAGATCAATTCACGAAGCACACTGAGAATCTCATGTGAAACTGTCGCGTTCATAGCTAGATGAGACTCTTCGCGTGTGGGTGAGAGTTGGAGTTGCGAGGAGAATATTGTAGTGCTATTTCGGTTCGAATATATTATCCTATATAAATATACTATGTACTATACATACACACATATCTCTTAAGCGAGCTATATATATATAGATACACACACACACATATATATATATATATACATATATCTCGCTTAAGAGAGTAAACGAATGACAGTAGACGTCCGTCAGCGAGAGGCCAAAAGCAGGCAGACTCTGTGAAGATTGCCCGAAAAAGTTTACGACTCACACGGTAGCATAGAAAATATAAAATATATATATATATATCATTTTTTGTTTTCGAGAGAGCTTTTCGCGACCATGTGAGCAACGGCCCTAACTTTACGACGAGTGAACACGAGATACGGTAAAGTTTTCCTATAAAATGTGGCAAACAAGTTAAGTTGATCACGTGTCTTTTCTCGTGATGTAAATACATCTAGTTACTATTTCTATACTTAAAGTGTATTTTTTTGAGTGTGTGTGTGTGTGAGTTTTAAGATTCGAGGCTTACCGCAGGGCCTCGTGCGTAGTCTTTCTCGTTTTCAGCGCAATCGTCCATCTCGTACTCGTACTCATAACGATCATAATCCATAATTCTCGTGTTGGCAAAGTCGTTAAAAAACGACTTTACAAGGATCAAAGGTCAAATAGTTTGCACTCCGTGGAGCGCGTGTACTGAAGAAAAATATTTATCTCGTAGTTGTAGATTGCGTACGTTTTTATAATTCTCTCGCTTATGGCCACTTTTCCAGCATTGTGAAACGCCCTTAAAGTCTCGCAACTCTGCCGGTATTGCGGTGTTCTTTAAAAAAAAAAAAAAAAAAAACTCTTTTTTGCTATCCGAATTTTTTTCTCCTCATTAAAAGCGACGATGTTTTTTTTTTTACCACATCACAAGTTCTTTACTTCCGGTTTTTATGATTTCTCTCGAGTGCGAAACGAGTTGAATATATTTTTGTCGGGTTAATTTATCGAACGACGAGCTTGAAATTTTCCGTATGATTGAAATTATTACGTCGCAACGACAATAATCTTTTGTCTTATCTTTCGTTTGTGCGAAATTTTTTTCACGATTACACGAGATATTAATCTCGCGAGTATGACGTGTGTCGTCGTTGCCGGTACAATCTAATCGGCCGGTGGTCACTCGTGGCAGACGACACGGAGATGCAGCGCTCGTGCATGAGTTATTTTTATTTGTTTCTTTTCGGCTTTTTTTTTTCTCTCCTTTCTTTTTTTTTTTTTTGTGTGTGTGACGCGAGTATGACGACGATGTTGGGTCGAGCTGCGACGGGAGGCCCTGCGGCTTATTTTATACCGAGTATCGTGTGGAGCTTCGACGATTATACGTATGCATGTAGAACGGGAGAACGAAGAGTCTCTCACGTCGCGGCGAGATACGAACAGAAAAGGGAAGAGGATCGATCGAAACGACGGCGCCGGCGTCGCGACGCCATTGCGCGAGCATTTGCTGCGCCTCGTACTATCTATATATATATAATAATAATAATAATAATAATAATAATAATACAGTATAGATAGAATAGACAGCTACATGTGTATGAATATATACATATATATATATGCAATGCGGTTCGTAGCCAAGTGATATATATATATAGGCGGCCAAGGGATGCGCAGAAGGACTGAATAGAGGGCTGATGGAAGAAAGCACACAAGTAGATATTTAGAATTAGCTTGAAAACGGGAAATGGCGTGAGAGCTTCGGGGAGGGGTGGTGAATAGTCACGTGCGCTATATCAGGGCCGCACAGACACCGGCAAGTTCTCCTTTTTTTTTCCTAGCAATGAGTAGGTACGGCTGTTCCTCTATAAGTACGATGCTTGACTTTGTGTTTGCGTATGCATGAAATTTACACACCAGTTACACCGACCAGTCAAATAGATGGCGCTGATTTTGGTAGACGCACACGCGTATTACGCACATTTGCAACGCGTATGTACGTTACGCTAGAGGCCTATCTGAAGTCAATTTTGAAGGTTATTATACACTTTTGTATGAATTCTCGTTAGTTTTTGTTGTTTTTATTTTTATCTCATAAGAGCAAAAGCCTCAACGATGGCTGCTGTTTTTTTAAGTTTAAGTTTTAAGCAACGCTAGAGGCATATCTGAAGTCAAACACTGAAGTTAAATCAATATAAATGATTATTTTTTTAATAACGAGTCACGAATATGGAAATAATGAAGAATTAAAAAAAAATCCACAGACATGGAAAGATTTCAAAAGTTTTGTTTTTCTCGCCAATTTTTTGCGATTAAATGAAAATTATAAAAAATTTGAGATTAGAATTTGTGAGTAAAGAATTTGAAAAAGGATAATTTTTTTTGCATTCATAAAGAGATCGAGTAGCAAAGATTTTTGAATTTGAAGATTTGGAAAAGAAATATTATCGTCTCGAAAAAAGATCGATTGGAATAAAATGGCGGAGTGGATTCTCTCCAAGATATGCTTGATGGGTCTGGCCAGTTGCCATGCCCGGCCCTTTAAGACGGCGAGCCCTTTTTCCAAGCTTTCTCCCTTCCACTCGTTCATTTTGCACCCACGATTCAAGGGCAAAGGGTTATTATACACTTTTGTATGAATTCTCGTTAGTTTTTGTTGTTTTTGTTTTTATCTCATGAGAGCCTCGACGATTGCTGCTGTGTTTTTAAGGTGGAATAGAGAACACCGATATATGTATACTCTGCGTATGACTGTGGGGCTACATGAAAGAATGCGCCTATATCGTCGTGTATACAGCAGGGAAATACTTTTTTCCAGCCTGGAGCTGTCTGGAGCGATTTATGGAACGAGAACGCGAGATATAATCTCTCTCGTAGGGATTACATATATATATTTTGCGAGACTATAAATATATATACATATATATATATCGAAGTGGACATTGCGAGGCTTCTCTGGGCGGTGTCAAAGTTTAAATATCTTTCAATTGATTTTTTTTTTTCTATCTATTCGCGGAGTTATTGAATGATAAATTTGTTTAATCGACGATAAGTCAGAGAGGAAAAAAATGGAAAAAAAAAATAAGAGAAGGGGTTGAAATTCCTTTAGGGTTGAAAAGTTCGCAAAGGGCGTCGACGAAATGGAATTGGTTTCGAACCATTGGAAAAAGGTGACTGTTGAATCCTTCAGAGAGGTCGACAGGGTGCGGTCATATGGGGTAGAAAACAGCTATATATATATATATGTCGTTTGGGAGAGAGATAATTGGAGACTCCATTTGCTTCTTACGCAATCACGATAGACTTGACAATATATATGTTCAACATTATATAACATATGTTAACATATGTGTAACAAAAAAAAAATCGCCCAACTGGGCAAGAATTTTTTTTGTTTTCAATTTAAAAAAATAAATATATATATATATATATATAATGAAGGAGAATTTAGCTCGCATAAAGGTGTCCACATATCCCAATGAGAAAGTATCACGACCTCTGCAAGCTTTTATTCTTATATAGCACGTCGAGTGAGTCAATTCAAATATGCGATCGACGTTACGAGGAAACGGGGCGACGCCTCAATGAATAACAAAAATCTCAATGTTACTTTTTCGATAGAATTTTATTATTATCTTTCCAATATTTTATTGTTCATCTCAATAAATTGACCTCTTTGTGAGATGTGACAATCCTGGACGATATTTTTTAATTATTATTATTTTATTTTTTTTTCATAAAATTTGCCAGCAATGCGGCTAATAAGATATTGTTTATTTTATTAAAATAATAATTTTGAAAAAAAGAAAAATTGTTAATAGTGAGTAATATAAACTTTCGGATCAATCATCGGCTATTCATCCACATCTCCGAATTGTTTATCAATACACGCTTTGACTTCCGCCACCTCGTCAGAGTCATTGGCGAACGAGTATGATGGGTACCCTAGATGTACACATAGTTCCTTTTGTTTCACAGTTTCGAGCCAATCGTTGTACAATGATTCCTGTTCGCTAGCAAAGTTTCCATTTTTATCGTTAATTTCATCCTTTAGTATGGCCGATAATTTTTCGGTGATCTGGTAAAAAAAAAAACAGACAATTTTTTCACGAATTAAATAAAAATTAATTCATTCACTATACAAAGTGTAGTGGACAGCACAATTTTTAGCGTCTATATAATTGATTTTTTAGATTTTCCAAGTAAGCCAAATATTAATTCCATTACAGTTCAGTAAATTTGACTAGTTGTAACAATTTTTATTCCACTTTTGTAAATATTTAAAATTAAAACTAGCATGATAATTTTTTATCTGTATAATATAATAAATGATTCGAAAATTCACGCATAAGAAAGACCTTTTTTTTATCTTCGTTAAAATTTTATACTTACCGAAGTCACGCAGTCGTTCAAGGCAGTGGTATCATCCTTTTCATTGCATTCAGTCAAACCTTTTCTTAATTCCTCGAATTCTATAGTTCTGTTACTGAAATGAGTGTCCCGCTCAGTAACATTATTGATCTCTAAAAATTTGTTAGAATCGCAATTAAGCATTTTTTTGCGATGGGTACTGAGGGCATTTGAGATACAAACGTCATCATCCAAATGCGAGACCATTTCTGGCTTGATAGTTGCGAGAACAGCCTGTATTTATAGGATATGAAATTCCACGAGATTAATAAATACATTCGTTTAATTTGTCAAAACGAATTTACACACAGCTTGCCACTAAAAAAAAATGCATTCTTCTTGCTTACCTTATGGAGAGCAGCAGAAAGTTCATTGTAACTCGAATTTACGAACGACTCCCTTTTTATATTATAAAACTCGGTAATGTTTTTGAAGTTTTCGATACGATTCTCAAGGATATCAGCGATTATACTACCAACGAATCCAGGAACCGTGTCGTACTTCGGGAGATTTTCGTAAATGCTTCCCGGGTCTTCTTCCGGTGCTTAAAAGTTGTCATAAATTTCAAACGTTGAAGTTTAAAACGTTGCAGATTTGAAACGACTCTTTCAGCTCTTGGCCCTAACATAGACAAATTAATGTCACAGGAATAGACAGAATATGAAATAATAATTTTTCCATACTTCATTTTAATTAAATCTACGAAGATTTTTGTTCTCCGCAGCAAAGATGATTATATAGAAAAAGAGGATGGTCCACATTTTAAAATGAAATAAATTTCATATCTATTAACCCCGTTTAGAAGTTCATCGTTTCGATGAATCTCCGTAGGCGATATGCTATTCAAGGTTATCATTCTTTATATATATATATATTTCTATCATTGAGAAAAAAAATTTGCCTGCAACAAAATCGGTTATAGGAAAAATAAGTGTCCATTTTATTATAAAAAAGTTTCATGACCGATAAACCGTCCGGAAGTTGATAATTTCAGTGCATTTCCAGTGCCCATCCGAGTTTATGTTAAATCCTCGCGTTTTAATATTTTTTTTCAACGCATTGACAGCCGTAACCTCAGTTTGTCATCCCGGAAATCGTCGTGAAACGATCGACTTTCGGACGGTTTGTGATCATAAAATTTCTTTGACAATAAAATCGAGACTTATTTAACTCATAACCGCCTTTTTTTTCGCGTGCATCGAGCACGCGAAAAAAAATTCTTTAAATAATAGAAAAAAATAATAATAATAACTGTGACATCGTTGAATGACGTATCGTCTCTGGAAATTCATCTAAACGATCATCTTTCGAACGGTTGCTGAAAATGAAATTTTTTAAATTATAAAATATACTTTTCTACAACCATCGCATTGCTGCGGGGGAAAAAAAATAATAATCTCTGTAAATTTAATAAAAATCAACTATGCCAATATAATTTTTTCATATTTCGTCTATTCTTGTGACATTGACATTGTTTTTGCCAGAGCCGAGAGGTGAAAGAATCGTTTCAAATTTAAAACCGCGATATAAAAATAATAATTATGATTAATATTATTTCATGAGCATGAGGTAATAATTATTTTTCTGAAAAAATTAAAAATATAATTAGCTGGCGACGTAAATAACATTTCTGATCTTTTTTTTTTTTTTTTCAACATTTCACAGCCGGAAAACATAAAAACTCTCTTTACGGCCACGGCAGGGAGAAAAATACATATTTTATGTGATATTTTTTTGCGTTTTAACAAAAATGACTAGTGGACTTGGTTGTTTTTTTTTTAATTTTTTTACGAAAAAAAAGTTGGTTTACAAAAATTGGTGCACCTTTGCTCTCTGATGTGATCGCAAATTTGTTTTCTGTGCTTATTTTAATCGTAATAGTTTGAGCTTTAAAATGCCGCTATAGATTCGTTGAGTTGCGATTTTTTAAATATTTTTATCTAAAACACACATGGACGAAAAATTCAACTTTTTGGGATCTTTTTGGGGTCAGCGCCCCACTTTCGCGAGGAAGTTTTTCAAATGGAAATTTATACTTTTTTTATGGTGGAAATGGGGAAAAAAAAAAGAATTCTAAAATGAAACGCTCTTAATATATACATAATACAAATATTAAACATTATTATCAATAATATTAATATTAAAAATATTACCATAATACTAAAAAATGTCTCGAATAATTAATTTTTTATGAAACTTACCATCGATGTCGAATGTTTGACCATCGTTGTAGATTGCGTCGAATTCAGATGAGCTCAAATGTTGAGCTGTTGTCCCACCGATAAGGCAGAGAGCCAGAAATGTCAGAAGCATCTCCATGACGGAACTAATAATTCTCTTTTCGAATAGTGCTCCCGAATGAATTTTAAATTCAACTGATGAAAATTTCGTTGTGCCGATTGTCTTTATATACAGTCGGACCTGCCTATAACGAATTTTCCCTCCGACGCTTTTCGAGCTCGCTTACGCGCTGGTGGAGGATCACCACGTGGCAAGATTAACTTTTCCGTGACGTACCGAGTTATAACGAATTCCTACTTGCGTAGTTTCAACCATGTATGTAGCTAATATTTATCTTATTGGTTTATCCATTCTAGTCTCAAAAAATACCTCGTTATATTTAGAAGATTAAAATATATACATATATATATATATATATATATATATATATATATATATATATATTTATATATATATATATATATATATATTTATATATATATATATATATATATATATATATTTATATATATATATATTATATATATATATATATATATATATATATATATATATATTATATATATATATATATATATATATATATTTATATATATATATATATATATTATATATATATATATATATATATATATATATATATATATATATATATATATATATTTATATATATATTAGGGTGGTTCTTATTTGAGGGTTGGTGGAATTTGGATCGCAACGCCCCCGTAATTGACCACAAATACTTAAAAAAAAAAAAAAATCCCTGTAAATTTGTAGCTCTGAATTTGAATAGATTAAAGCATCATTACGAAGGTTTATTTATTGCTGTCTCAATAAATAAAAAATTTGCGGCACTACGAAATTTTCGTCGATGCTTCTCATTCCAAAAACATCGGTAAAACTCTAAAATTTATTAACCTCAATTATTAATTAGCTATTTAAACAAATAAAATATTAAAATAATATATTTTTACTTACTGTTTTATTTTTATCATTTGTTTTATTTTGGCTTCAAAAAGTTTTTCATGCATTTTTTTTTTCGTAAATAGAAGGGCTTTTTGTTATTATAATTTTTTTATAATGGAGAATGGAAAAATTTATTCAAATTATTTAATTAATTAATTTGATCAAATAGAACACGGTCTGTGGTGCTCGTTTGATTTTTGCGTAATATGTCTATGCAAATGGCACGAGGTCTTGGGTTGTGACCAAGACGTCGTGCCGATTGTCTTCGTCTCGTTTTCGGAAAAAGGAATCGATCATATTGCATCGTCGCAGAATCGGATTTTTTTTTTTTTCCAATTTGGAATTGATCAAGATTTTTTTTAAATCGATCCATAACATTGGTTTGGATAATACAAGTTTTCAAAAAGGTTTTAATATTTTTAGAAAAATTGAAAGTTGGTAACGACACTGCGGAAAGAGATCTTTGTACCTCCCTCGCACGTGTACAACCAATTATTTGAAGGTCATAAGCCCCTCCAAGTCCCATTATTAATTAAATATTATTGAGAAATAACAGATGGTGAAGATAAGAATTATGATAACGACGACTATCTAAATAAGAATGAATATTTCGAAATACGTGTTCTCCCATTTTCGCCTAAAAATTATGGATATTCTATTTTCGAATATTTTTTTTTACTTATTCGTCACAGAATAACTTATTCGAATTAATTGCTAAATACTCGCAGGTATAAGCTGGATATCGATGACAGTAGCTCTCTCAGCCTTTAATAAATATTATTTATTATTAATAAAAAAAATATTTATAAAAATAAAAATATCTCTTATTTTCTTACGATGATGTTTTATTTATTTCAGAATTTTCCTGACCCGAAAAGGTTAATCATGTAATAGGCTAAAAGTGGATTAAAAAAATATTTAAAAAAATAAAAATATCTCTTAATTTTCATAGAATGACGACTAAAAAGTTTATTCGCCGAATAATTCAACAATTAAATTCATAAAATCTTCAAATATCATCATTGAATTCATAAAATCGTTAAATATCATAATTGAATTCATAAAATCGTTAAATATCATGATTAAATTCATTAAATCGTTAAATATCATCATTGAATTCATTAAATCTTTAAATATCATCATTGAATTAATATTCATCATTAAATTATTAAATATGAAGATAATATGATAAGAAACACTGAGAAAAGACAGAAGCAGAAAAGCTCATATATGTATATAGACACTTCTGTGGTTCGATCGATCAACATAAAGCACGCTCTCGAGAATTCTCGTGCATCAAGCAGGTGATATAGAAAGTTTTGCTATACTTTGCAGCAGTAGCGAAAGACGAGAAAGTGCATAGATGTGACCTCTCGGGGCTCTGCTTACTTTTTCACGGTCATCGCGTGTCGATTAATCCAACTCGAAGAGAATGCATCTAGGCTATAGCGAGAGGGTGTTTTCCAACTGTGCTCGACCCCGTTTTTAAAATGTGCATACATGAAGTGAGAGGGGGAGAGAGAGAGAGAGAGAGAGAGAGAGAGAGAGAGAGAGAGAGAGAGAAAGAGGGGGAGGGGAGCTTCCTCAACAACACGAGGACATGAATCGTATTTGTGAAAATAAAGCTATGCGGGAGGCACGATGGGAAATATTCCAACAACGTGAGAAATGTGACATATGCTCTCCTCCTCCTCCTCCTCGCTCTCTCTCTCCCTCTCTCTCTCTCTCTCTCTCTCTCTCTCTCTCTCTCTCTCTCTCTCTTTCTTTGTGTGGTAATACCATAAATAGAGTATGAAAATAAAGGGGAAAAAACTAGCATGTAAACCTTCGTCATAAACTAGTTTGTCGTAGTCCCAAATAGCCAGAAAGAATGATTTGTCGTTGCAACTTGGAGAAATGAAATTACATTACAACTCGTCAAAAGTTATGAAAGAGTTGAGTTACCCCATCGTGAGACTCATCATAATTCGTTTAAATATGTCGACATTGAATATTAACACTATACAGATACTGTGGGGTACAAAATCACCCCATGAGAATAGCAATTTTTGTCTAAACGGTCGGAGAGTAAAACAGTTGATAAAATAGGAAATTGTACGTGCAAAAGTCGGGATGTGATCAGTGGAGCGAACGAAGACTCACGAGTGACCGACAAAAGGAAAAAGAGAAACGCTTATCGATAACATACGAAACGCTATATCTATATCTACATCTATATATATATAATATAGTCAGTCAATCAGTCAAGGCACGTTATTTTATATATATAGATATATATATATATATATAGATATAGATATATAGATATATAGATATATAGATATATAGATATATAGGTATATAGACATATATATAAAATAACATGCCCTGACTGATTGACTGACTGACTGACTGACTCATCATCGCCCAGCCCAAACCATTGGACTTGGAAACATGAAATTTGGTCAGTAGTTTTATTTTATAATGTAGAGACTCACGAAAAAGAGATTTTTCTGAGATACTGTGGGGTACAAAATCTTTCCATGAGAATAGGAATTTTTATCTAAACGGTCGGAGAGTAAAACAGTTGATAAAATAGGAAATTATACGTGCAAAAGTCTAGATGTGATCAGTGGAGCGAACGAAGACTCACGAGTGACCGACAAAAGGAAATAGAGAAACGCTTATCGTATAGATAACATACGAAATGCTATATCTATATCTATATCCATATCTATATCCATATCTATATCTATATCTATATCTCTATCTATATCTATATCTATCTATCTATCTATCTATATATATATATATATAATAACATGCCCTGACTGATTGACTGACTGACTGATTCATCATCGCCCAGCCCAAACCATTGGACTTGGAAACATGAAATTTGATCAGTAGTTTTATTTTATAATGTAGAGACTCGCGAAAAAGGGACTTTTCGAAATTCAACCCCTAAGGGGGTAAAAAGGGGTCAAATGTATTTAGGCTGATTCAAGGCGTGTGAAGCCGCGAGCAGCAGCTAGTATCATATATATATATATATAGCAATTCAGAGCTTTTATGGATCGCGTTTTCTCGGCAGATATGACTCATAGTCTCTACATGTCGTCAGGAATAATCGATAGAACGAAGTTTGGATGATTATGTGGAGGAGCCACCGGCTCGTCACGGTATGCATGTATATATATATATATATATATATACATATATATACATATATATACATATATATACATATATATATATATACTGCAACGTATATGCCATTATCAGGCCAGAATACACGAGATTGTGTAGAATTCACTGCTACGCTCTCACCTGAACCGAAATCGATATCCATTACGAGCCTTATACACTGCATGAATTCATGCCCTACGCCGACAATCTGGCGTCTCGACCTTTGCCTTTCATCATCGGCCACAGAACGATAAATTTTATCTTGGCCGTTTTATAAAACGAATAGATATTCACGCTGTGAAGCATTCGAGTCATGTATTATTTATGGCCAATAAATATACAAGTAATGCACATAATAATATGCAAATGAATTTGTCGTAGAGCTATATATATATATATATATATATATATATATATATATATATATATATATATATATATATATATAGTGAATTTTGATAGTGCAATTTAATGCAATTTAATATTTAATCAAACAGAATTTATTTTTTTCAGCTCAATTAACTCGTTTTACTCGACTAATTGAAAGAAAAAAAAACAAATTTATTCAGATAAACTTTAATGAAATGAAAAAAAATTATATTGTTCTCGATTAAATTAATTTGAAGCAATTAAAATTTTGCCCAAATAGGAAAATTTTGTTATTTCCAATTTGGGTAAATGAACTATATGCAATTTTGAAAAATGATGTTAAATTTAATGACATTTTTTGGTTTAATTTAGGCAGAAGATTTATGAGAAAATTTTAATCGAAATAAAAGAGAATATATAAAAAAAAAAACTCGTTACGAGAGAGCTCGTTTGATTTTATAACTACCAATCGTGAATAAAACGGGAATTGATGCGATGTGAGGACTTGAGCGAGTACAAGAGACGAGACCCACTTGGACGAGAGCCAATTTCACGGCGGAAATGTCGCTATCGCTTGAAATCGAACGAACAGGGAAGAAGAAAGCGAATCGAAATATGTCGAGAGAGGCGTGTCAATTATTTTATTTGCAACACGCGTACTTTCGTCCATTAATAAGTCAATTAATCGGCTGTCTAATTGATTGATGAAATTTTCGAGTCGGTCTCTCGCAACAAGAGTCACGGTACATACATATATATATATATATATATATATATATATATATATATATATATATATATATATAGTCACATACGGCAACAGCCCAATATATATATATTTAGTAACATACGGCAAAAGCCCAATATATATATATATATATATATATATACGTTGTACGAAGGGACCAAAAACGGAAATGATGTCTGGCAGGAGAGAAAAAAAAATTGCAATTCCTATAACCGAGTCAGTAGTAATGAGAGATTGTAATGAGTCTCGTGCGTAATATAGAAAGGCAACAAATTAGTCAGAGTAGTCGAGCAGACATAATTGGCTTCTGTGCATATCCGGTTGGAGTAAGTGAGAAATTTGATATCGATGAAAAAATTGGTAATTCGAGTACGAGAAATTCGATATAATTTCTCGAAGGGACTTCAAGGCAGAAAAAAGAATTGACGATAAAAAAAAAAATTGCATCGATAAATGTTAGAGACATGGGTCAAGGGTTAAATGGTGGTAATTTGATAAGAAAAATCATTCAAAATGATAACCTTGTGCGGCTAGCCCTGTGCTAATTATTTTGTGAATTAAAAAAAAATTATCTCACTTTTGATAAAATAATTGAAGATAATTTAATGGGCTAAACAATTCTTTAATAATTTATTAATCTTGTAAATAATTATAGGAAGTAATTGAAAAATATGATTGAACCATTTTTTAAATAATTAGGCAACAAATTAGTCAGAGTAGTCGAGCAGACTTAATTGGCATCAATGCATATCCGGTTGGAGTAAGCGAGAAATTTGATATCGATGAAAAAATTGGTAATTCGAGTACAAGAAATTCGAAGAAACGAGAAATGCAATTGCATGAGAATATTCGAGAGTGGGGGAAAAGAAACAATATATATATATATATACATTATATTTTGCTCTCTCGCTCGATTATTCTCATCTCTGCAGTTTCTTAAGATTTTTTGACCCTTGAACTAACTTCTCGTTGCTGACGCTTACCCGGCGCCTATTTATCTATCGATGTATAAATCTCTATATATATATATATATATATATATATACACATTTTATTTTGCTCTCTCGCTCGATTATTCTCATCTCTGCAGTTTCTTAAAGTTTTTTGGCTCTTTAACTAAGTTCTCGTTGCTGGCGCTTACCCGGCGCCTATTTATCTATCGATGTATAAATCTCTATATATATATATATAAGCGAAAATACCACTGACTGACTAATCACGAAATCTCAGGAACTATAAAGCCTATAAACTTGAAATTTGGTCAGTACTTTTATTTTATAATGTAGAGACTCGCTAACAAGGGATTTTTCGAAATTCAACCCCTAAGGGGGTAAAAAGGGGTAAAATGTGTTTAGAATGATTCAACATGTGCGAAGCCGCGGGCACCCGCTAGATTTATATATATATATAAGCGAAAATACCACTGACTGACTAATCACGAAATCTCAGGAACTATAAAGCCTATAAACTTGAAATTTGGTCAGTACTTTTATTTTATAATGTAGAGACTCGCTAACAAGGAATTTTTCGAAATTCAACCCCTAAGGGGGTAAAAAGGGGTAAAATGTGTTTAGAATGATTCAACGTGTGCCAAGCCACGGGCACCCGTTAGATTTATATATATAGATGCACACAATGATGAACTGAATCGTTTAAAGAATCCGAACGAAAGTAAAAAGACGAGAGAATGGAGCAGCGATCTTGCGAGAAAGAAACGAGAAATGCAATTACATGAGAATAATCGATCGTGGGAGGAAAATACTATAAATATATATTATTTATACATTACACGATTTTGCTCTCTCACTCGATCGAGAGACTCGGTAGAGTCTCGGAACGAGTATATATTTTATTCTCATCTCTGCAGTTTCTCAAAGTTTCCTGGCTCTTGAACTAAGTTCACGTTTTGCTGGGATTGTCTTTCAGGTCTCGCTAACCCAACTCCTATTTATCTACCGATGTATACATTATACACACACAAACATATATATATATATATATATATATATATATATATATATATATACAAACAATACAAACATACATATATATCTGTATATCTGTATATATATATATATATCTGTATAGGACAGCTACTATTATTCTTAGCATCTCACGTGTTTCTTCGGGCTTGGTGCACGATGGAGCTTCCGGTACCGGGTGTGTAGAACCGAAACAGAGATCTCTAGAGCGAAGAGCTCGTATGGAAAAAATGTTTGTGTGTGAGGGTGGGTGAAAGCTAAATATACGCACCGAGAACAGAATAGATCCATTTGAATAAAGTTTTTTTTTTAAATTATTATTATTATTATTATATATATATATATATATATATATATATATATATATATATATTAAAATTAAGATATTTATTCGGCGCAAAAAAAAATGATTTGTCCAAAGTACGAATAATTCAAATAAATTTTGCCTCAAATTAATATGTTTTTAATTTAAATGTCTTTTTGTCTTACTGTGGTATACATGAATTGTCTATGAGACAAACATACGTCTATGTGTGCTCGACAATGTTTCAATGGCCGCAGGTGGATGTGCATTTGACCTGGTTTGTCATAGCCCGATTTAGAAAGCTTCTCTCGTTACCGATCATTCTAAAAGCGTTTTTCTGTTAATGTAAATATATATATATATATATATATATATATATATATATATATATATCCACATACAGGTATATATATGTATATGTATATATAGTATATGTATATATAGGCATATACGTATGTATACATGCACAGAGTATTTTCGTTCAATAATAGTACTCTGGACAATTTGGAAAGAGAGAGGGGCGGGGGGGGGGAGATCAAGACATGGGGAAAGGGGGATGAGAAAGGATCCATTGTATTGTATCCAAGCCAGCAATTTCGTTGATCATCAAGGTCTCATATATATATATATATATATATATATATATATATATATACCACTGTGTCACTCATTTTATCTCGTGCAACCATCCTGAACAAACTTTCACGACGTCCAACTGTTATATATCGTTATATTCGTCGTTAATGCTCGTTGCCTTATGTACCCAATTATTATTTATTACGTATATGAAATAAATAATAATGTCACTGATTTATTCTCCTCTGTTCTTCATTCCTCTTGACAAGATAAATAATTTGTTATTGGTCGAGAGATGATCGTTGAGAAAAAATTAATTTGCCAATTTTGACATTGGCAATTGGTGCAGTAATAATGGAATTTTTTTTGACGATTTTGACAAACCCTTGGGACTCGTGTGTGTTTATATATATATATATATATATATATATACCTGACTGGCTTTTCGTATATATATATACACCTGGCTGGATTTTCGTTCGAAAAAAATTTGCTAGTTGGACAAAATTTTTTAAGACCTTAATTAACCCTTTGAGTGTCACGCTGAGATGCAAGAAACCGATGACCAAGAATGTCGCGAAAAGTTTTTTGAGATTTTTATATTTCGTTTCGTTTTCAGCACTTGATGAATTGCGGATTAATCAAAATTTAATATCTCCAAAGCGATGAAATATAAAATACATTTTGTGTAACGAGAATTCAACTTTATAAAAAAAAAAAAAAAAAAAAAACTTCTCGTTAAGCAAAAGTAAACTTTGCTATAGTTTTTACGTTTATATATACGTATATGGGGTGAGGTGGAGGGGGTGGGGGGTGGGGGGGGGGGGGGGGGGGAGCTCGTGAGGGTGAGCTCGCACGAACCACGAAGAGTATCATCACCGAGAGGCCTCAACATCATCCGTACGGGAATGATAAGGACGTTGAACCTCTTGGAGAACGTGAACTTCAACGAGTCGTGTATGTAATCAACCTAAGAAGCCTTCTATGCCTTGGGATGCTTTTCTGTCGTGACCCTCTGGGCTTGGACTGCTCTATTACATTACGCCATACGTTATATATATGTATATATATAGATATATATATATATATATATATATATATATATATATATATATATATATATATATATATATATATATATAGATATAATTTAAATTATAATTCATTCATCGAATAAATGAATTATAATTGAAATTATACGATTTCAGATTTAGCGAAAAAAAAAAAAAGTTTTGTTGAGTATTTCAAAAGATTGTCCCTTTTTTTTTGGCGAAATCTTAAAAGACCGTTGGAAAAAATAGTATAGAGAAAAGTTTATGGTCAGGGGAACGTTCTTAGTCGAGTTTATATATCGTATTAAATTGCCTTGAACTTTGCTGCATAAACAAATCATCAGTTGGGGCTGTTTACAATGTTTTATTTTTTATTTTTTTTCTCGGAACGCGCGAGCAACGGTAAGTGGACCTCGGTCATTATACAAGTGTGTATACATATATATATATATATATATATACATATAGATACAGTTGATAATAGCCGAGAGTAAACAACGTAAGAGTCAGAGTGCTCGTGCGATTCCACGGAGCGGAACGCTCGGGCTTGTAAAATCGTCTCGTAGCGCAAACCTTCGCGATTCCTATCTAATCTTCTCTTGGTTGTAGACTCCCCGTGTATAGCTCGTTATGTCGTCATATTCGCGTTTTCCTTACACTCCGTGTACTACGGTTGGTCGGTCAGTCGGTCGTCATAGTAGTTGCCGTCATTGTCGTCTCTTCGTCTTCGTTCCGCGAGTCAAAACGATAACGGTTCAAGTGAGATTCCCTCACGGGCCTTTCCGCATGCGAATTGCATTTGTGTATATATATATATATTATAACGTTCGAATATATATATATAGATATATTATAGCGTTCGAATATCTTTGCTGATGCGATGTTTTCTCTCCTGCTTTCGAGCATTCAACATATGCACATATTTTATGTATATATAGATATATATATGTAACTCTGTGAATTTTCTTTTGATTTTTCTCACGAGGAGGACCAATAGAAGCAGCCACCAGAGTTTGAATCGTAACTATCTCACGCCATCCGACGACTTTCGTCAAGATTATAAATAAAATATAAAAAAATTCTCCAAGTGTGGAAAATAAATGTTCGTTTAATGATAGGAGAAAATCGGGAAACAATTGTTTACGGAATAAAAATAAGAAATTTAAACTTTATTTATCTCTGAGCTGGAATCAGATCATATTAAGAAGATTTTATGAGAAAGTCCGACGGAGACTTGAAACTTGAAACTTGAAACTTGAAAAAGAGTGAAATTGTCATTGCGCATAATTGTCAAAATCTTTCAGTAAAAATTTCGAGAAGAATCGATCGTATAAATTTTTTATTGTCCCAATAATTAATTGAATTTTAATTAATTTAGCTCGATTGTTTGGCAAATATTGTTATTTATACGGAAATATTGAGCCACAAGGTATGCTGATAAAAAAAAGAAAATAAAAAAAAAACATGTAAAAGAAGAGATCGAATACATTGGCGATAGCACGACCGACTGACCTTTCAGTAATACGCCGGGGCGAATTAATGTGAGCTCTTTCTCTTCTCTCTCTCTCTCTCTCGCACGATCGTGCATTTTGACCAGTCACGATTCGATCAACGAGAGCTCGTGAGTTTCGATTTAAAATCATTCGAGCAAATTGCCTCGTTCAAGCACACATCGACGATAATAAAATTAATAACACTAATAACAATCAATTACCAAAAATAAACAATATATGAAAATCACTCGGATTTATCACATTGATTATTTTTTTTTTTACTTCCGCAAATAATTGAGGGCTTGGAAAATATTACGAAAAGCAAAAAATAAACAGGAATTCTTACGATATTTATAATCGCGAAACTCCCGCATGTTGCACACGCGAGAAAGTCTGCGCGGGAGAGTGAGATAAAAAAAAAAAAAAAAGAGTAAAAAAAGAACGAAGAGTGGTCGAGAAGCGCGAAATTATCAATGGAACGTTGTGTGCGTGAAATAAATTATTCTCGAGTTTCCTCGAAACACACAGATATAGTCATTAGTCATTAAAATAACGGAGGTGTAAGCGCGTACAAGTATTAATTGTTGTGTCTGTGTGAGTGTGGGTGAGTCGATTTCGAACAAGAGAGTAATTTTTTTTTTTTCTTTTTTTTTTCATTGTAAGCGATGGTAACGCCTCGAAGAATGCGTTTTCTTTGGCAGCTTCGCGAGATGTGCGACGTTCCAAGGATAAGAGGAGACGCCTCGTCGCCCAACTAATAACTCTTTTATTTTATTCCGTAAACTTTTAATAAAAAAAACTTTATTATGCATTATATTTTTTTAATAAAAAATAATTTAGTAAAATTCAATTTTTATTAATAAAAATAATTTAGTAAAAATTATTTTTTTTAATAAAAAATAATTTAGTAAAATTTAATTTTTTTATATAAAAAATAATTTAGTAAAATTTATTTTTTTTTATATAAAAAATATCGTTTTTGGCAATTTTTCTTTGGATCTTCACCAGCAATGGCGTTGCCAAAATTCAAGATAATTTGCCTGCGCTTAAACTGTACATGCAAGTGCACAGCAAATCCAAGAGATCATTCAGGAAAGCGGGTCACACGTACGTAATCATATATATATATATATATATATATATATATATATATATATAGTACGTACGGAGGATCACCTCGGGCCAATGGCACGCAAAAGGGAGAGATCACCTCTCATACCGATTTCAATCTACACTCACTGCTGTGCGAAAGGCACGCTCGAATCTTTTTAAAACTTTACCTCTACACTACTACATTATATATATATGTATATCTCACGTGTATATATATATACACCCGTGAGACATGCTCGAGAAATCGGGTCTCGATCTTGCGATAGCAAATTTTTTCCCAATCACCATACACACTCTCTATATGTATATGAGTTTGAAAATACGGTACTCTTATAAGATCGAGAGTAACTTGGTAAAAAAACAAAAAATATGAAATTTGTCTCGCCTGGTATATCACACGACGTATATCGCTATTAATGTTCGAAACGGTTCGAGCAGAATTATATCGAGACAAAGTGGCGACTGGTGTGAGGCAGATAGTGGACACTGTTGACGTCTTTCGAGAAAGCTTACAAGACAACGTGAACTTGTCGAATGTGTACAAAGTTAATGAATTCGAGGCCGAGACAACTCGAGGGTACAACTCGATATATATATACATATATCGGTCATCGATCGTTGCTCCACGCATCCAACTAAATTTGGACTTGAAGAAATGCACGTTGCTCGATCCATTTCCTCGAAGAATCACTTGAGTGGAGAATTATGGGAATAAAAAAAAAATCCATCTCTGAATTCGGAGAGTTTTGGTCACTTTAAAGGTAAATTAACCCTTTCCGGACAAATATAAGTCTTTCGTGACTGGTCGATTTAATTTATCTCCTCAATTATTGATTATTCTTCGATAATTAAATAATACTAAACTTAATTATTTAAAAAAAAATGATAAAGGCATTTAATGCACAAAGTTCATAATATGTTCACAACTTTTTAGGGATTTTTAGAACCCAATAATTAGGTCCAATATGAGTCCCCCTTAGGCCCATTAATAAAGTGACGTCGATTACCAGTTTGGTGCTTTCACGAGCAATTTCACATCAATGAAGCTTGAAAGTGCGCTAATGCCGATAGCCGAAACAAAAAATTTATGGTTGAAATTCTTGGATTATTTTTTTAAATTTTTAATGTCTATCTCTAAGAAAAAATAACGAATTCAATCTTTATATATTAATAATGAGCAGGATTGTAAAGCAAAAGTAGAGAAAATATGAAAGTACTATATACATATATATATACATATATAGATAATCTCGCCAGCCTTTGGGGCGTCAAATCACCACCAAACACAAGTAGGTCTACCAAACACTCGCGATAGAGAAATTTGATGTTGAGGTTAATCAATCTAAATCATAGTCAATTTGAATTCCATTTTATTGTTTTTTTTTTTTCGGTTATTAAAATTTTGGGTAAATAGTCCAGCAGTTGTTAATGCTAATATGTAGCAATAATTTTTATAGTCGTTCATGTAATGCTACATTTTGATTGTCAAAAATTTCATTAAATGATTCTACTATTTCCAACTGTTTTATTTCCTGTCTATTATATAATATAAAAATATAAAAATAATATAAATTATATTAAAAATATAAAAGATAATATAAATTATATTAAAAATATTAAAAATAATATAAATTATATTAAAAATATAAAAAATATATTGATAAAATATAGTCCAGAAATAAGTGACAGTGGTGGACCGTCCAATAGTAATCCATGCCCGCAGCAATAATTTTTATAGTCGTTCATGTAATGGTACATTTTGATTGTCAGAATGGGAAGGGAGGGGGGGGGGGGGAGAGGAAGCGCGGCGTCAATGAATAACAAAAATCTCAATGTTACTTTTTCGATAGAATTTTGTTAATATCTTTCGAATATTTTCCGTTTCATCTCAATAAATTCGGCTATTCAGCATGTGATGTGACAAATCGTGTCGATATTTTATTTAATTTTTTTCATAAAATTTGCCAGCAATGCGGCTGATACATGTTAATAAAATATTTCTTATTTTATTAAAATAATTGTTTTGAAAAAAAGAAAAATTCTCAATAGGTCGTTTCATCACACTTGCACAACACTGTACAGTTCATTTTCATTTTCCATTTGTTGAACAACGCAGTTTCTGGCATCCGTCACCAAGCCAGTATTTTTGGTGATGAACTCTGATGGATCCCCTTCTTTTAGACAGTTCTTTTTATTGATAGCTTCCTCAAAACTCATGTACGACAATTTCTGATCGTCAAGAATTGTTGGAGATTTATTGATATCGTTAACATTTATCTTATCGAATCTGGTCACGATCTGGTAACAAAAAAACAGGTACAATTCTTTCACGAATTAATTTAAAATTCGTTCAGTCACTATACAAAGTGTAGTGGACAGCACAATTTTTAGCGTCTATATTATTGATCTTGTAGATTTTCCAAGTAAGCCGAATATTAATTCCATTACAGTTCAATCATCGACCAGAGCCTCATTTTATTGGTTAATTTTTTTTTTTTTATTAACCATAAAGTTAATTCCTTTGAATGAAAAGTCTTAATTTTTCTTTCCTCATACAGGGGGCAAGCTTATTTATTTTCATGATTTTTTCTTCTTCTTGTTATTTTCTTTTCAAGATACGAGACACACAAGTAGAAGAGAATTGAGCTTGGCAAAAATCGATTGAGGGGTTCAGAATTAATGAATATTATAAAAAATTTCGCTACGATATATAAATAAAGTGATGCTTTAAAATGTACGTGACTAAATTCGATAAAAATTTGACTCATTTGCAAAGCTTCCTCGATGTGGCAGCCAAAATTAAAAAAAAAAGCCATTTGCTGATAGAGGGGCGATTTTTCCTCATTCCACGAATTTTGGAGAAATCATTAGAAATAAGTAATATGGAAATTTGAGGCAATTTGTCAAAATAAAAGTTCTCCAAGCACATTAATTATGTGTCGAATAAATATAAACGATGATTCATATATATATCTTGGTAAGCCTTTGGCCATATTATTGGTATAATTATTAGAGGCTCATGGACCTTTTGGTACATGAATATTTGTAATAATTTTTATTTCACTTATCTGGATTATTTTTCATTAAAACTAGCATGAGAATTTTTCATCAGTAGCATATATAATAGATTATTCGAAAAGTCACATATAAGAAAGAGCGTTTTTTATCATCGTTGAAATTGTATACTTACCGAATGTAAGCAATCTTCCAAAGTATTGACCATCGTTTGAGGGCATTTGTCCAAATCATTTTTTAATTCCCGAAGCTGATAACTTATGCGAGTTAGATTATTCTTTATCTCACGAGTATATTGATTGAGATCTGAAAGTGTCTCATTAATGCAGTTAGACATTTCGCTGCGTACATTGGAGAGTGCTGTATCGATACAATTTTTAACATGGAAATTCTCGATTACGTCTAGCCCGATATTTGCGGTAACAGCCTGTATTTATAGGATATGAAATTCCACGATATTAATAAATACATTCGTTCAATTTTTTGAATCGAGTTTACACACTGCTTGCCATTTAAAAAATGGCATTCTTCTCGCTTACCTCATGGACAGCATCGAAAAATATACGAAGACGCGAATTTAAGTTCAACCGGCTCTTGCGTTCGAGATCATTGGTAACGTTTACGGAGTTTTTGATACGACTCTCAAATGTGTCTATGACATTCGGTATGGCCCAACCGATTTCACTATTAATGCCGTCACGAGTGTTGTCGAATGGCAGAGATTCCGAGTCTACAGTCAGTGGGTAAAAATTGTCATAAATAAATTAAGTCATAAAAACATAGCGGTGAATTTTGAAACGTTGCAGATTTTAAACGATTCTTTCAGCTCTTGGCCCTAACAAAGACAAATTAATGTCACAGGAATAGACAGAATATGAAATAATAATTTTTCCATAGTTCATTTTAATTAAATCTACGGAGATTTTTGTTCTCCGCAGCAAAGATGATTATATAGAAAAAGAGGATGGTCCACATTTTACAATGAAATAAATTTCATATCTATTAACCCCGTTTAGAAGTTCATCATCCTTTATATATATATATATATATATTTCTATCATTTAGAATTTTTTTTTGCCTGCAACAAAATCGGTTATAGGAAAAATAAGTGTTCATTTTATTAGAAAAAAGTTTCATGACCGATAAACCGTCCGGAAGTTGATAATTTCAGTGCATTTTTAGTGCCCATCCGAGTTTATGTTAATCCTCGCGTTTTAATATTTTTTTTCAACGCATTGACAGCCATAACTTCAGTTTGTCATCCCGGAAATCGTCGTGAAACGATCGACTTTCGGACGGTTTATGATCATAAAACTTCTTCGACAATAAAATCGAGACTTATTTTACTCATAACCGCCTTTTTTTTCGCGTGCATCAAGCACGCGAAAAAAAAAATTCTTTAAATAATAGAAAATAATAATAATCATAACTGTGACATCGTTGAATGACGTATCGTCTCTGGAAATTCATCTAAACGATCATCTTCCGAACGATTCGTAAAAATGAATTTTTTAAAATTATTCAATGTACATTATCCCTTTTCTACAACCATCGCATTGCTGCAGGAAAAAAATAAAATAAAAATCTCCGTAAATTTAATAAAAATCAACTATGCCAACATCATTTTTTTTTTTTCGTACTTTGTATATTCTTGTGACCTTGTGACTTGTTTTTGCTAGAGCCCGAGAGCTGAAAGAATCGTTTCAAATCTGAAATGTTTCAAACTTAACCGCAATATAATAATAATAATTATGATCAATATTATTTTATGAGCAATGGTAATAATTATTTTTTTGAAAAAATTAAAAATATAGTTAGCTGGCGACGGAGATAAAATTTCTGTTCTCTTTTATTTATTTCAACATTTCACAGCCGGAAAATATGAAAAAATCTTTACGAGCACAGCAGAGAGCAAAATACATTGGGCTATTTTCTATGATTTTTTCTCTAAACCACATGCACGAAAAGCTTGACTTTTTGGGATCTTTTGTCAGCGCTCCACTTTCGCGAGCAAGTTTTTTAAGTGGAAATTGAAAAAAAAAAAAAAAAAAAAAAAATTGTAAAATGAAACGCCCTTAATATATACATAATGCAAATATTAAACAATAATATATATTAAATTATTAATATTAAAAATATTACCATAATACTAAAAAATGTGTCGAATTAATAATTTATTATGAAATTTAGCTCACCACCGGGCTCCATAACAGGATCAATGTTATTGGAGTTTCTGTCATCAGATGGTGGCTCAAAACGTTGAGCCGTTGTCCCACCGAAAAGGCAAAGAGCCAGAAATGTCAGAAGCATCTCCATGACGGAACTAATAACTCTTTTCAAATAGTGTTTCCGAATGAATTTCAAATTCAACTGATGAAAATTTCGTTGTGCCGATTGTCTTTATATACAGTCGGACCTGCGTATAACGAATTTTCCCTCCGACGCTTTTCGAGCTCGCTCAGCGCGGTCCCCCACCACGTGGCAAGATTAAGTTTTCCGCGACATACCGAGTTGTAACAAATTCCTACTAGCGTGGTTTCAACTATGTATATAGCTAGTACTTACCTTATTGGTTTATCCATTCTAGTATCAAAAAATACCTCATTATATTTATAAAATTAAAATATATATATCAATTAATATAGCTCTCTTATCGTAACTCGAGTTACAATCAGACATCGAGAAAAATTCGTCGCTGACCTCCACTTTTGGCTGTTACGCCAACAAAGGGCTTCAATCCTTATTAACAATATAAATAATATTTATCAAAGGCTGAGAGAGCTCCTGTCATCGATATGCAGCTTATACCTGGCCAGTATTTACCAATTAATTCGATCAAGTTGTTCTGTGACGAATAAGTAAAAAAAAATATTATAAAATAGAATATCCATAAAGTTTAGGCGAAAATATGGCAACACGTATTACGTAATATTCATTGATATTTAGACAGTCGTCGTTATCATAATTCTTATCTTCACCATCCGTTATTCCTCAATAATATTTAATTAATAAGGGGAAGTAAAAAAAAATATTAGAAAAATAGATTATCAAACAAGTTTAGCCAAAAATGGGACAACACGTATTTCGAAATATTCATTGATACTTAAACAGTCGTCGTTATCATAATTCCTATCTTCACCCCATATGTTATTTACTCAAGAAATTTAAAAAATTTTTGGATAAATAAAAAAAAAAAACGAATTTTTCACATTTTAATAACAGGTTCAGAATTTCCAATTAGGAGAAAAGGTCATCTTCTTTAACACAGTGTTACATACAGAATGGTTCGATACACTGTTTTCAAATTTCTTCTCGAAAAACAACGAAAATTCAAAAACCAAATAAATCTTGTATTTCTTTGAAAAGCTTTTAAAATTATTTTTCGGATCTTTGGTTTTTTAAGATTTTAAAAATTCAATATTCAAATAAAAATATCTTAATTTTTAAAGTCCTTTATAAAAAATTAAAGATCAAAAAAATATTGGAATATTTTTTGAGTTTTTATTGAAAAAAAGTGATTTTTTTTTGTTCAGAGAAAAGGTGGATCGACCTTTTGGAGTGGGGGAAGCAGCTAAATGGGGATTTTACGTAACCTTTGGACAACCTGACGTTATAGCTGTGAATGTGTTGAAAAAAAATTCAAACGCATAGAGTACTGGAGGAGACGGTTTATGGCCATAAAACTTTTTTTATAATAAAATCGAGACTTATTTTGCTGATAACCGCACGGGGGCGGCTTTGATGTGTGGAAAAAAAACTCTTTAAATGATAGAAAACAAAAAAAAAAAAAAAAGAAAAAAAAAAGTGAAAACCGTGACAGCCTTGAATCTCATATCGCCCTAGAGAATTCTTTAAAACGATCGACACACGGACGGACTATCGTTATATAAACGATTTTTTTTTTCAAATAATAAAATCGAGTTTTTTTCCTCCATAACTGTGTGTGTGTGTGTGTGTGTGTGTGTGTGTGTGTGTGTGTGTGTGTGTGTGTGTGTGTGTGTGTGTGTGTGTGTGTTGCAGAGAACAAAATTCCCTTCGTATAGAAGAAAAATTGAAAAATGTCTGGGGATTATCATGACCTCGTTCGTCAGAGTTAATTTTTTTTTTTTTTCACCAATAATTTTTTTGCAGCAATAATTTTTATAATCGTTCATGTAATGGTACATTTTGATTGTCAAAATGGGAAGGGAGGGGGGGGGGGAGAGGAAGCGCGGCGTCAATGAAGAACAAAAATCTCAATGTTACTTTTTCGATAGAATTTTATTAATATCTTTCGAATATTTTCCGTTTCATCTCAATAAATTCGGCTATTCAGCATGTGATGTGACAAATTGTGGCAATATTTTATTTAATTTTTTTCATAAAATTTGCCAGCAATGCGGCTGATACATGTTAATAAAATATTTCTCATTTTATTAAAATAATTGTTTTGAAAAAAAGAAAAATTCTTAACTCGGCTGTACATTCCCATCTTCGATTTGTTTAATACACGTTTTGGCTTGCGCCACCACGCCAGGTTTTTCGGTGATGAAGTCTGATGGGTTTATTTCCTTTAGACAGTTCTCTTCATCGATAGCTCTCATATAAGCCATGTACACTGATTTCTTTTTGTCATTATAGTTTCCATAAATCTCGACATTCTCAACATATATGTCGTTTAGTCTTTGGTCGATCTGGTAAAAAAAAAAACAGGTACAATTCTTTCACGAATTAAATTAAAAATTCGTTCAGTCACTATTGCACAAAGTGGCTCATGAGAGCACAATTTTTAGCGTCTGTATGATCTTGTAGATTTTCCAAGTGAACCGAATATTAATTCCATTACAGTTCAATCATCCAAAATTCCACGAATTTTGGAAAAATCATTAGAAATAAGTAATGTGGAAATTCGAGGCAATTTGTCAAAATAAAAGTTCTCCAAGCACATTAATTATGTGTCGAATAAATATAAACGATGATTCACATATATATCTTGAAAAGCCTTTGGCCATATTATTGGTATAATAATTAGAGGCTCATGGACCTTTTGGTACATGAATATTTGTAACAATTTTTATTTCACTTTTCTAGATTATTTTTCATTAAAACTAGCATGAGAATTTTTCATCAGTAGTATATATAATAGATTATTTGAAAAGTAACGTATAAGAGCTTTTTTTTAACTTCGTTGAAATTGTATACTTACCAAATCGAGGCAGCCGCCCTCGACACTGTTGATCGTTGAAGGGCATTTTTTAAAATCTTCGCTTATTTCCTTAATTTCTTCAAATATCCGAGATAGATGATTGTTCTTATGAGTATTTGACGTGAAGTCTAAAAGTGTCTGACGAGTGCAGTTTAACATTTCGGCGCGTACATTGGCCAGTGCTGTATTGATACAATCGCAAACATTAAGTTTCTTGATTATGTCTGGCTCGATATGTGCGGTGGCAGCCTGTATTATAGGATATGAAATTCCACGAGATTAATAAATACATTCGTTGAATTTATTAAATCGAGTTTACACAAAGCTTGCCATTAAAAAAATTGCATTCTTTTTGCTTACCTTATGGACATCATGAACAAGTATTCTGAAACGCCATTTAACGCGCAACTCCATTTTATTTTCGAGAAAACCGATAATCTTTTTCGCGTATTCGATACGATTCCCAAATGTATCTGTGAGATTCCGTTTCAACCAACTGACTGCAGCATCAAAGATATCTTGAGCGTTTTCTAACTGCTCGTGTCTCGAGTCTACAGTCAGTTGGTAAAAGTTGTCATAAATAAATTAAGTCATAAAAACATAGCTGTGAATTTTGAAACGTTGCAGATTTGAAGCGACTCTTCCACCTCCCGGCCCTAACAAAGATAAAACAATCTCACAGGAATAAACAGAATATTAAAAAATAATATTTGCATAGTTCATTTTAATTAAATTTCATGAGGACGCGGAACATCCGGAAATTGATCGTTTGACGGATTTTCCTGGGGAGACAAACTGAGGTTATAGCTGTGTCAGTGTGTTGAAAAAAAGTTCAAGGGCAAAAACGAACGTAAGATCGACTTGCGGACTATTTATCATCTCGTAAAACTTCTTTTACAATAAAATCGAGATTTATTTTCCTTTTTTAAATTTTTTAAATTGTAAAATGTACATTATCCCTTATCTACAAGCACCGCATTGCGGCGGTAAAAAAAAAAAAAAAAAAAAAATCTCCGTAAATTTAATAAAAATCAACTATGCCAACATCATTTTTTTTTTTTCGTATTTTGTATATTCTTGTGACCTTGTGACTTGTTTTTGCTAGAGCCGAGAGCTGAAAGAATCGTTTCAAATCTGAAATGTTTCAAACTTAACCGCAATATAAAAATAATAATTATGATCAATATTATTTTATGAGCAATGGCAATAATTATTTTTCTGAAAAAAATAAAAATATAGTTAGCTGGCGACGTAAGTAACATTTCTGATATTTTTTTTTTTTTTTTTTTTTTTCAACATTTTACAGCCGGTAAACATAAAAACTCTCTTTACGGCCACAGCAGGGAGAAAAATACATTGGGCTATTTTATGTGATTTTTTTTTTTGCGTTTTAACGAAAATGACTAGTGGACTTGGTTGTTTTTTTTTTTGTTTTTTTACGAAAAAAAAGTTGGTTTACAAAAATTGGTGCAACTTTGCTCTCTGATGAGATCGCAAATTTGTTTTCTGTGCTTATTTTAATCGTAATAGTTTGAGATTTAAAATGCCGCTATAGATTCGTTGAGTTGCGATTTTTTAAATATTTTTATCTAAAACACACATGGACGAAAAATTCAACTTTTTGGAATCTTTTTGGGGTCAGCGCCCCACTTTCGCGAGGAAGTTTTTCAAATGGAAATTTATACTTTTTTTATGGTGGAAATGGGGAAAAAATAATAATTGTGAAATGAAACGCCCTTAATATATACATAATACAAATATTAAACAATATCGATAATATTAATATTAAAAATATTATCATAATACTAAAAAATGTCTCGAATAATTAATTTTTTATGAAATTTAGCTCACCACCGGGCTCCGTGTTATCAGATGGTGGGAAAAATTCTTGAGCTGTTGTGCCACCGAAAAGGCAGAGAGCCAGAAATGTCAGAAGCATCTCCATGACGGAACTAATAATTCTCTTTTCGAATAGTATTCCCAAATGAATTTTAAATTCAACGGATGAAAATTTCGTTGCGCCGATTCTCTTCAAACACACTCGGATCTGCGTATAACGAATTTTCCCTCCGACGCTTTTCGCGCTCGCTCAGCGCGGTCCCCCACCACGTGGCAAGATTAAGTTTTCCGCGACATACCGAGTTGTAACAAATTCCTACTAGGGTGGTTTCAACTATGTATATAGCTGGTACTTACCTTATTCGTTTATCCATTCTAGTATCAAAAAATACCTCATTATATTTAGAAGAATAAAATATATATATCAATTAATATAGCTCTCTTATCGTAACTCGAGTTACAATCAGACATCGAGAAAAATTCGTCGCTGACCTCCACTTTTGGCTGTTACGCCAACAAAGGGCTTCAACCCTTATTAACAATAAATAATTAAGGCCAATAATTTAAGGCCATTAAAGTTATCAAAGGCTGAGACAGCTCCTGTCATAGATATGCAGCTTATACCTGGCCAGTATTTACCAATTAATTCGATCAAGTCATTCTGTGACGAATAAGTAAAAAAAAATATTATAAAATAGAATATTCATAAAGTTTAGGCGAAAATATGGCAACACGTATTACGTAATATTCATTGATACTTAGATAGTCGTCGTTATCATAATTAAGATTTTAAAAATTCAATATTCAAATAAAAATATCCTAATTTTCAAAGTCCTTTATCAAAAATTAAAGATCAAAAAAATATTGGAATATTTTTTGAGTTTTTATTCGAAAAAAGTGATATTTTTTTTTTCAGCGAAAAGGTAGATCGACCTTTTGGAGTGGGGGAAGCAGCTAAATGGGGATTTTACATAACCTTTGGACAACCTGACGTTACAGCTGTGAATGTGTTGAAAAAAAAAAAAATCAAACGCATAGAGAAACGTAAACTCGGATGACTTCTGCATGAGACGGTTTATGGTTACAAAAGTTTTTTTATAATAAAATCGAGACTTATTTTGCTGATAAACAAGCGGCCTTGATAATGTGGGCGGGAAAAATTTCTTTAAGTGATATAAAAAAAAAAATTAAAAACTGTCACGCAGCCTTGAATCTCATATCGTCCTCGGAAATGCATTAAAACGATCGACTGCCGGACGGTTTTAAGGCCATTAAAGTTCCTTTAAAATAAAATCGATACTTATTTTGCTGATAATCCGATGTGCGGAAAAAAAATTTCTTCATACAGAAGAAAAAATGAAAAATGTCAGGATTATCGTGACCTCGTTCGCCACAGTTTTATTTTATTTGTTTCTAGCTGTACGAGAAATTATGTTTTCGGCAACGAAGCCAACTGTAGGAAAAAAAATATATATTGATTTTATTATTTAAAAAATGTATAACGTTGAATCATCCGGAATCGTTGATCGTTAGAAAGAATTTATGAGGGCGATATGAGATTCAAGGCTCTCGCGGACTTTTTTTTATTCGTTTCTTTAGATAATTCCTTATAGCAAAGCCGATTATAGTATCGGGGAAAATAAGTGTCCATTTTACGATTTAAAAAAAATAAATCGTAATGACAAACCGTCCGGAAGTTGATAATTTCAATGGATTTTTAGAGCCCATCCGGCTTTACATTCGTCCTTGCGTTTGAATATTTTTTTAACACATTGAGAGCCATAACACCAGTTAATCTCCAGGGTATTCATAAACCATCGAGAAGTCGATCGTTTTATCGATTTCCTGGAAATTAACTGCTGGGGTTATGGCTGTCAATGTGTTGAAAAAATATTGATATAATATCAACCATGACAATTTCCATATTGTCTATTGTTTTTTAAATAAATAAAAAAATGGCCCAGCTGGGCAAGAATCTTTTTTTGTTTCAATTCAAATATATATATATATATATATAGTGAAGAAGAATTTAGACCGCATAAAGGTGTCCACATATCCCAATGAGAAAGTATCACGACCTCAGCAAGCTTTTATTCTTATAGCACGTCGAGAGAGGCAATTCAAATATTTCTCCCTTGCGATCGACGTTACGAGGAAACGGGGCGACGCCTCAATGAATAACAAAAATCTCAATGTTAATTTTTCGATAGAATTTTATTATTATCTTTTCAATATTTTCCGTTTCATCTCGATAAATTCACCTGTTCGTGATATGTGACAATCCGAGGCGATATTTTTTTATTTTTTTTTCTCAGAAAATTTGGTCGTTTCATGGCCAGTCTTTCGAATACGAATTATATCCCACCTCGGGTTTTGTAATAATGCATTTTCTGGCATTCGTCTTCAAGTCAGGATTTTCGGCGATGTACGCTAATGGATCTGCCCCTTCTTTTAGACAGTTCTTTTCTTTGATAGATTGCACAAAAACCGTGTGCTTTAATTTCTTATCGTGGTCAGAAATGGTTGGAGAATTAATGAGATCGTCAACATTTATCTTATCGTATCTGGTCACGATCTGGTAACAAAAAAACAGGTACAATTCTTTCACGAATTAATTTAAAATTCGCTCAGTCACTATACAAAGTGTAGTGGACAGCACAATTGATCTTGTAGATTTTCCAAGTAAGCCGAATATTAATTCCATAACAGTTCAATCATCGACCAGAGCCTCATGTTATTGGTTAATTTTTTTTTTTTTATTAACCATAAAGTTAATTCCTTTGAATGAAAAGTCTTAATTTTTATTTCCTCATACAGGGGGCAAGCTTATTTGTTTTCATGATTTTTTCTTCTTCTTGTTTTTTTTTTTTTTTTTTTCGAGATACGAGACACACAAGTAGAAGAGAATTGAGTTTGGCAAAAATCGATTGAGGGGTTCAGAATTAATGAATATTATAAAAAATTTCGCTACGATATATAAATAAAGTGATGCTTTAAAATGTACGTGACTAAATTCGATAAAAATTTGACTCATTTGCAAAGCTTCCTCGACGTGGCAGCCAAAATTAAAAAAAAAAAGCCATTTGTTGATAGAGGGGCGATTTTTCCTCATTCCACGAATTTTGGAAAAATCATTAGAAATAAGTAATGTGGAAATTTGAGGCAATTTGTCAAAATAAAAGTTCTCCAAGCACATTAATTATGTGTCGAATAAATATAAACGATGGTTCACATATATATCTTGGTAAGCCTTTGGCCATATTATTGGTTTAATTATTAGAGGCTCATGGACCTTTTGGTACATGAATATTTGTAACAATTTTTATTTCACTTATCTGGATTATTCATCATTAAAACTAGCATGAGAATTTTTCATCAGTGGTATATATAATAGATTATTCGAAAAGTCACGTATAAGAGCTTTTTTTTATCTTCGTTGAAATTGTATACTTACCGAACGGAAGCAATCTTCCCGAGTAATGGCCATCGTTTTAGGGCATTCTTCCAACTCATCTTTCAATTTCCGAAGCTCCTTAGATATGCGAGTTAGATTATTCTTCATCTCGAGAGTATATTGATTGAGGTCTGAAAGTGACTCATTGATGCAGTTAAACATTTCGCTGCGTACATTGGCGAGTGCTGTATCGACACAATCTTTATCATCGAATATCTTGTTTTCTGGCTCGATAGTTGCGGTAACAGCCTGTATTTATAGGATATGAAATTCCACGAGATTAATAAATACATTCGTTCAATTTGTTCAATCGTGTTAACACACAGCTTGCCATTTAAAAAATTGGATTCTTCTTGCTTACCACATAGAGATTATCGAAAAATATATCGAAACGCGAATTTAAGTTGTACAGGCTGTCGAGTTCGAAATAATTGGTAACGTTTTCGGAGTTTTTGATACGACTCTCAAATATGTCTATGGCATCCCTTATGGCCCAACCGATTTCACTATTAATACCGTCACGAGAGTTGTCGAATTGCAGATATTTCGAGTCTAGAGTCAGTGGGTAAAAGTTGTCATAAATAAATTAAGTCATAAACACATAGCGGTGAATTTTGAAACGTTGCAGATTTTAAACGACTCTTCCAGCTCTTGGCCCTAACACAGACAAATTAATGTCACAGGAATAGACAGAATATGAAATAATAATTTTTCCATAGTTCATTTTAATTAAATCTACGGAGATTTTTCTTCTCCGTAGCGAAGATGAAATTTGGGAAAAAAAATTCTTTAAATAATAAAAAACAAAAATAAAAATAATAACTGTGACATCCTTGAATGACGTATCGTCTCTGGAAATTCATCTAAACGATCATCTTCCGAACGGTTCGTAAAAATGATTTTTTTTTTTTAATTATTAAATGTACATTATCCCTTTTCTACGACCATCGCATTGGTGCGGGAAAAAAAATAAAAAAAAAATCTCCGTAAATTTAATAAAAATCAACTATGCCGACGTCATTTTTTTTCGCATTTTGTCTATTCTTGTGACATTGACTTGTTTTTGGTACAGCCGAGAGCTGAAAGAATCGTTTGAAAATTAACCGCAATATAATAATAATAATTATGATCAATATTATTTTATGAACAATGGTAATAATTATTTTTTTGAAAAAATTAAAAATATAGTTAGCTGGCGACGGAGATAAAATTTCTGTTCTCTTTTATTTTTTTCAACATTTCACAGCCGGAAAACATGAAAAACTATTTGCGACCACAGCAGAGAGAAAAATACATTGGGCTATTTTCTATGATTTTTTTTCTAAAAGACATGCACGAAAAGTTTGACTTTTTGGGATCTTTTGTCAGCGCTCCACTTTCGCGAGGAAGTTTTTTAAGTGGAAATGGAAAAAAAAAAAAAAAGAAAAAACCAAAAAGAAGTGTAAAATGAAACGCCCTTAATATATACATAATGCAAATATTAAACAATAACATATATATAATATTAATATTAAAAATATTACCATAATACTCAAAAATGTATCGAATTAATAATTTATTATGAAATTTAGCTTACCACCAGTGTTACCACCAGATGGTGGAACAAATTCTTGAGCTGTTGAGCCACCGAAAAGGCAGAGAGCCAGAAATGTCAGAAGCATCTCCATGACGGAACTAATAATTCTCTTTTCGAATAGTATTCCCGAATGAATTTTAAATTCAACTGATGAAAATTTCATTGTGCCGATTGTCCTTATATACAGTCGGACCTGCCTATAACGAATTTTCCCTCCGACACTTTTCGAGCTCGCTCAGCGCGGTCCCCCGCCACGCGGCAAGATAACATTTTCCGTGAGGTACACCGAGTTATAAAAAATTTCTACTAGGGTGGTTTCAATTCTGTATATAACTAGTACTTACCTTATTGGTTTATCCATTCTAGTCTCAAAAAATACCTCATTATATTTAGAAGAATAAAATATATACATATATATATATGTATATATTAGGGTGGTTCTTATTTGAGGGTTGGTGGAATTTAGATCGCGACGCCCCCGTAATTGACCACAAATACTTGAAAAAAAAAAAAAAAAAAAAAAAAAAAAAAAAAAAAAAAAAAAATATCCCTGTAAATTTGTAGCTCTGAATTTGAATAGATTAAAGCATGCTTACGAAGGTTTATTTATTGCTGTCTCAATAAAAAAAAAATTTGCGGCACTACGAAATTTACGTCGGTGCTTCTCATTCCAAAAACATCGGTAAAACTCTAAAATTTATTAACCCCAATTATTAATTAGCTATTTAAACAAATAAAATATTAAAATAATATATTTTTACTTACTGTTTTATTTTTATCATTTGGTTTATTTTGGCTTCAAAAAGTTTTTCATGCATTTTTTTTTTCGTAAAAAGAAGGACTTTTTGTTGTTATAATAAATTGTTTTAAAATGCAGAATGGAAAAATTTATTCAAATTATTTAATTAATTAATTTGATCAAATAGAACACGGTCTGTGGTGCTCGTTTGACTTTTGCGTAATATGTCCATGCAAATGGCACGACGTCTTGGGCAGAACCCAAGACGTCGTGCCCATTGTCTTCGTCTCGTTTTGGGAAAAAGGAATCGATCATTTTGTATCGTCGAAGAATCGGATTTTTTTTTTTTCCAATTTGGAATTGATCAAGATTTTTTGAAAATTGATCCGTAACATTGGTTTGGATAATACAAGTATTCAAAAAGGTTTTAAAATTTTTAGAAAAATTGAAAGTTGGTAACGACACTGCGGAAAGAGCTCTTTGTACCTCCCTCGCACGTCACAACCTAATCGTCTATTTTCTAATATTTTTTTTACTTCTCCTTATTAATTAAATATAATTGAGGAATAACGGATGGCGAAGATAAGAATTATCATAACGACGACTAACTAAATAACAATGAATATTTCGAAATACGAGTTGCCCTATTTTCGCCTAAACTTGTTGGATATTCTATTTTCTAATATTTTTTTTACTTCTTCTTATTAATTAAATATTATTGAGGAATAACGGATGGTGAAGATAAGAATTATCATAACGACGACTAACTAAATAACAATGAATATTTCGAAATAAGTGTTGCCCCATTCTCGCCTAAACTTTATGGATATTCTATTTTCTAATATTTTTTTTTACTTATTCGTCACAGAATAACTTATTCGAATTAATTGCTAAATACTCGCAGGTACAAGCTGCATATCGATGACAGGAGCTCTCTCAGCCTTTAATAAATATTATTTATTGTTAATAAGGGTTGAAGCCCCCTTTTTTTTTTGTGGAACAGCCAAAAGTGGAGGCCAGCGACGAATTTTTCTTGATGTCTGATTGTAACTCGAGTTACAATAAGAGAGTACCCGATTACTATAATTTATTCTATATTTATAGTTTGACCGATTTTTACATATATCATTCGTGACCTTTTGACCTATTGGCGAATGACGAGCTTTGAACGCGTTTTTGGCCTAACACGCGTTCAATACTACCTAGACTTAGTGTGTGTGCTCGACAACTGTTTGAAACTGGGCCGAAGAGGCGCAGTAGAGCCATGCGTGAACATTTTCGTAGATAGTGTTTACACAGTTTTTTCTGATCCTATACCCGTACAATACACATTATAATATTGATATATAACCGACCTTGCATTTCTCCACCTATCACTCGCGTTTTTTTGAAACTTTAACAGAATTTATTTTATTTATTTAACAGAACACCGAAGTTATGACGGTTCAAAGTTTCACGCGGCCTGCCAGTACGCGGCGCCTGCTCGCAGGCGCTAGCGCATTAGCAGGCACCCGTGCCCCGTGCCATCAGTTGCTTGTGCGGCCGCGTGGAACTTTGAACAGTCATAACTCCGGTGTCGTTGAAGCTAGGATCATTTTTTTTTTTTCGTTGGATTCGTCTTCAAGCCAGCTACAATTTTGATGGGAGAAAAAAAATCGAATTCCCTTTAAAAAAATGGCCGCCAGACAAATTTCTCGAAAGTGGCGCCATCTAGCTTTGAACTGATTTCATCATTTGATGTCCCCCTCGAAACCCTGCAACTTTGATTTGAACCGTTTTTCGATACGGCGAATAGTTTTCGAAATATTCAAGTGTGTATCATTTAAAATGGGACACCCTGTATATTCACTATATAAATATACAGTAGAACTCCCCTACACTGTTCACAATTTGTTCACTTTAAAAAAAAAAAATTAAATTTATTGAAAATTATTTGTAAATTGCTCTGCATGATTTGTGACAAATGAAAATTTATGGAAAATTAATTTAAATTATTCCAGCAAATTATTCAAATATATACTGGAATGCATAGCAAAAAAAATATTTTCATTGAGTGAATTTTGTCACGATTAGTGTGAATTTTCATTATACGAATAATTTTTAATTGTTAATCATCGTTGATTGTTTTTTTTTTTTTTTTTTTTTCATTTTTAACCCTGCGCGAATCACATGGGTCATTTTTGACCCAAGCGACCTCCACTGCTGGCCTCCACTTTTGGCTGTTCCACAAAAAAAAAGGGGGCTTCAACCCTTATTAACAATAAATAATATTTATTAAAGGCTGAGAGAGCTCCTGTCATCGATATGCAGCTTGTACCTGCGAGTATTTAGCAATTAATTCGAATAAGTTATTCTGTGACGAATAAGTAAAAAAAAATATTAGAAAATAGAATATCCATAAAGTTTAGGCGAGAATGGGGCAACACTTATTTCGAAATATTCATTGTTATTTAGTTAGTCGTCGTTATGATAATTCTTATCTTCACCATCCGTTATTCCTCAATAATATTTAATTAATAAGAAGAAGTAAAAAAAATATTAGAAAATAGAATATCCAACAAGTTTAGGCGAAAATAGGGCAACTCGTATTTCGAAATATTCATTGTTATTTAGTTAGTCGTCGTTATGATAATTCTTATCTTCACCATCCGTTATTCCTCAATAATATTTAATTAATAAGAAGAAGTAAAAAAAATATTAGAAAATAAAATATCCAACAAGTTTAGGCGAAAATGGGGCAACTCGTATTTCGAAATATTCATTGTTATTTAGATAGTCGTCGTTATCATAATTCTTATCTTCACCATCCGTTATTCCTCAATAATATTTAATTAATAATGGGACTTGAAGGGGCTTATGACCTTCAAATAATTGGTTGTGACATGCGAGGGAGGTACAAAGAGCTCTTTCCGCAGTGTCGTTACCAACTTTCAATTTTTCTAAAAATTTTAAAACCTTTTTGAAAACTTGTAGTATCCAAACCAATGTGATGGATCGATTTAAAAAAAATCTTGATCAATTCCAAATTGGAAAAAAAAAAAAATCCGATTCTGCGACGATACAAAATGATCGATTCCTTTTTCCCAAAACGAGACGAAGACAATGGGCACGACGTCTTGGTCAGAACCCAAGACCTCGTGCCATTTGCATGGACATATTACGCAAAAATCAAACGAGCACCACAGACCGTGTTCTATTTTATTAAATTAATTAATTAAATAATTTGAATAAATTTTTCCATTCTGCATTATAAAACAATTTATAATAACAACAAAAAGTCCTTCTTTTTACGAAAAAAAAAATGCATCAAAAACTTTTTGAAGCCAAAATAAAAGAAATGATAAAAATAAAACAGTAAGTAAAAATATATTATTTTAATATTTTATTTGTTTAAATAGCTAATTAATAATTGGGGTTAATAAATTTTAGAGTTTTACCGATGTTTTTGGAATGAGAAGCACCGACGTAAATTTCGTAGTGCCGCAAATTTTTTTTTTATTGAGACAGCAATAAATAAACCTTCGTAAGCATGCTTTAATCTATTCAAATTCAGAGCTACAAATTTACAGGGATTTTTTTTTGTTTTCAAGTATTTGTGGTCAATTACGGGGGCGTCGCGATCTAAATTCCACCAACCCTCAAATAAGAACCACCCTAATATACACACACACACACATATATATATATGTGTGTGTGTATATATTTTAATCTTTTAAATATAATGAGGTATTTTTTGAGACTAGAATGGATAAACCAATAAGGTAAGTACTAGCTATATACATAGTTGAAACCACGCTATTAGGAATTTTTTATAACTCGGTGTACGTCACGGAAAATTTAACCTTGCCACGTGGTGGGGGACCGCGCTGAGCGAACTCGAAAAGCGTCGGAGGGAAAATTCGTTATAGGCAGGTCCGACTGTATATTAAGACAATCGGCACAACGAAATTTTCATCAGTTGAATTTGAAATTCATTCGGAAACACTATTTGAAAAGAGTTATTAGTTCCGTCATGGAGATGCTTCTGACATTTCTGGCTCTCTGCCTTTTCGGTGGCACAACAGCTCAACAATTTGTCCCACCATCTGATAACACGGAGCCCGGTGGTGAGCTAAATTTCATAATAAATTATTAATTCGATACATTTTTTAGTATTATGGTAATATTTTTAATATTAATATTATATATATTATTGTTTAATATTTGCATTATGTATATATTAAGGGCGTTTCATTTTACAATTCTTTTTTTTTTTTTTTTTTTTTTTTTTCAATTTCCACTTAAAAAACTTGCTCGCAAAAGTGGAGCGCTGACAAAAGATCCCAAAAAGTCAAGCTTTTCGTGCATGTGTTTTAGAAAAAAAATCATAGAAAATAGCCCAATGTATTTTTCTCTCTGCTGTGGTCGTAAAGATTTTTTCATGTTTTCAGGCTGTGAAATGTTGAAAAAAATAAAAGAGAACAGAAATTTTATATCCGTCGCCAGCTAACTGTATTTTTAATTTTTTCAAAAAAATAATTATTACCATTTCTCATAAAATAATATTGATCATAATTATTATTATTATATTGCGATTAATTTTGAAACGTTTCATATTTCAAACGATTCTTTCAGCTCTCGGCTGTACAAAAAACAAGTCAATGTCACAAGAATAGACAAAATACGAAAAAAAAAATGATGTCGGCATAGTTGATTTTTATTAAATTTACGGAGATTTTTATTTTATTTTTTTTCCCGCACCAGTGCGATGGTCGTAGAAAAGGGATAATGTACATTTAATAATTAAAAAAAAAAAATCATTTTTACGAACCGTTCGGAAGATGATCGTTTAGATGAATTTCCAGAGACGATACGTCATTCAAGGATGTCACAGTTATTATTTTTATTTTATTTTTTTATTATTTAAAGAATTTTTTTTCCCAAATTTCATCTTCGCTACGGAGAAGAAAAATCTCCGTAGATTTAATTAAAATGAACTATGGAAAAATTATTATTTCATATTCTGTCTATTCCTGTGACATCAATTTGTCTGTGTTAGGGCCAAGAGCTCGAAGAGTCGTTTAAAATCTGCAACGTTTCAAAATTCACCGCTATGTGCTTATGACTTAATTTATTTATAACAACTTTTACCCACTGACTCTAGACTCGGAATCTCTGCAATTCGACAACAATCACGACGCCATTGATAGTGAAATCGGTTGGGCCATAAGGGATGCCATAGACATATTTGAGAGTCGTATCAAAAACTCCGAAAACGTTACCAATTATTTCGAACTCGACAGCCTGTACAACTTAAATTCGCGTCTCGATTCATTTTTCAAGACTCTCTATGTGGTAAGCAAGAAGAATGTAATTTTTTAAATGGCAAGCTGTGTGTTAACTCGATTGAACAAATTGAACGAATGTATTTATTAATCTCGTGGAATTTCATATCCTATAAATACAGGCTGTTCTCGCAACTATCAGGCCAGAAATCGAGACATTCGATGTTAAAGATTGTATCGATACAGCACTCTCCAATGTACGCAGCGAAATGTTTAACTGCATTAGTGAGTCACTTTCAGATCTCAATCAATATACTCGTGAGATAAAGAATAATCTAACTCGCATAACTAAGGAGCTTCGGGAATTGAAAGATGAGTTGGAAGCATGCCCCCAAACGAAGGTCCATACTTGGGAAGATTGCTTCCCTTCGGTAAGTATACAATTTCAACGAGGATAAAAAAAAGCTCTTTCTTATACGTGACTTTTCGAATAATCTATTATATATACTACTGATGAAAAATTCTCATGCTAGTTTTAATGAAAAATAATCCAGATAAGTGAAATAAAAATTGTCACAAATATTCATGTACCAAAAGGTCCATGAGCCTCTAATTATTAAACCAATAATATGGCCAAAGGCTTTCCAAGATATATATATATATATATGTGAATCATCGTTTATATTTATTCGACACATAATTAATGTGCTTGGAGAACTTTTATTTTGACAAATTGCCTGAAATTTCCACATTACTTATTTCTAATGATTTTTCTAAAATTCGTGGAATGAGGAAAAATCGACCCTCTGTCAGCAAATGGCTTTTTTTTTTTTTTCAATTTTGGCTGCCACATCGAGGAAGCTTTGCAAATGAGTCAAACATCAATTTTTATCCAATTTAGTCGAGTAAATTTTAAAGCATCATTTTATTTATATATCGTAGCGAAAATTTTTATAATATTCATTAATTCTGAACCCCTCAATCGATTTTTGCCAAACTCAATTCTCTTCTACTTGTGTGTCTCGTATCTCGAAAAAAAAAAAAAAAAAACAAGAAGAAGAAAAAATCATGAAAACAAATAAGCTTGCCCCCTGTATGAGGAAATAAAAATTAAGACTTGTCATTCAAAGGAATTAACTTTATGGTTAATAAAAAAAAAAAAATTAACCAATAACATGAGGCTCTGGTCGATGATTGAACTGTTATGGAATTAATATTCGGCTTACTTGGAAAATCTACAAGATCAATTGTGCTGTCCACTACACTTTGTATAGTGACTGAGCGAATTTTAAATTAATTCGTGAAAGAATTGTACCTGTTTTTTTGTTACCAGATCGTGACCAGATTCGATAAGATAAATGTTGACGATCTCATTAATTCTCCAACCATTTCTGACCATGATAAGAAATTAAAGCACACGGTTTTTGTGCAATCTATCAAAGAAAAGAACTGTCTAAAAGAAGGGGCAGATCCATTAGCGTACATCGCCGAACATCCTGACTTGAAGACGGATGCCAGAAAATGCATTATTACAAAACCCGAGGTGGGATATAATTCGTATTCGAATGACTGGTCATGAAACGACCAAATTTTCTGATTCGTATAATGAAGATCCGGGCTGCCAGCAAAATCATATATAATCCGCGCAGGGTTAAATCTCATCTGTGGTGTTACGATGTATCGCTTGTGTGGGAGATTCTACTGTACGTAATATTTTACAAGCGAGTTAACGATCGTATTGTGGATACCAGCAGAGGTTGCTATCGGCGTCTCGCGTTTGCCTCGAATAACGAGCTTCCTACAGATCTGCATTCCAACCTTACGAGAAGCTGGTACACGTGGCTTTATTATAATATATATTCCCTTCGAAGATTTACTTTTTATGTATTAAATATTTACGAGTTATTGTAGCTAAAAAAATTTACGTTAATTTTAATTTTTTTTTTCATAATAATAATTACCGAAATTTTGGTAACGTATAATTTTTTTTTTTTTAATCCGCTGGTCCACACAATTTTTTCTCGCCAAGTTGAATTAGCCAGGGCCGTTGGTGACCGGAAATAACAGTTTTGACCATTTTTAATCACGTGACAATTGGCAAAGTTTAATTCTAGACGTCATGACCATTTAATTTATCAAGAAATTAAATTTAAGGAATTAAATCGTCAAAGTCATTTTTTTTTTTTAATTTTGATTCAGCTCTGCGGTATTTATATTTATTTCACTTTGTTTGTTATCCCTGAAAAATCGCCTAAATACTAAATTTTCTTATTTTGGGGTCTATGAATTGATTAAATTTTTCCAAATAATTTTCCTTCGGTTAAACTAAAGAGCGAAAAAAGTGAAAATTTAAAATATTTTTTTTGCCCATTCGTCAAGTTTTTGTCTGTTACGATTAAGGCAAAATTTAAGGTAAATTTTCCAGGTGGACTAAAAAAAATGACATAATTTTTTATTTTTTTTACTTTGCATATAGAGGGCGAAGTCTTTAACGTAGAATTTTCTCAGTCTTATTCTATAATTAATGAGAAATTTAAATTAAATTTTCTAGACAATATTCGAACGTCTGAAATTATTAATAAGATTTTTAAATTGATTCTCTATCCACACACACATATCAGTCACGAACCAGTCGATTGTGTTGTATCTCACAGATAAGGCACTCATATATAGTTAAATAATTATTTCAAGGCTCTTACGGTATCGCTGAACTTATATAACAGAACGGTGTATGGAGTTATATATTTCTCTCTCTCTCTCCCTCCCTCCTCCCTCCTCTCTCTCTCTCTCTCTCTCTCTCTCTCTCTCTCTCTCTCTCTCTCTCTCTCTCTCTCTCTCTCTCTCTCTCTCTCTTTCTCTCCCTCGCGAGAAAGAGCGTCAATAATTAACCGCGCTAATTAAATTTCCAACGAAGAGCTGAGACTCAACGAAGACTTGTAATTACGTGTGGTCTTGTGTACATTTTTTCTGGCTCGACGTTGTCATCATAACTATTATTATCTATATAGATTATTTATTATTATTATTATTATTATTATTATTATTATTCAGACCATTTTCATTAATTATTATAATTTTATCTCTCGCACTAAATCGCAGAGCTGATGTCGACAGATTTAACGAAACAAAAGTAAGGAAGAGCTGAATATCTGACAGTGAATAAAAAAATTTAAAAAAAAACATTTTTCAATTTCATCATGGGAAAGACGAATGAATGAGCGATAAGGGAAAGCTGAGATTCGATGATACGATAAAATGAGAAGGCATAAGTACAGGTTGCGCGAGTTTAAAAGTCACGGGTGTATATATATATATATATATATATATATATATATATATATATATATAAAAAATATACGCCCGCACATATTTCTTCAACACCACCTACGCCAGTGCTCGCATTCGCTCGTTGTAATTTATATTACCGTGGCTGTATAATGTTGCCGGAAATCGAAAGGGAACGATAAATCATACGTACAATGTTCCCATGAAAATGGCGATACGGTGATCGTAATAATATACACGTATACCATCACGATGAGATTTTTCACATAATTAATTATCATTTGTTTGACTGCATAAAGTGCCAATTAATTTTTTATTTTTTACGTCAACGAATATTTTATAAACGACGAGAATTTTGCGAAGCAATGAAATTCACAGATTCAGATAATAAAATATTTAAGTTTTGTCGACATATGGAAAAATTATGCAATAAAATTATAAAAAATGCAATTGGCCTGTATAAATAATTTTTTGGAAAATATTTATTAACATTAATAACCAAACGTAGTCGTTTTATAAATCGACAAATATTTATTTTTCATTATCGGATGAGATAATTAAATTTTTTCCCAATTTAAGCCTTTCAGGAAGGATGGTAACTTTTTATGCGATAATTTTTTTCTTAAATTTCTGGGGGAAAGATTCGAATTCAGCAAGCACAAAAATTTTAAGGAAGGTCTTGATGTTTTATGTATTTCAGAATGCCTATTATATGATTTAAAAAAAATTAAAAAAAATATATATATCTCTAATTTTCGTAGGATGGTGTTTTATTTTTTTCAGAATGCTCCTGACCCGTAAAGGTTAATCATGTAATTGGCAAAAAGTGGATTAAAAATATATTCAAAAAAATAAAAATATCTCCAATTTTCGTAGGATGATATTTTATTTTTTTCAGAATGCTCTTGACCCGTAAAGGTTTATCATGTAATTGGCAAAAAGTGGGTTAAAAAAATATTTAAAAAAATAAAAATATCTCTAATTTTCGTAGGATGATGTTTCATTTTTTTCAGACTGCTCCTGACCCGTAAAGGTTAATCATGTAATTGGCAAAAAGTGGATTAAAAAAATATTCAAAAAAATAAAAATATCTCTAATTTTCGTAGGATGATATTTTATTTTTTTCAGAATGCTCTTGACCCGTAAAGGTTAATCATGTAATTGGCAAAAAGTGGATTAAAAAAATATTAAAAAAATAAAAATATCTCTAATTTTCGTAGGATGATGTTTCATTTTTTTCAGACTGCTCCTGACCCGTAAAGGTTAATCATGTAATTGGCAAAAAGTGGATTAAAAAAATATTCAAAAAAATAAAAATATCTCTAATTTTCGTAGGATGATGTTTCATTTTTTTCAGACTGCTCCTGACCCGTAAAGGTTAATCATGTAATTGGCAAAAAGTGGGTTAAAAAAATATTAAAAAAAATAAAAATATCTCTAATTTTCGTAGGATGATATTTTATTTTTTTCAGAATGCTCTTGACCCGTAAAGGTTAATCATGTAATTGGCAAAAAGTGGATTAAAAAAATATTAAAAAAATAAAAATATCTCTAATTTTCGTAGGATGATGTTTTATTTTTTTGAGAATGCTCCTGACCCGTAAAGGTTAATCATGTAATAGGCAAAAAGTGGGTTAAAAAAATATTTAAAAAAATAAAAATATCGCTAATTTTCGTAGGATGATGTTTCATTTTTTTCAGACTGCTCCTGACCCGTAAAGGTTAATCATGTAATTGGCAAAAAGTGGATTAAAAAAATATTCAAAAAAATAAAAATATCTCTAATTTTCGTAGGATGATGTTTTATTTTTTTGAGAATGCTCCTGACCCGTAAAGGTTAATCATGTAATAGGCAAAAAGTGGGTTAAAAAAATATTTAAAAAAATAAAAATATCTCTAATTTTCGTAGGATGATGTTTCATTTTTTTCAGACTGCTCCTGACCCGTAAAGGTTAATCATGTAATTGGCAAAAAGTGGATTAAAAAAATATTCAAAAAAATAAAAATATCTCTAATTTTCGTAGGATGATATTTTATTTTTTTCAGAATGCTCCTGACCCGTAAAGGTTAATCATGTAATTGGCAAAAAGTGGATTAAAAAAATATTCAAAAAAATCAAAATATCTCTAATTTTGGTAGGATGACGACTAAAAAGTTTATTAGCCGAATAATTCAGCAATTCTGCACGGTCGGGCGAGATTTAATTCTGCATTTACTAAAAATTTCTTTTTGTTCGAAAATAAATAAAAAAAATAAAACACCGCGGAATGCGGTCGATTAGGAAAATCTGTTGATTGTCAGTATTTTCGATTAGATTGTGGCACATCCAACTCTGAGACAATAATATTATGTCAGGCATAATATAAAACCGCATAAATACCACGAGTTAAGCTGACGATACTTTTACCTCATCGAGAAAGGTGCTTGAAAAGTACACGACTATGGTAATCGATCCCGACATGCCATCAGAAAATCTCGCGGTCTAGGCTTGCGACGGTGACCGACCACGTTCACTATTATTTCTCTATGATATCCTATATATATATATATATATATTCATAGATACTTGTATACGGATATATATATATATATTCATAGATACTTGTACACGGATATATATATATGTCTACAACTGTTGTACGAGCAAATAACTATGAATTCAGGGGGGAACCTGAGAAGAGCTTGACGGAGCGCGAGAAGCGTGAAGGGTCGACGCACTCTTCCCGGTGTGTGCCTTATGCGACTCCATCACGAATATATTATCTCCTGGTTATCTAGTATACCAACTATTATAAGATTGCGCACTTCCTCGTTCCACGCGCGCGGTCAATGAGCCGATGAACGATATTAATAAAAATCGCATAGGCATCAAAATTTTTCGGTTTCAAAGAAAAATAATATTTAAAAATTAAGAATTACAAATTAAAAATAATTATTTTATAAGCAACACTTATTTTAAACAATATTTAAAATAAACAGTCCCAACTAAAAGTTAAATTTGATGAGATTTTTAGTACAACACAATAACGTGAGATAAAAATTATGAACTAACCCTTTCTGTACCATGTGAAAAACGCCACCTGATCCTTACAAAAATGGCTCTTTCGAGTTTGACGATATTTTCTCCCATTCAAAGTCGTTCTAAAAATCCCTAAAAATTGGATAATATGACTTTCAACTTTGTAGAATAAATGCCTTTATTTAATTTTGGGAAAAAATTAAGTTTAGTATCATTTAATTATCGAAGAGTAATCAATAATTGGGGAGATAAATTAAATCGATTGGACCGGTGAAAAACGCCACCTGATCCATACAAAAATGGCTCTTTCGAGTTTGACATTTCCTCCCATTCAAAGTCGTTCTAAAAATCCCTAAAAATTGGATAATATGACTTTCAACTTTGTAGAATAAATGCCTTTACTTAATTTTGGAAAACAAATTAAGTTTAGTATCATTTAATTATCGAAGAGTAATCAATAATTGGGGGGATAAATTAAATCGATTGGACCGGTGAAAAACGCCACCTGATCTATTTGAACTTTGAACTTACCTTTGAACCTACTTTGAACTTTGTAGAATAAATTTTAATAACCTTTACTTAATTTTGGGAAAAAAATTAAGTTTAGTATCATTTAATTATCGAAGAGTAATCAATAATTGGGGAGATAAATGGCGAATTTTCCGTAAATCTTTTTTTCCCTGTTATGAAATATAATCACTGATTAAATAGACACGATTATTATTATTTTTTTTTATATTTCTCAATCACGAGAATTTTCAAGACGTGGTCAGCCGACATGAACAAAATTTGCGAAAATTTATTTAAAGAGCTCATTCAATATACCTCGACTTTAGAGTCTTGGTAAATTTTAAACAAATGCTAGATCTTGACTAATCAAGTTTCGCCACTTCCATATGAACTTTAAAGTCTCTCTAACTGGATCGATTTAAAACTGTATCCGATGAGACTGAATTTTTATAAATAAAATTTCAGTGCAACCTAAAAAAAAAACAAACGAAATCGATTCAAGTTTTTTTTTATCGATTGAGAGAGACGTCACTTTCTCGAAGATAATTACATCATTTAATTCGTATCGGATTAATTCCGTTACTTTTTATTCGATCCATTCTAAAATCAATATTTCCGTTACTGTACTCGCATGGCTCTCTCTCTCTCTCTCTCTCTCTCTCTCTCTCTCTCTCTCTCTCTCTCTCTCTCATGATATAATTAAAATCACGAGAAAGTGTACTTGGCAATAGTGAATTACGACAGCAAGGCTATTTCGTCGTTTCAACTTAAACTGTGACGAGATTGTCTGGAGGTGATCGATCTGGCACGTTGGAAAGTGTCGGTATTTCTCTATGTATGATATTTTGATGACGATGATGCAGGTCAATGTACGAAAATTCATGGCACCAACATATAAATTTTATACTTTATATATATATATATATATATATATATATATATATATATATATATATTAATATAAATTTTATATATATATATATATATATTTTTTTAATATAAATTTTATATATATATGTATATTTTTTTTAAATATTTTTAATTTTTTTTATTATGTTTCAACGGATACCCTGAGGGTTTTTACGTACCCTTCCCATTTCTATCACTCCCTACCCGTACTTCGCTGAGCTAACCCAACTTCCGTTCCCAACTTCCTCTAGCCGACTTAGCTACACTGTACCGCATTCGCAATGGGCACAGGAAAACTGCGGAAAACCTGTGTCGGTAAACTAGGGCTCTTTCCGCAGAGTTTTAATTTTCCTACAAGGAATGACCAAATTCTGGGAAAATTACCTCCCGGCTCAGCGATTTGATGCGCCAGCCAGCGCATGGCTAAGCGGTCACCGCACCAAGTACTGTCCGCGTCCAACGCTTCTGTACTTTTGTGACCATCAGAGCCACACGCCGACCGCGCACCTATCGCTGTCGGTTATATATTTTTTTAATATAAATTTTATGTATATATATATATATATATATATATATACATAAATTAAATATGAATTTTATATATATATATATATATACATACATTGAATATAAATTATATATATATATATATATATATATATATATATACATATATATACACTACGCTAGAGATTATATATATATATAGTCTCTCATTCAATTGCTAATGGAGCAATTTATGTCGTTACAGCGCAAACGCACGCAATAACTTCGCGGATATTATAATAAAAAATTGCGAGTAAATTTGCAGCATAACCGAATAGAATTGGATATTTTATTGAGATTCTTATGATAGGATGACGAGACGTGACGAGCATTTCACTCAACGCCTCAACACCTCGGTGAACACGGTATGTAAAAATGAAAAAAAAAAAAAAAAAAAAAAATCTGTATGGAGAATTTCAGGAAAACTCGACAGGGCCATGACATAATAATTTTATTTTTCTATTTGGATTTCCTGATTTTTAGAATAATTTTTACAAAATATTTGTAAAGGGTACACGATGACCTTCCGGGTGGTCATCAGGATGTTTTTTTTTTAACGAATTTTTTTATTATTGTTAAATTTTTAACGAATAATGTTTTTATTATTGTTAAATTTTTAACAATAAACTTTTTATTATTGTTAAATTTTTAACGAATAATGTTTTTATTATTGTTAAATTTTTAATAATAAACTTTTTGTTATTGTTAAATTTTTAACAATAATGTTTAGCAATTTTGGTGAAAAAGTATCGTTCCATTTGGCATGGAATGCCCCATACATTTGATTATAAATCGATGCGTAAGACACAAATGTGTCGAGTGTCAAACACGAGGACGACCAGAGATTTTTTTTTTTAGCAACGGCTACAATTTATAAAGAATTTTTTTAATAAGAAAAATTGACTCACTCGATTCTTCGATGGTTTGTCCATAATTCGATAAGACGGCGAGCCGTGACGTTCGGATGCTGCGATGACGGCTCCCGCCTTACGAGATACGCATTGCCCCATATAGATCTACCGAATTCGCCACCAGACCACCTGTTTTTCACACCAAGAATTTTTATTATAATCAAATTATCGAAAACAAAAAAAAAAAAAAATTAAGCCAATGATAAAAAAAAAAATTTAGAAGAATTGTCCCGAAAGAAAAAGATTAAGATTTCGTGACGATTCTTCGTATAATTGATCGAGGGTCGAGTCATTTTTTTATATGTATTTTTTTTTAAATATTTAATTTGCAAAATATTTACTTGACATTTTTTTTTTTTTATCATTCAAACATGCACTCGATCGAAAATCAATTTATAATATCGATTCTATCCCGAAACCAATTATTCTACATATATTTAGCCCTGCGCGGATCATACGATTTTGCTGGCACCCCGGGTCATATGGGTCGCTTGGGTCAAAAATTATCCATATGATCCGCGCAGGGTTAAAATAATTCTTCATTATTACGAAAAGCATGTCTTTTGTTTTATTTTCTGAAAAATTTCATGCATCGCACCCAAATTAGGCATTAAAATATTCGAGTTTAGTATTTTGTCTTCGATCGTATAGAATATTTCAGTTGTTCCGTTATTGTGTGAAAAGAAGATCTGATGTGTGCCCATTTACCCTGTATATATATATATATATATATATATATATATATATATATATATATATATGTACATATGTATATATATATAATATATACGTTTATAATTTTTATACTATGTTAATAGTGTGTCATCCGGCACTTTTGAGTGTCAGCATTATATTATTCGAGACGTAATAATACACGTGGAAAGGCAAGCCTCGAGGCTTTCTTTTCTGGCAGGCTAGTAGTTGCTGCTCGTTGAGAGTTGAAAGCAGAGAAGAGAGCGTCAAATGTTATAATGATATACATATATATTAGTGTATCGTGTGAACGAGAATATATATGTATATATATGTGTGTGTGAAAAAGTATATACATATATATAATGTGTGAAAAAAAGAAAAAAAAATATATATATATATAGAGTCCTCTCTATATCCCGAAAGTGTCTGCCTCGAGCACGACTTGACCCTTCACCGTTTGTTATGCTCTCCTCGTTATTGCCTCTTGTTACGTTCGACTGTACAATCTTTTAAATTCCATACGGTTGACATATTTTATTTTGGTAGGAGAAAATAGCCTGTAAATGGTGAATGTAAACAAGCGCGATATATACATAAAATGTACGTAAGAAGGAGCTACGCGACAATCGAAAGATTCCATTGGGGAATCGAGAGAGGAATTTCATTTCGAAACGAACGTGGCTGGCAAAATAAAAAAAAATATCTTTTGTATCTTGGAGTTTGAGCCAAATATATATATGAGTCGTTCCACGTTGAACTAAATATCCATTATTTAATAGTTATTTGAGTTTTGGATGGAAAAATTAATTTTAATTGTGATAAAAAAATATTTTTTTTTAGTCTCAATTTTATTTAAATTTTTTTTTTTCTTTGATTCTATATAGGCGACTCGAATAACGGTTAATCACGTGGTCGATCTGACAAAATTCTCCGAGTCTTTCCATGGACATTGATGGAATAAATTTATATAAATTCCCGTACTATTGTCAATGTTTTTTTATTTTTTTATTTTAATTCTCTGGCCAAAAAACGTTATATATATATTTTTTTAATTTCATGTTTGGGGTTTGCAGTCTACAGTCGTTGCACCGGCCATGGCTCAAGAAAAATTAATAAAAATCAGCCGAATTAACCATCCATTATTTAATAGTTATTTAAATTTTGTATCAACAAATTAATTTTAATTGTATGAAAAAATACATTTTTTTAATCTCAATTTTATTTATTTTTTTTTTTCTTTGTTTCTATATAGGCGACTCGAATAACGGTTAATCACGTGGTCGATCTGACAAAATTCTCCGAGTCTTTCCATGGACATTGATGGAATAAATTTATATAAATTCGCGTACTATTGTCAATGTTTTTTTATTTTTATTCTCTGGCCAAAAAACGTTATATATATATATATATATATATGAATAAACATCTTCATGTACAAGGATTGCCGAGTCTGCAGTCATTGCACCGGCCACGGCAGGGGCTCAAGAAAAATCAATAAAAACCAGCCGCATCTATGCGGGAAGAAAAGGTAGGTGAGGCTCGTCCGGAATTTCGTCGAATCTCGAATAATTGCTTGACCATAAAATTAAATTCGAAAAAAAATTCCAAGTACAAAAAATATCAACGATTATGATCAAATAAAAATATCGTGAATAATACTGATAAATATTTTTTATACAAGTTTTCCTTTTTCATTTTATAAATGATAATTAGCGGGTGTCCCAGAAAAAGAGATCTAATAATTCGTCATAAACGGTAATAAAAAAATTTATGTTTTCATTTTTATGGCGCCCCAACGAGAGAAAAAGAAAAAAAAAAAAAGACTTCTCTTCGAAATTGCGTATCCCGGAAGTGAACGAGGCAGCTTTCATTTTGCCGGTATACACGCTCATTAATTATACAAGGACCGTTTTGTAATTACGTAGGCAGTAAATTCAACCGGGCAATTGTCTGCAAAGGGTACATCGGTCATTAAATATATTCATTTTTTAATTCACACAATTTTAATCAAAATTTCAATTAATTTAATATTATAATTTTTATTTTTATAATAAAGTTTATCACTTTTTTGGCAAAAAATAATTCAAATAATGATGAAGAAAGTTTGAAAATTATCTTTAAAAAATTAATACAAGATTTTCATTGATAAATACTTTTAGTAATTAGAGAGAAAAATAATTAAATTCCATAATCTGATCGGCCCATGCATTATATATATATATATATATATATTTATATTTATATATAATGTATATATATGTATTTATATATGTATGCATGTATATATATATATTTTTACTCGGAATTTTTGTTCGAATTTAATTTTATGGTCAAGCAATTATTCGAGATTCGACGAAAATATATATAGATATATATATATCTAATATTCAATGAAACAATGGATATCCCCTTCACGTTACGCTCATAGATACGCCAATCATCAATGAGTTCAGGAAAATGAATGCGACAATCCCCTCCCCCACTGTATATCTCTCATTGTTCTCTCGTTCACGTACAATAGGAGTCTCCGCAATGAGCTATATATATATATAGTCGAAACACGAGATTGTCGTTTGCGATATCGAACGCGAATTTAAAAAAGAAAAAAAAAAAAAAGAATCTCATTCAGTGTGCATTAGTCAGAAATTCCCCATGGAAAAAAGTATACGTGAGATATAACACATAAAAAAATATATAGAACGTATTAGATATATTTTCAAAGAAAAATTTCAAATATTTTTCAGGATAAATTCGAAATAAACGGAAAATATATTGAAAAATATTTTTGATAAAAGTATACGTGAGATATAATATATAATTATTATATGAAATATATATATGTATAATATATACATATATAAAAAAAAAATATATATATAAGATATATTTTCAAAGAAAAATCTCAAATATTTTTCAGGATAAATTCGAAATAATCGTAAAATATATTGAAAAATATTTTTGATAAAAGTATACGTGAGATATAATATATAATTATTATATAAAATATATATATGTATAATATATACATATATAAAATATATATATATATAAATTATATATATATATATTAGATATATTTTCAAAGAAAAATCTCAAATATTTTTCAGGATTAATTCGAAAATAATCGTAGAATATATTGAAAAATATTTTTGATGAAAAAAAAAGAAACTGACGAAAATTGCGATACGAATAAATTTTCGTTTCATGAGAAAAAGGAGAAGATTAAAATGATTGCGAGAGATACGAGTGAGAGAATAAAATAATAATAATAATAAGCGACAGAGGCTGGGAGAGACAGGACAAAGAAAAAAAAAAAAAAAAAAAGAAAAAGAAAAATGTTCGTGAGAGTAAACCAAGTCAGTGGTGAATTATATGGAGATCGTTGAATTTATTGCGCATGCGCAACTACGTATATCCGCCCAGTTTCCCCCAAAAAAAAGCACCTGCATATATATATGCACCAAGGAAAAATAAATTTATGTGAAATTATTTTTTTTTTGTTCAAAAATTTATAAAATTCTGACGTGAAAAAAAAAAATAATAATGGCGTAAAAAATATTTCACTCACATTTGTGAAATACACAAAAAAAAAAATATTATATTTTTTAACGCAAACATATGTTTTTGTTCCACGAAGAAAAAAATTATTCGAAGATTTTTTTTTGCTTTTCACATTCAGAATTTCATATTATTTTTCAAATATTCAAATATTTTCCATACACAAATAATTTCCATAGAGAATGTCCTCGTGTGTGTGTAGGAAGAAGAATAAATGGCATATTAATATTACAAATATAAAAAAAGATAAGAGACGATTGCACGATAATAAAATTAATAATATTTTTTTTCCCTGATCCAGAAAAGACAAAAAAAATTGTCTTTTACTCACGAAAACGAATATCCTCGCCTCTCTATTCCTGGTATATCGGTACGTCCTTCAAAAAATACTGGAAAACAAAAAAAAAAAAGAAACAAAACGAACGAATGCAAAATGAAAGAAAAAGTGAAATGTGAGATTATCATATATATATATAAGATATCCCTTTCCGCTTCCTGCTGGCTGCCCCTAAACGTAATTACTTATGTATCAGCAAAATTATTTTTACCAGAGAAAATAAGAAAGCAAAAAACTTTTTGAAATTTCATTGAATCAGCAACAAAGAGACGATTAGAATGCAAGTTTTGCATCTAACGTGCAGTCGTTTGCGTGTGGTAAAAAAATAAATATACGGATGTATATATATAGATATTTCGTCGAGTCAGGCTAACTCGTGCAATTATGAAAGATGAGAAAGAAAAAAAAATGACTTCTCAATGAAATAGTTGAGAAGAGAATGAGGTAAACTGGCACATATCTGGAGAGCATTAGCGCGTATCCAGAGCTGCATGAAAAGAATCGTCAAGGCCGAGCACTTGTCTTATAGCTATAGCTATAGATATACATTATGTGTGTACGTGAGAAGAATGCAAATTCGTACCTTTTCTTACAGAGCCAAACTTCTCGGGCAGCTCGTACGAATTCTCTGTATGATACATCATATAAGACTCGAGGAACGATCAACTACAGACAACGTCGTTGCACACCACTCGCGATCATGACACAAAGATTTATCCACCCTTTTTCTTTTCCGTTAGCAAATTAAAAAAAAATATATATATATATATATTCCTTTCACGTTTTCACGAGTTCACAAGGTGCATGCATGAATCACAAAAACACAAGTTAAAACGTCACAAAACACCCTGACGAGAAACAGAGGAAAGCAACGTCGCGTCACGTACAACGTACTGCGAGAGACAGTAAAGCCGCACCACCTGTCATTCGAATATATTCGATAGTACGGAGCATGCGTCGTGTGACGTCACCCACCGCCGCTTCGTCTTCTTCCTCCACTTCTCGGGCACTTTTTTCGCTCGCACTCCGGCAATGGCAGGGGAATTTTGCGGTGTTGTGTGTAGTGGTGGTAAAAGCTAAACAACTTTGCCTCGAAACAACGATCGACTGTTCTTACTCGCGACGAATTTCAGACTGTTGAAGAGAAAGGAATCTCCCACAAAATTCCAGCACAAGTATCGTGAGAATATTTTAACTGTGGCGCCACTCGCGGAAGTTTTGCGAACTAATGAGAAATTTATTCTTGCACAGATGGTCGAGAAGGAAACTGATTTACCGACTGCTGGCAAGTTATACCTGAGTTAGAAACGCGAGGTAACGGACACTTTTTCTTACTTATCTTATGTCGTTATGACGTGACTAAGCTGGCTGGGAGTCTTTTTGATTTTCGAACGGAAACTGGCGCACTCTGACGACGAGGAGAATTTCAGTGGTAAATTATAATATGTCGAATAATTTATTACCATGGATTACCTGACAGCCTTTTACACTTCTACTTTAAAACTCAACATGTAAAACATTCTGTACATCTTTTAGACATCTTATCTATTATCACTTTATGACTCAATGGCTCTCAAGCATTGTACGTATCATTTGCATTAAACTATATATATATATATATTAATTACTCTGTTAATATTTATTCTACAGTTTTTCAGCTAAGAGTATTATAATAACAATATTTTTATATTATTATTGTTAAAAATATGTGCGAGAAAATATATTCGTCACTGAGAAAACTCGAAGAGCAAAGATTTTCATTATGTTATATTTATGTATATCCCATTTTATTCAACTCATTTCATACCATGTGAAAAATGGCACCTGATCCATACAAAAATGGCATTTTCGAGTTTTACGACCTTTTCCTCTCTTCAAAGTCGTTCTAAAAATCCCTAAAAATTTGTCAATATACTTTGAACTTTGTAGAATAAATTCGTTTACTTCATTTTGAAAAAAAAAATAAGTTTAGTATTATTTAAATATCGAAGAATAATCAATAATTGGGGAGATAAATTTAATCGACTGGACACGAAAGATCAATTTTTGTACGGAAAGGGTTAATTAATCCTTTCCATATCATGTGAAAAATGGCACCTGATCCATACAAACATGGCTTTTTCGAGCTTTACGACTTTTTCCCCTCTTCAAAGTCGTTCTAAAAATACCTAAAAATTTTTAAATATATTTTGAACTTTGTAGAATAAATTCGTTTACTTCATTTAAAAAAAAAAATTAAGTTTAGTATAATTTAATTATCAAAAGAATAATCAATAATTGGGGAGATAAATTGGATCGATCGGACGGGTGAAAAACGGCACCTGATCCATACAAAAATGGCTTTTTCGAGTTTGAGGAATTTTTACCCTATTCAAAGTCGTTCTGAAAATCCCTAAAAATTTGTCAATATACTTTGAACTTTGTAGAATAAATTCGTTTACTTAATTTTGAAAAAAAAATTAAGTTTAGTAGAATTTAATTATCAAAAGAATAATCAATAATTAGGGAAATAAATAAAATCGATCGGACGGGTGAAAAACGGCACCTGATCCATACAAAAATGGCTTTTTCGAGTTTGAGGAATTTTTACCCCATTCAAAGTCGTTCTAAAAATCCCTAAAAAATTGGCAATATACTTTGAACTTTGTGGAATAAATTCGTTTACTTCATTTTGAAAAAAAAATTAAGTTTAGTATAATTTAATTATCAAAAGAATAATCAATACTTAGGGAAATAAATTAAATCGATCGGATACGAAAGTCCCATATTTGTACGGAAAGTATTAAATAAATTTCATACCAATCTCAAACTTAGACAAATTTCCACATCGATTATTTCATTATAAACAAATAATTATTTAAATAATGTATAAAAAAATTAATCATACAAACTCCGAGTGTAAAATTTTATAAACTTTAAGCTCGATCTCATCTCAGAGATGTGAAAAAATTACCAAATCCAACAAATAATTATAGAAAGTTGAGATAAAGATGGACGAATCTCATGATAAAAATTAGTTATATGGAACAAAAATGGTTATTATTATTATAGAACTCTCTCAATGGACAATTATAGACAACAGACAGTTGAGATAATTGTAGACAAATTAGACAAATTTCCACATCGATTATTCCATTATAAACAAATAATTATTTAAATAATGTGTAAAAAAAATAATCATATAAACTCCGAGTGTGAAATTTTATAAACTTTAATCTCGATCTCATCTCAGAGATGTGAAAAAATTACCAAATCCAACGAATAATTATAGAAAGTTGAGATAATTGTAGACGAATTAGACAAATTTCCACATCGATTATTCCATTATAAACAAATAATTATTTAAATAATGTAAAAAAAAATTAATCATATAAACTCCGAGTGTAAAATTTTATAAACTTTAAGCTCGACGATCAGAAATCACGAACTCATCTCAGAGATGTTAAAAAATTGGAGTAACGCCAATCGTTCTACTAAACGACATTCGAAACGACGCTGCAAGGCCGTTGCTGGGCAAGCAGCGGGAAAACTCTCAATGCCTTTCGCGACACGCCACTATTGCACAAAAAAGGAGGCGCATGCACGTGTATATAATACGCTAAACATATATATATATACACACACATATACATACATACATACATATATATATATATATATATATATATATATGTATGTGTGTGTGTACATGGATCGGTACTTGCGCAAAGCGGCACGTGCACCCGCGATATAGTATACTCACACATATTTCTGTATCCGGTTCTTACCAATGTGTAGATTTGAAAAAAAAAAAAAAAAAAAAAAAAAAAAAAAAAAAAAAAAAAAAAAAAAAAAAGAGCGTAAAATATACGTATAACGTGAGGCACGACGCGCATATGCGATTGCGGAAGTGGCTGTCGCGGGCTCAATCTCGTCGCGGATATATCGCGGGCGCGTGTTCCACGGGAGATTTTTTTTTTTGTGTGCACCCCCCCCCCTCCCCCCTTCTGCCGTACCACCACCACCGCCACCGTCCGCCCCTCCTCCACCCCTACCCGTTGAACGCGATGTACAGAAGAGGAGAGAATACGCGGATGAGTTGCGCAGGATTTCCAAGTGGGTTGAACCAGCCAGCCAGGGTGGCCATGACAGAATGACGTTTCACCACGAGGCCCCGCCCCTTTGGTAGAGTGGGGGAAAGTTGCCCGATTGGCTAGGCTCAGCCGGAAAGGTTCCAGTCGAGCCAACGAGGCGAGAGGGGCTTCCCCCACTTAAATGGGCGTGGCCAAAAGTAGAACCAATGAGAGCAATTTGATTGGGTGATTGGGGATTCTCGGCCAATCACCTGCGCGCCCGTCCGAAATCCTCCCGATGCCCGAGTATGGGAGAGAGAGAGAGGGAGAGAGAGAGAGAGGGAGGGAGAGAGAAAGAAGGAGAAAGGGAGAGAGAGAGGGAGGGAGAGAGAGAGAGAGCTCACCGGGCAAAAGGGGACATCTCATCACGACTCTTGGTACCAGGCACTTCTCCGTAGTGGGCACTCCACTCATCTCGTGTCGTCTACGGGTTCTCTCGCGAGGCTGTGGGGCCGCCCGGGCGAACGAGAGCGCGAGCGAGCGAGCGAACGAACGAACGAGCGCCCTGGTCGAGTGGGTCTAAGCGGCTGTGAGGACCTCTCCAGGAACCCAACAGTCCTCTCCATTCATTCATTCATCCATCCAGCCAGCCATCCATCCAACCATCCAACCATCCATCCATCTATCCATAAAGCCGGGGCTCTCCTCTCTCCCGGGTTTCACGGGAGAGTGTATATCCTCGAGGAAGGTGGAGGCGAAGAGAGTTAGAGTGGTACATCTACCATCGTCTCTCCACTATCGGCAGAGTCCAAGGACTCGAAGACCCTCCGGGTGATTTCAGTCGGCCGCCGGCCGGCTCTGCCGGCCACTCTCCTTATAACCCCACGTGAACTTACTCGTTTTTTTTCATCTGCGGATTTAAACCAAACGAGGTTAAAAGAAGGTCGTAACCGTCGAGGATTGGCAACATCTCCGCGGAGACATAATCGCGAACGTCTGACATCAACGAGAACAAACCAAAAAAAAAGTGGTGACCTGGACACAGACCCGAGTGACCATCGTATTTGGCTTGGAGGGTTTTGCGTTTAGTGAGATTAATTTTGTGGATTATTAAATCTCGTTACTCGTGCAGCTGTAAAGCTTTGAGGTGACGTGTCAACATCCGGAAAAAAATAACTACGATCAGGATTGAATAACGGAATGGAAAAACTCTGGTCGCCCAGGTCAAGGTGGGTCATTTGTTGCAAAGAGTTCGCGAGACAAGTGGAACTTTGAACTCAGTGAATTGAGAAGTTGGTAGACACGTGACCCGCAGAGTAGAAGAATTAAGGATTTTGACTATTGAGTTATCGAATAATATCTCTAGTGCCATGTTACTCGGTTAAAACGTTTGGGTTCAAAGTTCATGGAAAAAGTTTTAACCCAAAGATACAATTGTGTCCGCGGTTTCCTTATGCAAGGAACACTTTGGTATCAAAAAAAGAGCGGAGAGTGAAGTTTCGCGACAGTGGAGGGCAGCGAGGAAGAAAGGAAAACAAGCCTGACCTCAGGCTGACCTCAGAGTGCAAAAGCGGAAAGCGATGAGGGCATCGTGTAATTATTCTCGTGATAGCCGTTATTTTTCTTGTCAAGGTTAAGGTGACCCGAGGCAATCATTCGTCGAAGCGTGAACCTTAAGTACTTCGACGAGGTCGAAGTAGCCGAAATGAGCGGCGGTAGTGTCGGCGGCGGAAGTGGAGGTAGTCAGGGGAGTAATAACAATGCAAATACTTATCATCATCAGCATCAGCAACAGCAGCAGCAGCAGCAGCAACAACAACAACAACAACAACATACACAATTGGAACAGGCGGGTTTATTACCCGATTTGAACGGCGTTGACCTTGCTATGAGCCTGTCCCCAAAGCATCACTCATCTCACGTCCAGCCAGGCTCAGGTCCACACACAACCCCATTCAGCGTTACCGATATATTATCGCCAATTGAGGAATCTTACAGAAAATTAGAATTGGCCGCTGCAGCAGCAGCGGTTGGTGTTGGCGTCGGGGTCGTGACCCATCCCCAGGGCTCGCCCTATACAAACGCTTGTGGCGCCAGGGTTGGCGTTCATACCGGTAGCTCGAGCGCGAGCAGCGGAAGTCCACCGTTACACGGTGGCTCAACACCCGGTGGTAGCACACCCGGTCCCGTGACCGGTGCTAACGGCAGTACCAGTGGTGGAGGTGGAGGTGGCGGCGGCGGCGGTGGTGGTGGTGGTGTTGGTGGTGTTGGTGTTGGTGGTGTTGGTGCCGGTAATGTTGGTAGTATGAGTGCCATGAGTAATCCTTATGCCACGATGCAATTAAGCTCGCAATATCAATATTGCGCGGCTGAACTTTCACCCTATCATCATGGTGGACCTGGGGTCGGTGGAGGTGCTAATGTTTCCGATCCAATGCGATCACACGCCGTTTCGTCTCATCATCATCCGTGGTATGCACCCGCACCACCCACGACCAATGATCCACGTTTTGCCAGTGAGTATATTATCCTCATGATTTAATTAGAGTTCATGGAGTACGATGGATGATATATTGAACTCTCAGTATTAATTAGGAAACCCACTTTTTGCCAATTTATTATTATGCTCATGATTTATTAGAGTTCAGGATGTATTAGGATGAAAAATATAAAGCTCTCAGTGCTTTTCTTGTAATTTCAAAAATATTTTTTTATAACTTTTCTTTATCCTCATTAACTTCAATGTTAATTAGGAAATCCACATCTTGCCAATGAGTATACTATACTCTGGATTTATGTGAGTTCATTTCGTATGTGCAAAAATATTTTTTTATAACTTTTCTTTATCCTCATTAACTTTAATGTTAATTAGAAAATCTACTTTTTGCAAATTTATTATGTTTCTAATTTACACGAGTTCATTTCGTAGGATCAAAGATATACAGGATTTAATATTTTAGGCTCTCAGTGCTTTTCTTGTATTTACAAAAATATTTTTTTATAACTTTATCCTCATTAACTTCAATGTTAATTAGAAAATCTACTTTTTGCAAATTTATTATGTTTCTAATTTACACGAGTTTATTTCGTAGGATCAGAGATATACAGGATTCAATATTTTAGGCTCTCAGTGCTTTCTCGTATTTCCAAAAATATTTTTTCATAACTTTATCCTCATTAACTTCAATGTTAATTAGGAAATCGACTTTTTGCCAATTTATTATTATGCTCCTGATTTATGCAAGTTCATGAGGTATTAGAATGAAAGATATAAAGGATTCAATATTTTAGGCTCTCAGTGCTTTCTTGTATTTACAAAAATATTTTTTTATAACTTTATCCTCATTAACTTCAATGTTAATTAGGAAATCTACTTTTTGCAAATTTATTATGTTTCTAATTTACACGAGTTCATTTCGTAGGATCAGAGATATACAGGATTCAGTATTTTAGGCTCTCAGTGCTTTTCTCGTATTTTCAAAAATATTTTTTCATAACTTTATCCTGATTAACTTCAATGTTAATTTAGATTGCGAACTACAAATAAGTTGAGACTTGTTGGGTTAAATTCTGAGGGCCGGTGAAATTTATAGATTTTACGATCTTGTCTGGATGGCAGGGGTCATCTTGAGAGGTCGCGAATTCTTTTATCTGGCGTCAAGGGTTTTATTGGAATTTACTTTGATGTGGGCTGTCCGGCTTGCTAGACGTGTCTCGGATCATTCAGAATTCCTATAGTGGTTGGTTTTCTCTTTTTTTTTTTTCAAGAATTCTCACACGACTCTTTATAGAACTAAGAATACGCGAAAATTACAAAACAAGATTTCTACAACCAGGAGATTTTTTTACGCGAAAAGTCTTTCGCCAAAAAATTCGTCATTCAAAATAAACTAAAAATAAACATTTTTGCAATAATATTCAGAATTCCTATAGTGGTAAGTTTTCTTGTTTTTTTTTTCAAGAATTCTCATTCACGCTAGTCCCGTTAAACGCTGAGCACATGACACTTTATAGAATTGAGAATACGCGAAAATTACAAAACGAGATTTCTACAGCCAAGAGATTTGTTTACGCGAAAAGTCTTTCGGCAAAAAATTCGTCATTCAAAATAAATTAAAAATAAACATTTTTTCAATAATATTGCGTGTATTGTGATTATCATATGGCGAACTTCAACCTTTTTACCGTCACTTTTCACATTTTTATAAATAATAATAATATCGTCTTCAATTCGTATATACCTTTAAAATTTTCCATCGCAAAAAGTTTCATGAGTTTTTTTTCTCCTTAATCCTTTCCAATGCGACACTAACATGTTCCGTTTTTCCACGGTCTATTTCCCCTTTTATTGCGACGCACACAATCTCGCAGTTCCGAGATAGCCAAGCACAGAGGGCAATTCGAGTGAGTTTCGAGTTTCAATGTCAACAAAGTTTGAATGTATCGAACGTTTGGCTATATATATATATATGTGCAAGTGACAAAATAAGAGAAATGCGTGTATAACGCTCGGATATATTTCTGTGTCAATAAAAATTCCTCACGGACAAACGAATTCTCGAAGGATTTTCTGGTGTGTCTGTCGCACGAGTCTCTCATATATATATATATATATATATATATATATATATATATATATATAGTTCATCTCTTAACTTATGTCTGTTGTCTGTTCCGTCTGTGCGAAAAAAAAAGAAAAAAAAAAGTATCATGTGTTTTGTCACTATACGTTCGATCTACGTACAAATGTACGATTGGGTCTGCAGGATCGATTCCAAGACGCGTGGCGAGTGGCCAGCTTGAAAGATTTTAGTTGGACAAACACGCAAGGGCTGAAATGCCGGATTTTATCACCGATAAGCTCAGCTATCCAGCCCAGAGAAGATGAAAAACGAGCATGAGTCTTGTGCTAAGTCGAGGATTTCATGCCACGAGCACATTTTCACATGATTCAATTTTTTCTTTAACGAATGAAAAAAAACACCCAAAATTTACTCCCCCTTATTAGTTTTATTCGTATTTTGTACTATCTAGAATGTTGCCAAATCTTAAAAAAAAATATTATCCAGCGGGTGTGTGTGTAGTCCAAAATGTACTCCCCCCTTTTTATTTTTATTCGTATTTTCTACTACCCAGAATTTTGATCTGATCAATCAATTTATATTCCGGTCGTTGTTGCCAAATCTTAAAAAAAAATATTATCCAACGTGAGTGTGTGTACTCTAAAATTTTCTCCCCCTTATTCTTTTTATTCGTATTTTGTACTATCTAGAATGTTGCCAAATTAAAAAAAAATTATTATCCAGCGTGCGTGGGCGTGTGTGTGTGTAGTCCAAAATTTACTCCCCCTTATTCTTTTTATTCGTATTTTGTACTATTTAGAATTTTTATCTGAGCAATCAATTTATATTCCGGTCGTTGTTGCCAAATCTTAAAAAAAATAATCCAAAATTTACTTCCCCTTTTTATTTTTATTCGTATTTTGTACTATCTAGAATGTTGCCAAATTAAAAAAAAAATTATTATCCTGCGTGCGTGTGTGTGTGTGTTGAAGATTGTTTTAATTGTATTCACGATGGAAACAGCGCGTCTTTGGGTCGAGGGAATTATAACAGCAGCATAGATCTACCAAGATGAATCAAAGTGTTGCCCCCCCCCCCCTCGCCCCTCCAACCCCCCAATCAAATGTTTACCTTTCTTTCATTTTTTGTTTTTTTTTTCCCACCTTCGTTGCACATCCGCTGCACACACGTCTCTCTTATGCAGGTAGAAAGAAAGAAAGAGATAATATTTTTGGGATAATAATGATTTGGATAATCTGGCAATGGACCTCCCGCGTGTCTTGCCAGTAATGACGTTGCATTTTTCACGCGCTGGTAACACACGAGCTCTCTTCCCATTGTACAAATGTCAAGGCCAAGAGACGTTCACGGGGCTTCGTTGCTTTCATCAACAGACACACACAGACACACATAGGCACACCCAGCACAGACACACAGACACAATGAAAGTTTGAAAAGTGACGAGGGATTTTGCCGATCGTGTCCGTCGCTACACACGTTCAGTAGCTCAAATTTCAAAGATTTCTATGAAATAATTTTCATCTCTCGCCATCCCCTTCCCTTTCTCTTCTCTCTATATATATATATATATATATATATATATTCTTCATTCTTGTCTCTTCGTTGGACCTTTCTCGTCTATATTAATATATTTTTGTCTTCATTCTCTTCGGTGAATATCTCAATCCCACGATGGATACATTAAACGTTTCTCGCTCCTCATCGTCTTTCATTTAGATTATAATAAATTGTTACATCACGTTGTTTCGTGTTTGTGTGAGAGAGAGAGAGAGAGAGAGAGAAAAGTCCAGAATGATGGGGCTTGGAATTTTCTTGTGGCATAAACTACTCCTTATATATATGTATATAATATAATATATATTATTATTATGCTCCTGATTTATGCGAGTTCATGACAATATTTTAGGCTCTCAGTGATTTCTCGTATTTTCAAAAATATTTTTTCATAACTTTATCCTCATTAAATTCAATGTTAATTAGGAAACCTACTTTTTGCCAATTTATTATTATGTTTCTAATTTACACGCGTTCATTTCGTAGGATCAAAGATATACAGGATTCAATATTTTAGGCTCTCGGTGCTTTCTCGTATATTGAAAAACATTTTTTTATAACTTTATCCTCATTAACTTCAATTTTAATTAGGAAATCGACTTTTTGCCAATTTATTATTATGCTCCTGATTTATGCGAGTTCATGACAATATTTTAGGCTCTCAGTTCATTCTCGTATATAGAAAAATATTTTTTTATAACTTAATCTTAATTAACTTTAATGTTAATTAGGAAATCGATTTTTTGCCAATTTATTATTATGCTCCTGATTTATGCGAGTTCATGACAATATTTTAGGCTGCCAGTTCATTCTCGTATATTGAAAAATATTTTTTTATAACTTAATCCTCATTAACTTTAATGTTAATTAGGAAATCGATTTTTTGCCAATTTATTATTATGCTCCTGATTTATGCGAGTTCATGACAATATTTTAGGCTGCCAGTTCATTCTCGTATATTGAAAAATATTTTTTTATAACTTAATCCTCATTAACTTTAATGTTAATTAGGAAATCGATTTTTTGCCAATTTATTATTATGCTCCTGATTTATGCGAGTTCATGACGTAGGATGGAAGATATATAGGATTCAATATTTTAGGCTCTCGGTGCTTTCTCGTATATTGAAAAATATTTTTTTATAACTTGATCCTCATTAACTTTAATGTTAATTAGGAAATCGACTTTTTGCCAATTTATTATTATGCTCCTGATTTATTATTGAAACGAAAATAATCGTGTATACGGATATAAATAATGAAAAACATTGAGCACAAAGAATTACCTAGTGTCTGTTAAATATGTTTTGCAGTCTCGCGTCTGATGGGGGCCGCGGCGGCGGGCGCCGGGTCCAATATGGCCGGTTGTTCCGTGGGCCAGTCAATGGCCGACGTTGGCAAGTCCTCGGGCATGGGTGTTGGCAGCGGTATTGGCGTCGGGGTCGGTATGGGGGTCGGCGCAATGCAGTTTCCACTTGCGCAGAGGAGAAAACGACGTGTTCTCTTCACCCAGGCTCAGGTTTACGAGCTTGAGAGGAGGTTCAAACAACAAAAGTATCTCAGCGCGCCAGAACGTGAACATCTCGCATCGCTCATTCATCTTACGCCGACCCAGGTACGTGATAAAAAATTTCTTTTTATTAAATATCATTTAATATTCCAATTAGAGGAAAAAAAAAAAACGACTTATGCGAAATGAGGAAAAATAATTCGGCAATTCTATTTTTTATCTTTATATATATATATATCTACGTATAAACCAAAGTAGGATAAATAAAATTATCGGAAATTTTATATTTAAATCTTAAATAAAATTCTCGCTCAAAATTCACCAAATACTTTCCATATAGAAATCAATTTTTATTTCGTCGATCCAGTGTATCAGATATTCGGGTTTCGTTCAGACTTTCATGCAGGGATAAACGAGAGCTTGCTGAGGTCTCGTAAAGTATTTATCATCTCGTATAAGCAGATCTCTCTCTCTCTCTCTCTCTCTATATATATATATATATATATATATATATATATATATATAAATAGAGAGAGAGAATAATGTACAAACTGCTACCATACGAAGTCTGGCAACAATAAATAATTGTTGGCGGAGCTCATTGGCCGCATCCTGCATTCGTGCATCAGGGTCTCGGCCCCTCGTTCTGTCTGTCGGTATGTCTGCCACGGTCAGTCCATGTCTCTGTCTGCGACGTAGCTCACAAGCAGTCAATGTAGTCGTCGTCATTATTTTGCAAAATTACTTTAGTACATACATATATATATATATATATATATATATATATATATATATATATACATAATTACTCAGGTACATACATATGTGCATATATATATATTGTGTACATGACGTATACAGTATGCAGATATATGCACGAAGACGAATTTGCGTCTCGGAATCGAACTAATGGACCTCTCTGATTTAGAGAGCAGACGATTATACTCTTTATCTCTCCGCACCCCCCCCCCCCCCCCCCACCCCCCGGGCCCCGAACAGCCCCGATTGTCAAAATTTAAGACTTGATAGGAGGGACGGGCCATAGTTAAATGGACGCTTGGAAGATTATAAAATGAATGAGGGCAAGGCAATGTGAAAATGTTTTGTCATCTCAATGACAATTCTATATAATTTCGATACAGTGCGTGAGGCTTTTGGTAAAATATAAACGTAGTTTTTGTGATGATTTTTCAATTCGTTTGATAAACTTTTTTTGGCTGAGAATATAATAATTGTTTAATGTTTTTGGGTGATAAAATTTCTCCCAGGGAACCGACGGGCGCAAAATTACCGTTAAATCGGACTTAAATAATAACTAAATAATTTTTTTTCGTCTGTGCTTGAGGAAAAGTTTTCCTACTTGGAAGAGGAGACGGTAAATTTTCCCTAGACGGAACCGACGGTCGCAAAATAACCGTTAAATCGGACTTAAATAATAACTAAATAATTTTTTTTCGTCTGTGCTTGAGGAAAAGTTTTCCTACTTGGAAGAGGAGACGGTAAAGTTTCCCTAGACGGAACCGACGGTCGCAAAATTACCGTTAAATCGGACTTAAATAATAACTAAATAATTTTTTTTCGTCTGTGCTTGAGGAAAAGTTTTCCTACTTGGAAGAGGAGACGGTAAATTTTCCCTAGACGGAACCGACGGGCGCAAAATTACCGTTAAATCGGACTTAAATAATAACTAAATCATTTTTTTTCGTCTGTGCTTGAGGAAAAGTTTTCCTACCTGGAAGAGGAGACGGTAAAGTTTCCCTAGACGGAAACGACGGTCGCAAAATTACCGTTAAATCGGACTTAAATAATAACTAAATAATTTTTTTTCGTCTGTGCTTGAGGAAAAGTTTTCCTGCTTGGAAGAGGAGACGGTAAAGTTTCCCTAGACGGAAACGACGGTCGCAAAATTACCGTTAAATCGGACTTAAATAATAACTAAATAATTTTGTTTCGTCTGTGCTTGAGGAAAAGTTTTCCTACTTGGAAGAGGTGGCGGTAAAGTTTCCCTAGACGGAACCGACGGGCGCAAAATTACCGTTAAATCGGACTTAAATAATAACTAAATCATTTTTTTTTCGTCTGTGCTTGAGGAAAAGTTTTCCTGCTTGGAAGAGGAGACGGTAAAGTTTCCCTAGACGGAACCGACGGGCGCAAAATTACCGTTAAATCGGACTTAAATAATAACTAAATCATTTTTTTTTCGTCTGTGCTTGAGGAAAAGTTTTCCTACTTGGAAGAGGAGACGGTAAAGTTTCCCTAGACGGAAACGACGGTCGCAAAATTACCGTTAAATCGGACTTAAATAATAACTAAATAATTTTTTTTCGTCTGTGCTTGAGGAAAAGTTTTCCTACTTGGAAGAGGAGACGGTAAATTTTCCCTAGACGGAACCGACGGTCGCAAAATTACCGTTAAATCGGACTTAAATAATAACTAAATAATTTTGTTTCGTCTGTGCTTGAGGAAAAGTTTTCCTACTTGGAAGAGGTGGCGGTAAAGTTTCCCTAGACGGAACCGACGGGCGCAAAATTACCGTTAAATCGGACTTAAATAATAACTAAATCATTTTTTTTTCGTCTGTGCTTGAGGAAAAGTTTTCCTACTTGGAAGAGGAGACGGTAAAGTTTCCCTAGACGGAACCGACGGGCGCAAAATTACCGTTAAATCGGACTTAAATAATAACTAAATAATTTTTTTTGTCTGTGCTTGAGGAAAAGTTTTCCTACTTGGAAGAGGAGACGGTAAATTTTCCCTAGACGGAACCGACGGTCGCAAAATAACCGTTAAATCGGACTTAAATAATAACTAAATAATTTTGTTTCGTCTGTGCTTGAGGAAAAGTTTTCCTACTTGGAAGAGGAGACGGTAAAGTTTCCCTAGACGGAACCGACGGGCGCAAAATTACCGTTAAATCGGACTTAAATAATAACTAAATAATTTTTTTTGTCTGTGCTTGAGGAAAGTTTTCCTACTTGGAAGAGGAGACGGTAAAGTTTCCCTAGACGGAAACGACGGGCGCAAAGTCTCCCTTAAATCCGAAGTTAAGCGACGCCGTGCTCGTTCGGATTTAGCGACGATGATTCGAGTACGAAAATTTCACCCTCGAGCGCTAGTAGCAGTCGCGCATCGATCCACGCGCAACAACGGAAACTCTCGCGGAAGTCAACGAAGAGCAACTGATTGCAATCGGTCCCTCGGCTTTCAAGTTGATGCGCGAAGTATTCATCTCGCCACAGTAAATATTTCTCTATATATATGTGGCGAAGATTAATTCCAGGAGAGATGGGACACCAGGAAAAATATACACTGCTTCGTATTTTATAAATTGTGTATATGCATAAATAATTAAAAATGTTTAGGACAAAAAATTATCTAGTTCTAGTATTCTCGTATTTTACAAAAATATTTTTTTTATAACTTTTCTTTATCCTCATTAATTTCAATTTTGATTAGGAAATTCACTTTTTGCCAATCAATATATTATGCGCTCTCTCTCTCTCTCTCTCTCGCTCTCTCTCTCTCGAAAAATATACACGGCTGTATTTTACAAACGAATCTAAATATTTTGTAAATGAAATTTTCCACTATTCTCAAATTTCATTTCTCGTTTTCTTATTTCGATGCTGTGGGAAAAAATTATAAGAAAATAGGAAAAAAATAATTTCCATCGACTCTTTTAACTTTCTCTTGTACTGTTTTTTTTTTTTAAAAACAAAATGGCGTTTTATACAGAAAAAATTTATTTATCCAGGCAGAGAGTTTGCCGTCGGCGAATAAACAGCCGATCGACCCAATGTGGATCGCCATCGATTTTCAATCTCAAATCGCCAATGTATTGATATGCAATTTCGGACAAATTACTCAACTATTGGCATCGAGCCAATTCTGTGTCAATTACATATATACTGGGCTAACCAACCCTGCGCTCTTCAGTCCAACTCTCAAATAATATCAAAGTCCAAAATTTATCGGAAAATTTTGCCCTTATGGGAAAATGAAAAAAGCATTGAAGCTAAAAATATTATGTGGGTTTAGGGGTGGGGGGTGCGAGAGTATGAGAGAGTAGGTGGAGTGCCAGGCGTTGCTTGGGTACCTCAACTACCTAACTCTCACTCCTATATGCCTGTACGCCTCTATATATATTTGTATTGCTTATATATCGCTTATATACCTAACTCTTACTCCTATATGCCTATACGCCTATATATATATATATAATCCAAAACTAGTACGATGATGTGTGTATTGCTTATATATCGCTTATATACCTAACTCTTACTCTTATATGCCTATACGCCTATATATATAAATCAAAACTGGTACGATGATGTGTGCATTGCTTATATATCGCTTATATACCTAACTCTCACTCCTATATGCCTATACGCCTATATATATAATCCAAAACTAGTACGATGATGTGTGTATTGCTTATATATCGCTTATATACCTAACTCTTACTCCTATATGCCTATACGCCTATATATATATATATATATAATCCAAAACTGGTACGATGATGTGTGCATTGCTTATATATCGCTTATATACCTAACTCTCACTCCTATATGCCTATACGCCTATATATATAATCCAAAACTAGTACGATGATGTGTGTATTGCTTATATATCGCTTATATACCTAACTCTTACTCCTATATGCCTATACGCCTATATATATATATATATATAATCCAAAACTGGTACGATGATGTGTGCATTGCTTATATATCGCTTATATACCTAACTCTCACTCCTATATGCCTATACGCCTATATATATAATCCAAAACTAGTACGATGATGTGTGTATTGCTTATATATCGCTTATATACCTAACTCTTACTCCTATATGCCTATACGCCTATATATATATATATATAATCCAAAACTGGTACGATGATGTGTGTATTGCTTATATATCGCTTATATACCTAACTCTCACTCCTATATGCCTATACGCCTATATATATAATCCAAAACTAGTACGATGATGTGTGTATTGCTTATATATCGCTTATATACCTAACTCTTACTCCTATATCCCTATACGCCTATATATATATATATATATATATATATATATATATATATATATATATATATATATATATATAATCCAAAACTGGTACGATGATGTGTGCATTGCTTATATATCGTGAATAACCCTCAAACACTTTTGCGGGGACAAATGGAGACCAAACGAGTAGATCTCCACCCTTCGTATATGCTATATATATATAACAACCCCCGATTTCGTGCGTCCGGTCTCGTTGCATATACATCCTGTATATATATATATATATATATATATATATATATACCGCTCTCCCGACCGCCCACTCGAAAACACACAATACACAAACACATTGAAAGGTGTACTGGTACTATATCTATATATATATATATATGTGCGTATGTGTACCTCGAGAGGTTCGAAAGGGGCCGAGTAGCAAAAACGCAGAATCCTTATATACGGGTGTGGGTGGTCATTTTTTCTCTATTTTTCTGTCCGTCTCATCGCATTGCGAAATTTTTTCATATCAATTTCACTATTTCGATTTGGCTGTACATATATATATATATATATATATATATATATATATATATATATCAATATATATAGATATGTATATATATATATATAGAGCCGAGGACCTCATCAGTCTATTCTGCATTGCACCTCGCACATGTAAAATTTACAACAAATGGCTCGTTTTTTAAATTCTTAATTTAGGATTTTTTCAATAAACATCGTCAAAAGGCTTGAAAAGTCTTATTCTAAAATAATAATAATAATAATAATAATAATGCACAAAGTCCCATGATAATAATTTTGATAATTTTTTTTTTTAATTGTTGAATATAAAAAAAAAATTTTTTAGCATTCATTTTTAGTATCGAATATTATGATTCTGGGCATTCAACTCAATCGTATATATATATATATATATGTATATATGTATATATGTATATATATGCATATATATATGCATGCATATGTATATATATATGTATATATATGCACTCGTGAATGTGCTGCGTCGACGGAATATAAGCTGTTGATGATTCCAGAATTATAATTAAATTATGCCACGAGTCCTCTTTAGACTGATGGCATATCAATATATATATATATATATATATATATATATATTGATATGTATATATGTATATATGTATATGTATATATGTATATATACATATATACATATATACATATACTCTATATATATATATTGATATGCCATCAGTCTAAAGAGGACTCGTGGCATAATTTAATTATAATTCTGGAATCATCAACAGCTTATATTCCGTCGACGCAGCACATTCACGAGTGCTCACATTGAGAGAAAAATCACTATATATATTGCGCTATTCTCGATCGAGGAGATGAGGGACGAAAAGTCGAGGATACTTTGAATTAATGAGCCATCGATGTAAACGGATACACGTCGAGTGTGTACAGGCATGTTAAAGTATTTCGCAGCGCCATCTATTGTACATACATACATACAGACATATATGTATATATATATATAGGTCCATAGTACCACAAGGATCGTTGTAATACTTCCCGGTCGATATATATATATATATATATATATAAACAGAACGCAGAATATATATATATATATATATATATATATATATATATATATATATATATATATATATACATATATATATGTATATATATACAGCTGTACAGAGATACATACAACTTTGCGGTAAAGGAGTATACTCTTTGCATTTGTGAGATACGAAAGAGTTTCTGAAGATCTCCTATGTAGCAAAAGTGCAAAAGCTTCATACGAAAAGAAAAAAAAAAAAAATTTAAATGTATAAACCGTTTTATATATATGAGAAATATTTCATCGAGTCCCGCCGCGTGGCTGTTAATAAAATACTGCTATAATATATATCATCGCCGCCATCTCGATTAACCGTAATAATCATAATAATAAAAGGAATATATATATATATATGTAATAAAATTAATACAAATGTGTGTATAACGGAAGAGCAAATAATAAGCGTATTTGCGCGCTCAGTACCATGAGGTTTGGGTTGACACGCAAAACATGTTCGATATATATATATATATTATTGCGCTTATTATTCTGCTATATATGTATATATAGTCCTCTCGCGACGAGCTCCCTCTCTCTCTCTTTCTCGTTGTTGCCATGGCACGGATATAGTGGCTACGATTTTGCTATATATATATATATATATATATATATATAGAACTTTGAGCAAGTTACGAGAGACCCATGGAGATTATAATATACGGTATTTGAGATATGAAGAGCCGCTTTATATATAGTGGCTATATATATATATATATATACAGCATATCGGATGAGGCAGATGAGGGCGCGCGAGCGCGGATGAATAATTTGACGTAGAATTTCATCCTCGACTAGAGCGGACACGCGCCTAGAGTGTGCGCTTCGAGCTCTGCATTTTTAAGTAGTCACGCACACTTTACCGACACCCAGAGCATCTCTCTCTCTCTCTCCCTACGTTCCCCCCTTCTCGCCCCCTCCCGCCCACTCTCTCTCTCCCTACGCCCCCCCCCCCTCTCGACCCCTCCCTCGCTCTCACTCTCCCCTCTCTCTGCCTCTCTGTCATGATTTCTGGTCTACCAGGGTACCAAAGTACCAAGTACCATTGCATTCTACGCATTTTCATTCCCTCGTATATATATATCGGTACATGTATATACGTACATAGGCTCATCGCTGGTCCAGTCGCTCATGTCGCTATGTCTTCTCATATATATATATAGAGAGAGAGAAAGGGATATATACATATGGATATATGTATGGATATATATAGGTACATATCCGCACGGGACACAGATGCGGCCCTCCATTTTGGCGTCACATTGTTACTCTAAGTGCAGTCCCCTCCCCTCCTTTCCTTGCCGCAGCCAAGCATTGTTACAGCTCCAGCCACTCCTGGCATTGTTAACGTCGCGTTGTTATTATTATCGCTACTGTTGCACGAATCACGATATATATATATATCGTGTGTGGATATAGGGAGGAAAGAATGATAGGGAAAGGGTGGGGGAAGAGAGAGAGAAAAAACCACGAAAAAAAAAAACGAGAAAAAAAGGAATGAGGTTAGAGAGAGAGAGAGAGAGAGAGAAGCGAGCCAGCTGCTTCTCGAGTGCCTGCATTAGAGGCAAATTATCCTGCCACCGTAATTTTCATTCGTTCCCATACTTTTATAGCCTTGCACAGATTATAATCCTGCACTGTTATAATGCCGATTGATACTGCCCAATTCTACGATATTGTCTAAATTGATTAATCCATTCCTATAATTATATCCTTTATCGAGCCGCATCCTATATATTATTTCACGTTTGTATTTTATTATTATTTTTTTACATATAAAATAATTAGTTCGTTTGGGTTTAAATTTTCCAAGTTTCCTCAACTAGTCAAATATTAATGTTTTTCTCGTTTTTCTCCTTCATCCGTTTCTCCTTAATCGCTCGTGTCAATTAAATTATCAATTTTTCTTGTCGAGATTGTCGAATCAAAAATGTATTTTTTTTTTCTTCCTATAATCTCGAGATGGCTGATGTGCTGATATATAATATATTATAAAATAAATGTCGGAAAAAATGGGGATGGGGGAATAGGCTCTATGGTATTGAAGTTTGCATCTCACTGGAATGCAACGAAATTCCATGAAAAACAATTATCAACATTTCATGGAATTTTATTTCCTAAGATTATTTCATGCGATGAACAAAAGATAATACGAACAATTATCAAACTTCTCCGATCGCCGGAACTCGCCCTTGACAGAGGTTAAAATTTTTCTTCGAATTTCGTTCCATTCCAACTATGCAAACTTCAATGTCATTCAAGTCTCAATTTTTCGTTCGAGCGAGCAAATTCGAAAAAATAGTTTTCTTTTCTCGTCCTTCCGAGATTGTCGAATCAAATATGTAATTTTTTTTTTTTACTTCCTACAATCTCGAGATGGCTGATGTGCTGATGTATAATATATTATATTATAAAATAAATGTCGGAAAAAATGGGGATGCGAGTGAGGCGTCTCGAGGATGAGCAGCACACACGACGGTGCCACCAGCAAACAGTATTAAAGTCTCAATCTTTGTTCGGGCGAGGAAATTCGAAGCGAATGGAGAAATAGTTTTCTTTATGGTAATGAATTAAAATCGTATTCTAAAATAATTAATTTGTTTCTTTTTTCGTCGTACGTGCACAGAAACTTTTTCTAAAATAATTAATTCGTTTCTTTTTTCGTCGTACGTGCACAGAAACTTTTTCTAAAATAATTAATTCGTTTCTTTTTTCGTCGTACGTGCACAGAAACTTTTTCTAAAATAATTAATTCGTTTAGGCTTAAATGCCTCAAGTTTCCTCAACTGGTCAAATATTCACATTTTTCTCCTTAATCGCTCGTGTTAATTAAATTATCAATTTTTCTTCCGAGATTGTCGAATCAAATATGTAATTTTTTTTTACTTCCTACAATCTCGAGATGGCTGATGTGCTGATGTATAATATATTATATTATAAAATAAACGTCGGAAAAAATGGAGGATGCGAGTGAGGCGTCGAGGATGAGCAGCACACACGACGGTGCCACCAGCAAACAGTATTAAAGTCTCAATCTTTGTTCGGGCGAGGAAATTCGAAGCGAATGGAGAGATTGTGTCTTCTTTTCTCTCGTCGTACACAGAAGCTTCTCTGGGTGTTTCTGAGCGAGCAGGGTGTTTTGCATATCTCTCTCTCTCTCTCTCTCTTTCTCTCTCTATATATATATATTGCAAAGTTGCTCCCATCACGAAACTCATACGCACGCGAGATGTAAACACGCGAAGAAAAGAAGAGAGAAAAAAAGCGAATGTACGACGCAGTGCGATATATATAGAAGTTTCGTGAATGAATAAACGAGAGGTGTATATATATATATATATATATATATGTGCGAGTTGAAAGACCATGCGGCGTCGACGATATATACTGAGGGCGAAGGGCATATAGCTGTGCACACAACATTATTTTTCTATGGGGTTTGCCGTAGAGGGGAAATCGGGGGTTTGTGTACACGACGATATATATATATATATATATATATATATATATATATATATATATATATATATATATATATATATATATATATATAGCCAGAGAAAAGAAGAACGGGGCATATTCGCCCATATACTGCACTCAACCGGTCGGGATTCAGCCAGTAGAGTTCTGCGATGACGAGGATCATCGCGCGAATAGAATATAAACTGCGAGAGAACGGATGCTGGAGAGATGAGGAGAGAGATCTGTTCGCTGGGACAACGAAAACGATCGAGTCTTCAACACAATTATAATAATCATAATAATGAATTAGCGAACTAATGTGCGAGTCTCGAATTCTCATTTCTCCTTAATATCGAATATATAATCGCAAAATATTTTCAATTCAAAATTAGGAATCGCAAAATATTTTCAATTGAAAATTCGGAATCGCAAAATATTTTCAATTGAAAATTCGGAATCGCAAAATATTTTCAATTCAAAATTCGGAATCGCGAAATATTTTCAATTCTCAATTCGGAATCGCGAAATATTTTCAATTCTCAATTCGGAATCGTAAAATATTTTCAATTCAAAATTCGGAATTGCAAAATATTTTCAATTCAAAATTCGGAATCGTAAAATATTTTCAATTCAAAATTCGGAATCGCAAAATATTTTCAATTGAAAATTCGGAATCGCAAAATATTTTCAATTCAAAATTAGGAATCGCAAAATATTTTCAATTCAAAATTCGGAATCGCAAAATATTTTCAATTGAAAATTAGGAATCGCAAAATATTTTCAATTCAAAATTCGGAATCGCAAAATATTTTCAATTGAAAATTAGGAATCGCAAAATATTTTCAATTCAAAATTCGGAATCGCAAAATATTTTCAACTCAAAATTCAGAATAGCAAAACATTTTCAATTCAAAATTAGGAATCGCAAAATATTTTCAATTCTCAATTCGGAATCGCAAAATATTTTCCATTCTCAATTCGGAATCGTAAAATATTTTCAATTCAAAATTCGGAATCGCAAAATATTTTCAATTCTCAATTCGGAATCGCAAAATATTTTCAATTCTCAATTCGGAATCGCAAAATATTTTCAATTCTCAATTCGGAATCGCAAAATATTTTCAACTCTCAATTCGGAATCGAATCCATTTGAATTCGATTCGGAATCGAAGCCATTTGAATTTGATTTGGAATTGGATAAAAATTAATATGTAAAAATTCTTCCAGCTTCATTAACCATTAGTGGTTAACCCAACTGATTAATTAACGATTCGTTGTCCTTTCACCTTGAGAATTTGAATAAAATTAATATGTCAAGATTCTTCTAGTTGGGTTAATCCAACTATTTAATTAATTCAACCATTTCATTTGAGTTTGTATAAAATCGCGACAAAATTTATTCGATCGATTGAGTCTCTTCTTCTAATTGATTCGTAATTGCATAACGATTCGTTGCTCTTGCCTATGGGAACAAACGTGGTTGGAACTCGATATGCTCACGTCTCTCGACATTCCCAATTATAAGAGCATACATACATACATACATACATACATACACACATACATACATACATACATACATACATACATACATACACACATACACACATACACACATACACACATACATACATATATATATCTCTATACACATACATATATATATATATATATATATACATACAGGTCGATGTACAGGTAGACCGTCCTTATAGGCTCAGAGAGAGGCACGAGAGGATGCACTTCTCGGGTTATGCGGTATGCATACCGTCCGTCGAGGATAGAGATGAGAGGGCCTCGCGCGAGAGGGTGCATACATTGCAACCGCAAACAGAGCTTGTAAAAGCTCACGCATCAGCTTCGAGGACAGACGAGACTCTTCTGTCCCTTTTTCTCTCTCTCTTTCTTCCTCTCTCTCGGTCTCTCTTGGGAGCGGTAGATTGAGATGACACACCTCTCGTCTTTGAATAACGCCACTTTTCGTGACATTCCCTGCCTGTCTACGCAATAAAAAAGAAGAAAAAAAAAAAAAAAAAAAAAAAAAGAACGACTCCTGTATATACGATTAACGTAAAGTGTCCCATTGACTATACTCAAAAGTGTTGATAATTTTTTACAAAATTTATGATGACACGATTTTCTTAATTATTTTTATACATAATCGTTAATTGTTAATTTTGTGGATAAATGATTGAAATAAAATGAATGAGGAATTAAATCGTTATCATAACTGTCCTCAACAGATGATGAACGATGATTTTTCTTCGATATTAATTCCCAGATGTTGCTGATGGAATTGATGAGAAAATGGCCGGTTTCTCTTTCACGGTAAAACGAGAGGCGATACAGAGAAAATTTTCCCCTTTTATTCGCCAGTAGATAAGACCAAGATATATATATATATATATATATAGATAGTGGACGGTGTAACTAATCATCTCGAAGCCCAGATCGTTTGCTCAGGGTGGCCAATGTCGTGGATATAAGCTGTATAACATTCATCGTTAGTGCTCTGTTGGAAGAAAAGTCGCCGCGTTGAAAAAACAAGGGGGGGTGACTTGGCAATGTTTGCCCGGAGTTCGCCACTTTGCAGGGTCAACACGAGCCAATTATCAGCGCTAATCATAATTTAACGCGAAATGTAGAATTGCTGGATATTCGTAAAATTATCAACGAGTTTCACACGAAAAAAAAAAATTGCTCACGGCTGATTATCGCACTGGGACTTATAAAAATGTCCTCGAAATATTAAAAAGGCCCAAAAATTTCGAAGAAAAAAAAAATTATTTTTCCGGTTTGTAGAATTGCTAGATATTTGTAACATTATCAACGAGTTTCACACGAAAAAAAAAAATTGCTCACGGCTGATTATCGCACTGGGACTTATAAAAATATCCTCAAAATATTAAAAAGGCCCAAAAATTTCGAAAAAAAAAAAAAATTTAATAAAATTTATTTTTTCGGTTTGCCCGGAGTTCGCCACTTCGCAGGGTCAACACGAGCCAATTATCAGCGCTAATGATAATTTAACGCGAAATGTAGAATTGCTGGATATTCGTAAAATTGTTCACGGCTGATTATCGCACTGGGACTTATAAAAATATCCTCAAAATATTAAAAAGGCCCAAAAATTTCGAAAACAATTTTTTTTCAATTTCACTAAAATATATCGCATGTAATAATCCTCGAAAACCAAAAAAATCCATCAATTTTTACGCTGAGTCGTAAAATAAAAAATAAATTTATAAATAGGATGAAAAATATTTTTCTCGCAAGATTGAAAAAGTTTTTTTAAATTAATTTTTCAAAAATATTCCGATAATTCCATATATGTACTAACGGGCAAAAAAAAAATCCCTTTATCATAAAGTGAATGTCAATGGGAAACCAGTGAGGGAAAGGGGAACGATTGTGAAACAGTTGATCGTGTCTCCCCTTTTTTCCCTTTTGGACCACCCGCATCAGAGGGAGCCTCGGGGCCCATATAAGGGCGTTTCGGTATGGGTAATCTGAGGGCAAGTAGTGCCGCGTTAAATTGCCCGAGGAGAGTTGTGATGTCGTGTTAGATGGTCTAATATATATATATATATATATATATATATATATATCTATATAATCTACCACAGAGTGTATAGAGTACATAAAGTACATTGCTGGCCTACTATAGTATATATATAGTGATGATGTTAAACCGCACGAGCGACCACAGATAACACCAAGGGGTTGTTCGTCGTTTCTCTATGGCGAAACTCTCCACCTCCTTAAGCGAATGTACTGACACGTAATGACGTTACCCTAACTTGATCAATTGTCGACTCTCTCGCGATTCTACCGCCCACACTCTGCTCACTGTTGAATGGCTTTGCTGTTCTCCATATCTCGATTTCTCTCTCTCTCGCTCTCTCTCTCTCTCTCTCTCTCTCTCCTTTGTTTCTCCATCTCTCGGATATCCATCAATTCGTAGTCATCCTACCTATGCTCCCTGTCAGACGTACCAGGCTAATAATTCCTCTCATTCCACATTTGCCTTCCAACAAGGTCCAATCATACCTGCTGACAAACTACCAGGAGAGATTCATCGCAATTTGATAGGCCAAGAGAGAAGATATATCGAGGGTTAATATCTACCCCATTCCATTTTCTAATTTAAGATATATATATGTAGATTGATGACTAAATTTCATGTTTAAGGATATTATAAGGTATGGACAGGATTTATAGACCATTCAAATCTATAATGATCTTAAAATTAGTTAAAATGGGACTGTTATGAAAATCTTAGTTAGGAAATCGATAATGATCTTAAAATTAGTTAAAGTGGGACTGTTCTGAAAATCTTAGTTAGGAAATCTATAATGATCTTAAAATTAGTTAAAATGGGACTGTTATGAAAATCCTAGTTAGGAAATCGATAATGATCTTAAAATTAGTTAAAGTGGGACTGTTCTGAAAATCTTAGTTAGGAAATCTATAATGATCTTAAAATTAGTTAAAATGGGACTGTTATGAAAATCTTAGTTAGGAAATCTATAATGATCTTAAAATTAGTTAAAATGGGACTGTTATGAAAATCTTAGTCAGGAAATCTATAATGATCTTAAAATTAGTTAAAATGGGACTGTTATGAAAATCTTAGTTAGGAAATCTATAATGATCTTAAAATTAGTTAAAATGGGACTGTTATGAAAATCTTAGTCAGGAAATCTATAATGATCTTAAAATTAGTTAAAATGGGACTGTTATGAAAATCTTTGTTACGAAATCTATAATGATTTTAAAATTAGTTAAAATGGGACTGTTCTGAAAATCTTAGTTAAGAAATCTATAATGATTTCTAAATTAGTTAAAATGGGACTGTCATGAAAATTTTAGTTATCAAATCTATAATGATTTTAAAATTAGTTAAAATGGGTCTGTTGTGAAAATCTTAGCTAGGAAATCTATAATGATCTTAAAATTAGTTAAAATGGGACTGTTATGAAAATCTTAGTAATGAAATCTATAATGATCTTAAAATTAGTTAAAATGGGACTGTTATGAAAATCTTAGTTAGGAGATCTATAATGATCTTAAAATTAGTTAAAATGGGACTGTTCTGAAAATCTTAGTTAGGAAATCCATAATGATTTTAAAATTAGTTAAAATGGGACTGTTATGAAAATCTATAATGATCTTAAAATTAGTTAAAATGGGACTGTTATGAAAAATTTAGTTATCAAATCCATAATGATTTTAAAATTAGTTAAAATGGGTCTGTTATGAAAATTTTAGTTATCAAATCTATAATGATCTTAAAATTAGTTAAAATGGGACTGTTATGAAAATCTTAGTTAGGAAATCTATAATGATCTTAAAATTAGTTAAAATGGGACTGTTATGAAAATCTTTGTTACGAAATCTATAATGATTTTAAAATTAGTTAAAATGGGACTGTTCTGAAAATCTTAGTTAAGAAATCTATAATGATTTCTAAATTAGTTAAAATGGGACTGTCATGAAAATTTTAGTTATCAAATCTATAATGATTTTAAAATTAGTTAAAATGGGTCTGTTGTGAAAATCTTAGCTAGGAAATCTATAATGATCTTAAAATTAGTTAAAATGGGACTGTTATGAAAATCTTAGTAATGAAATCTATAATGATCTTAAAATTAGTTAAAATGGGACTGTTATGAAAATCTTAGTTAGGAGATCTATAATGATCTTAAAATTAGTTAAAATGGGACTGTTCTGAAAATCTTAGTTAGGAAATCCATAATGATTTTAAAATTAGTTAAAATGGGACTGTTATGAAAATCTATAATGATCTTAAAATTAGTTAAAATGGGACTGTTATGAAAAATTTAGTTATCAAATCCATAATGATTTTAAAATTAGTTAAAATGGGTCTGTTATGAAAATTTTAGTTATCAAATCTATAATGATCTTAAAATTAGTTAAAATGGGACTGTTATGAAAATCTTAGTTAGGAAATCTATAATGATCTTAAAATTAGTTAAAATGGGTCTGTTGTGAAAATCTTAGTTAGGAAATCTATAACGATCTTAAAATTAGTTAAAATGGGACTGTTATAAAAATCTTAGTTAGGAGATCTATAATGATTTTAAAATTAATTAAAATGTGACTGTTATAAAAATCCTCCTTTCCACACAATAAAAATTCACAATGAAATGGTGGGCCGATAATAATTATTAACTAGAAAAAATTCTTTATTGTCCAGCAATTAGCCATAAATTTAAATGCTGTCGAGTGCATAATAATGGAAAAAAAAAGAAAACAGATTGCACGATCCATGAGTCAAACTTAACTCCATGGATTTTTTACTTTGGGACTGAAAAGCAGAAATATTTCATTCAATCGTTTCCGGATGAAAAAAAAATTCTACCAGCGGGTAAATAAATCTATTAACGTAAAAATAATATTGACAAAGTTAAAAAAAAAAAAAAAAAAACAAAACCATGTCGTGCAGCCCCCAATTAGTTTGAGCACCTTGCGTGGCCACAATTTATTCGACATTTAGCACGTTTTGAAGATTTCACGGTCTATTAGAGCCTCCACCCAAAGTGGCCAAAAACTGCAGGTATACATAAACGCTATGAAAAATGGTAAAATGGTAAAATATAAAGAGAACGTCATGCATCAGCTAGAAAAGGCACAAAAACGGTAGGCGTTTCGTTTATCTACCTGCTGTGTTTCCCCAACCTGCTGGTGCTGCTGCTGCTACGAGAAGAAAAACGAATATTATGAGCGTTGTGGTTTTTCGTACCTCATCACGCACAAGTTAATCGGAAGTTAAACTCGATGGGGGGGGGGCCCCCCCAATGTGAAATGTGGGGTGCGCGTTAAGCTAACCTTCTCTTGGACCCCCGCAGTCAGCCAGTAACCATTCAGTCCTGTCACGGGTGCCTTTTCTTTCCTTCGTTTTCTATCTCTACGCCTCTCCCCCACCCCTCTCTCTCGCTCTCCCCCCCCCCCCCCCCTCTCTCTCTCTCTCTCTCTCTCTCTCTCTCTCTCTCTCTCTCTCTCTCTCTCTCTCTCTCTCTCTCTCTCTCTCTCTCTCTCCCTCGACATATATATATACATATATATTTATACACTATGAATCTTTGAAGGTACGTAAGCCTACCGAAAAGTCAACATCGCCTCATTGTCAGTATGTGGGGAAAGCTTATGCTCACCTGCACTCAACGAGCAGAGCAGATCTCTCCGTCAGCAAAAAATCCCTCCTTGAGATCGTTCCCGCGCCGTGTGCCCTCATCTTTGAAACGAGAACGAGGATATATATATATGTATTCTCTCTGTCTCTCCATACATATATATACATATATATATATATATATATATATATACATATATATACATATATATACATATATATATATATATATATATATATATATATATATATATATATATATGTATGTATGTATATGTATATGTATATGTATGTACTCATATACATACGTATATAATGTACATATACCGAGCTTGGCGAAGAAAATATTGCTACGATACACCTGAGATTTTATATTTATCTTTGAATGATAATAATTTGCATCATAATAAATATTCATAAACGTTTAATAAAATTCTAGAATCATGATTATTATTATTATTATTATTATTTTTTTTTTTTTCATAGATGGCAATACTGAGACGTTTACTTAATTTCGCACACATAAATGGTATTAAGATTCACACTAATTGTAAAATGGACTCGTTATCATTGTTGAAAAGGAATTCATCGGTCACGAATTTTTCAAACTCGACATATAATTCCATTAATTAAATTTTTCTCTCATTGAAATTTTCACGTAACGTTGAAAAAAATTTTACATAAAATTTCTGCAATTCTGAAAATGAGAAATTCAGAAATTCATTCAAAAATTCAGAATTGCAGAAATTTTATGTCAAATTTATATATATATATATATATATATATATATATATATATATATATATATATATATATGTCTAAGTAATTGTATAAGAGAGATTGATGCGAGCAGGATAAATTTAGAATTGAAAGATTCGCATTAAAAATTAATTCTTTTTAATTACACTTCAAAAACGTGAAGTGAATTTCTTTCGAGTTTTTCAACGTAAATTAATATTTTAATTAAAGAGAGAGAGAAAGAGAAAGAGCGAAAGAGAGAAAGAGAGAGAGAGAGAGAGAGAGAGAGAGAGAGAGAGAGAGAGAGAGAGAGAGAGAGAGAAAGAGAAAGAGAGAGAGAAAGAGAGAAAGAGAGAGAAAGAGAGAAAGAGAGAAAGAGAGAGAGAGAGAAAGAGAGAGAAATAAGACTCTTTGTTGAAACGAAAAAAAAAGGGGACACTCCACGTGGACCTTGAAGATGACTACCGTGCGCACATGGTACACACAAAGTACACGTACTTAAGGCTCTATATATGTATGTACGAGTAAACTTATAGCACACGTTTTAGGTGTGGTATATACCTGTAGTATGTATAAATGTACTCGGAGAAGACTCAAGAGACGAGATGAGCACTCGACACGGGCAAGTATGAAGAGTGCGGATCTTTTTTTTTCTTTTTTTATTTTTTGAGTGTCCTCGCATTCCTCTCTAAGACTCCATCAGACTTTGTGCAAAATTTTTTTTGGCCCCCCGGACAATATTATTACGAATGTTTTTCATATCATGAAAAATTGATTTATTTCATTTGAATAAAAATTGCAATCGAGCTAAAAAGTATATTGGAACGAGATTTAAGTAAATTGAATGAAAGAATTCAAATGATTTAAATGAAATTTTTGGGACATTTCTCGGCTGGTTCTCGTGCCGATAATTATTCTCATTTATATTTATATATTATATTATTTTTATAATATAATATGATATATTATAATATGATATAATATAATATAATATAATATAATATAATATAATATAATATAATATAATATAATATAATATAATATAATATAATATAATATAATATAATATAATATAATATAATATAATATAATATAATATAATATAATATAATATAATATAATATAATATAATATAATATAATATAATATAATATAATATAATATAATATAATATAATATAATATAATATAATATAATATAATATAATATAATATAATATAATATAATATAATATAATATAATATAATATAATATAATATAATATAATATAATATAATATAATATAATATAATATAATATAATATAATATAATATAATATAATATAATATAATATAATATAATATAATATAATATAACATAATATAATATAATATAACATAATATAATATAACATAATATAATATAATATATTATATTATATTATATTATATTATATTATATATTTATATTTTAATTTAATATTTTTGGTAAATTTCTCGTTTGGTTCTCGTACCGAACTACTTTGCTATTGATGCTGGGATGCTTTTGGGTGTGCATGTTTACACACCGCTGCTGCTCCTGTTGCGAATGAAGAGAGAGAGAGAGAGAGAGTTGATGGACAAACTGCGGCAGCCATGACGGCTGTGTGTTCTCTTGAAATAACAATTGAGTCGGAGTAACCATTCCCCTTGCTGGCATTTGCGATATTTCCACGTTCACTGCTAACGCATTTATATACTATATATAGTAATAAAAATATACCTCTATATACATATATATATATATATATATGCTTGGTGGCATTTGCGATATTTCCACGTTCACTGCTAACGCATTTATATACCTCTAGATATATATATAAAGTACGAATTTTTCCAATGAAAATTCGAGAGGGAGAGATGATGGTCCTGCTGACTTTGTATTTTTTTTAAGCGATCTAGAGTGTCCTGTATCGCTTGAAATAATAAAATTTTGCTCAAACATGAAAATGAAATTTTTTGACAAAAATAATATAAATTATTATTAATTGGATCTATTATTGGGCATAAGAAATTTAATACGAGCAACGTCGAACTTAATGAAATTTTATTAAATTTTCCAAGGTGTTAAAAATATTTTATCTCTGCGGTAATAATTATGTTTGCTGATTATCGAATAATTATTAATTAAAGAAGGGAATCTCGACGTATATTCGTATATATTCTCGTGATTCTCGACTCTCGAGCCATTAAAATCGAGGAGGCCCCTCATACACGTTCACAACACCCAGAGAGAACCTTTCGAATTGTTTCGGTTGTTGGTTTCTCGAGGTCGTCTCGACAATGACCCCGGCTTGTAAATACGCGCGAGAGGGCACACGAATGAACCCTGACGAGCCACTCAAATAACCTCAAAACATATGGTTCACCCCCGAGCAGCCTCTTTCTCTAATTTTTATTTAACCCTCTTGTGGTCTCTTGATTACATTTTTTTTCTCATCGTCATTAAATTGCTTTTTTTCTCATTGTCATTAAATTGCTTTTTTTCTCATTGTCATTAAATTGCTTTTTTTCTCATTGTCATTAAATTGCTTTTTTTTCTCATCGTCATTAAATTGCTTTTTTTTTATTTGCATTAAATTGCCATAAAACTTTATGGCAATTAGAAATTAATTGAAAATGAACTTCTCGTCAAAACTGAATGAAATTACGAAATTAAATTATATAATGAATAAATATATAAACTCGCATATTAATTATAATTATTATATATTTCCCCCATTTTTTTATTTCTAGTATCATATCAAATATTAATACGTTAAAATTAAACATTATTAAATTAAATTAACCCTCATTTTAGAATTAATTGGGGAAAAAAAACCAATTCAGACAAATTCGTAATTTAGTTATTTGTCGAGTATAATTTGAGTAAAAACTTGTAATATTTATTCCTGTATATTCAATGTCGATTACGTATGAATTCAAATTTAATTTGTGAGTATAATTAAATGTTATGAGAAATTAAATTAAATTAAGTCTCACTATGAAATTGAGTGACGAATCAACGGTGGGAAAAAAACCAATTCATAAAAATTCGTAATTAATTATTTTTCGAGTATAAATAATTAATATATTAATTCTGAAAAATTCTGAAATTCTGAAATTCTTGTAATATTTCTTCCTGCATATTCAATATCGATTACGTATTAATACAAATTTAATTTGTGAGGTTAGAAATAAATATAAAAATTATTTAATCTCTATTGTTTTTTTCTCGTATATACATACATATATATATATATATATATATATATCTCACATTGAATGATGCGCTATAAAGCGCGATCTCGTGTATTGTAAATCGCCGCATTGTGCAGTGAATCCCGTGAGTAAAATACATCGCTATATGCACACAAGGATTATAACGCGTAGCCCTGTCATAAGCAGATGCTGATCCGATTTTCGTTCGGCAAGTACACACGCTAGGCTTCCCTAATCGCGTTCAATTGCCGTAAAAGCGGGTTTTGAGAGAGAGAGAGAGAGAGAGAGAGAGAGAGGCAACGAATAGCCCAGCCCGCGCTCCAGAGTGAATTCTCGTACAGCATCAAAACTGTGAACTGGTCTCGAGAAAATTGCGCTTGACTGATCACAAAAAAAAAAAAAAAAAAAAATGCAGAAGAATAAAAAAAAAAAAACGTGCCAGTAATCGTTTTTGTGTACTTTGGATTCTTTTTTTTTCTCATTCATAAAATTCCGGATGCGAGAGGAAAAATTATTTTATCAAATTCATCAGTAGAATAAAATGATAATTATAAGAATAAATAATTATTTATTCTTATAATTTACGTGCAGAAATTTTTTTGTCTCTCCTTTGGCCAACCCTGAAGGGTCTCGAGGAATTGGCTGGGGAGAGGAAAAAAAAAAAAAAAAAAAAAGAAATGAAAAATAACACAGACGTCAGGAGTGTGCGGAGTTTTGAAACGTTTAACGTGGATTATGAGCTTACGGCACGTCTCGACGTCAATCATCAATGGAATAGAATAAGAGAGGGAGCGAAATTTTCGTCCTACGAAAACAACGAAATACTTTTGGTACCGAGAAAATCAGGAAATGAGCATCGAACGAAATTTTCTACATTTTCTGTTCGTTATTTATAATAATAATAATAATAATAATAATAAATTTTATTGTTTCAGGTGAAAATTTGGTTTCAAAATCATCGATACAAGTGCAAGAGGCAAGCGAAGGAAAAAGCTATGGCCGAGCAAAATGCCCAAAACCAGGTGAGTCGAAAAATTAAACTCTCTTTAAAAATGGTGAAAAAAATATTTGAAAAATAAAAGAGATAAAAGTTGCGATAAAAATTATATATTTTCACGTTTTTCTCGTTGCGTGCTCTGTCTCGAAATCTTTCACCAAATTACATATGGATCGAGATAAATTCTGATAAATACGTGTACGTGCACATACAAAAAGTACAAAATATCGAGACCCAGAGGGCTTCGATCTCGATATATAGACGAGATCACGGACAATCTCAAATGTCGAATCTTTTTTTTTTCTTTTTTTTTTTCGGCAAAACTACCACCCGCCAGATGTGACTGAGTGGATGCGCGAGCACGTGGTACTTTTTTCCATACCCCTTGGCATACATTAAATCGCGACACATCGCGATTCTTATCTCCATTTATATTTTCTCTCACTCTGCCCCCCCCTCTCTCTCGCTCTCTCTCTGGCAAAATAAATGTATTTTTTTTTAATTTCGACCCTTTAAATGATAAAATCATTGAAATTTTTTTTTTAACGATTAATAAATTATCCAATGAGTTTTAATATTTGTAAAATAATAATTGGTCATTTTTATCGAGAAGAAACAAATTAATGGAAAATTGATTGATAAAAGCGATTGAAAAATCGTTAGAAATGCCGAAATGAGCCAACAATGTGATGGATAATTCATTAATTCGTCGATGTGTATATCGGTACGAATTATTAAATATATTCGCTCTCTCTCTCTTTCTCTTGCTCTCTCTCTGGAAAAATGGATACAAAAATTTGTAAAATTTCGACCCTTTAAATGATAAAATCATTGAAATTTTTTTTTTTACTGATTAATAAATTATCCAATGAATATTAATATTTATAAAATAATAATTGTAAATTTTTATCGAGAAGGAATAAATTGATAAAAGCGATTAAAAAATCGTTAGAAATGCCGAAATGAGCCAACAATGTGATGGATAATTCATTAGTTCGTCGATGTATATATCGGTACGAATTATTAAATATATTCGCTCTCTCTCTCTCTCTCTCTCTGGCAAAATAGATAAAAAAGTTTGTAAAATTTCGACCCTTTAAATGATAAAATCACTGAAATTTTTTTTTTTAACGATTAATAAATTATCCAATGAATATTAATATTTGTAAAATAATAATTGTAAATTTTTATCGAGAAGAAACAAATTGATAAAAGCGATTAAAAAATCGTTAGAAATGTCGAAATGAGCCAACAATGAGATGGATAATTCATTAGTTCGTCGACGTGTATATCGGTACGAATTATTAAATATATTCGCTCTCTCTCTCTCTTTCTCTTGCTCTCTCTCTGGAAAAATGGATACAAAAATTTGTAAAATTTCGACCCTTTAAATGATAAAATCATTGAAATTTTTTTTTTTACTGATTAATAAATTATCCAATGAATATTAATATTTATAAAATAATAATTGTAAATTTTTATCGAGAAGAAACAAATTGATAAAAGCGATTAAAAAGTCGTTAGAAATGTCGAAATGAGCCAACAATGTGATGGATAATTCATTAGTTCGTCGATGTATATATCGGTACGAATTATTAAATATATTCGCTCTCTCTCTCTCTCTCTCTCTCTGGCAAAATGGATAAAAAAGTTTGTAAAATTTCGACCCTTTAAATGATAAAATCATTGAATTTTTTTTTTTTACTGATTAATAAATTATCCAATGAATATTAATATTTATAAAATAATAATTGTAAATTTTTATCGAGAAGAAACAAATTGATAAAAGCGATTAAAAAGTCGTTAGAAATGTCGAAATGAGCCAACAATGTGATGGATAATTCATTAGTTCGTCGATGTGTATATCGGTACGAATTATTAAATATATTCGCTCTCTCTCTCTCTCTCTCTCTCTCTGGCAAAATGGATAAAAAAGTTTGTAAAATCATTGAAAATAATTTTTTAAACAATTAATAAATTATCCAATGAATATTAACATTTATAAAATAATAATTGGAAATTATCGAGAATAAAAAAAATTGATTGATAAAAGCGATTAAAAAATCGTTAGAAATGCCAAAATGAGCCAACATCATAGTGTGCTGGTTCTAAAATAATTCAATAGTGCATCGATGCGTATGTCAGCGTACGGATCATTAAATAATGGTGGAACAATGTGGAATGGACTCGCAATACTGTCTCATAGACTTATAATACATTGTGTATTATGTGTATAAAGAATAATATATAAACGAGAGAGTAAGCAGAGCGTTTGGGAAGAATATATGAGGGATCAATGGAGCTGAAAGTAATCTCGGGCCAGATCTAGGAACTTTTATATATATATATACATACACCCGAACTTTTATATATATATATACATACACCCGAACTTTTATATATATATATATTCAGCCTAGTAGTACAACTATAAGTATGGGGCGGTGAGTTTTACTGGTGGAGTTTTGTCCGCGTGCCCGAACGAGCAGCCGCCCCATAATTTACTCGTTAGCTCTCAAGCTCAAATAGAGTGGGAGAGAGAGAGAGAGAGAATGAGAAGGGATGGCTGGCCTCGATTTTTTTTCCCGGCCTCGATTTCAATTTCAACATCGCCCGACGCCCGACGGTTTTCTATATACGCGTCGACGATGACGATGATGACGGCGATATATATATATATATAGTGGTGGCGGTTTGTTTACGATGCTTTTTTTTCCGCTTTAAACGTATCTAGATCGGGGAACCGACGATACGTGTAATTGCGACGGTCCGCCTTCTTCAACACGCGTGTTACGCACTCTCCAACCCCTACAATATATCTAATACATTCTTTACATATATATATATATATATATATATATATATATATATACATACATATATATATATATATATGCTAGCAAAAGTTTGTGGATCAAAAAGTAACGCCATTGTTACCCCGACAGATAATCGAATTTGTATTACAGTAAAAAAATATGAAAAATAAAAAAAAGATTATTATTGGCCAGTTAAATTTCTGGTTTCACCAGAAATGGATAGATGTGACGATTTGATAATGTCACGTGAGCTAATATTTTAGAAATGTTGGCTATTTGAGATCAGGTATGGTGTATTATCGATCATTATATTATCGATCATTATATTATCAATCATTATATTATCAATCATTATATTATCGATTATAATATTATCGATTATAATATTATCGATCATTATATTATCGATCATTATATTATTAATCATTATATTATCAATCATTATATTATCAATCATTGTAATATCGATCATTGTATTATCGATCATGATATTATCGATCATGATATTATCGATCATTATATTATCAATCATTATATTATCGATTATTATATTATCGATCATTGTATTATCAATCAGTAGATTATCAATCATTATACGATAGTATAATGATAAATCTTTCTCTCTCGATAATATCGATCATTGTATTATCGATCATGATATTATCGATCATGATATTATCGATCATTATATTATCAATCATTATATTATCGATTATTATATTATCGATCATTGTATTATCAATCATTAGATTATCAATCGAATACGATAGTATAATGATAAATCTTTCTCTCTCGATAATATCGATCATTGTATTATCGATTATTATATGATCGATCAATTGTTTCTATCTCGGCCCCAAATTTGCTCATTATTTATATACTCAAATTCCATTGGGTTACTTATTTTCATAAGCCCAATATAACACTATTATTATTAACGATAAACTTCTTAACCGAAAATTTAATTATTAACCTAACATTGAATAATTGAGTAATAAAAAAAAAAAAAAATGAAGTAGCTACGATTTTATCGAGTTAACGTCAAAAGAGTACTTTAATAATTTTTTGTCAGATCGTGGAAGGTGTAAAAAATTAAATCATCATAAAAAGACATTCGGAGGCATATATATATATACATAATACGAAACATTACCAACACTCAAGACGCGAGGGACTCGGAAAATTCGGAAATGGTGATAACGATGTTGATGAAAATCCTAAAGAGAAACTCTTCAGGAGGGAAAAAAAAAAAAAAAAAAAAAAAAAAAAACAGTCTCTCACACGAATATAATATTCGCGAAATCTCTCACTGTACGATTTTTACCATTTGCATGGGAGGACATATAAATACGAATTTTTAACGGCTACGTTAACCTGGAAAATTTGCGTTAACCACGTGCTTCGTAACGCATCACCTATTTCGAAGGAATATTATACAGAGTGCATGCACGTGAGCCTCTCTCTTATATAAATAAAATCGCATATATATATATGTAGCGCATATAATGCAGAAACATGAACACACATGTGCACATTTTTTTATACCCACATTTATGTACGCATATATATATATATATATATATGTAAATATATATATATATATATATATATATGTGTGTGGGATTTAAATATCCCAAGTCGCGTTCATAAATGCACCAAGGAAACTCGTAATATTTTAGCATCAGCGAGCCAGAAGTCATGGCAGAACTGACGAGCGTGCACGTCCCTTGGTCGGGTAGTACGCTCAGATTTTTTTTTTTTTTCTTCTATTTCTTTTTTTTATTTTTATTTTTCTCCCCTTTCTCGTTCGTTTTATTTCATTTCTCCGGGCATCTCTCGTGCTCTCTCGTGGCGGTAAAAAAATCTCAAGTGGAAGCTCGAGCGGGTGCAACCTGTATATACATATATATATATATATATATATATATATATATATATATATATATATATATATATATATATATACATATATACATATATATGCACATATATATATACATATATATATATATATATATATATATATATATATATATATATATATATATATATATATATATATATATGTGTGTATATATGTATATATATATATTTATGTATAATATTAATATATATATATGAGACAGTGGACGAAAGTATATAAGAGCTGGCGTAGGCAACGAGAAAAAATGGCATCAGTGCTGGAGAGAGAAATGAAGAGAGGGGGGAGAGAGAGAGAGAGAGAGAGAGAGAACGAGGTCGCGGGGTGGCGCAGAAACGGTCGCTCGAGGTCTCTCAGTCGCCATCTTGCAATGCTACTGGGGTACAGTCAAGCTCAGCAGCATCCACCTGGTTTTTTTAGTACCAAAAAATAGCGAAAAAGAGGAATAAAGAGTAAAAGAGAAAGGAGAGCGAACACTCAAAGCCTAGCAATGGGAATACTAAAAGATCACAAACACACACACACACACACACACACACACGATTTATATCAGACAGATCAGAGAAATTTGAGCTTGCAAATTCCAAAGACGAAAATATATTTAAAAAAAAAATCTTTGAAATGTTAAAAAAAAAAAAAAAAAATCGAGATGGAACGTAGAAAGTAAATTCGCAAAATAAATTTTCTCGCTCGCATAAAAATTTCATAAATTTTCTCGCTCGTATAAAAAATTTCATAAATTTTCTCGCTCGTATAAAAAATTTCATAAATTTTCTCGCTCGTATGAAAAAATTCATAAATTTTCTCGCTCGTATGAAAAAATTCATAAATTTTCTCGCTCGCATAAAAATTTCATAAATTTTCTCGCTCGCATAAAAATTTCATAAATTTTCTCGCTCGTATGAAAATTTCATAAACTTTCTCGCTCGCATAAAAATTTCATAAATTTTCTCGCTCGCATAAAAATTTCATAAATTTTCTCGCTCGTATGAAAAATTTCATAAATTTTCTCGCTCGCATAAAAAATTTCATAAATTTTCTCGCTCGCATAAAAATTTCATAAATTTTCTCGCTCCCATAAAAATTTCATAAATTTTCTCGCTCGCATAAAAATTTCATAAATTTTCTCGCTCGTATAAAAAATTTCATAAAAATTTCATAAAATTAATTGAGACGATCAAATAATACCCGGAGCACTCCAAGTTGTCTTCATCCCTTCCACCTTCCACCCCCTTCAAGGTTTAAAAAAATTCAAAGTATAAATGTAGCATAAAAGCGATCCAAGCTCACATATTCACACATTCGGATATCAAAGTTAGAGGGGAAGAAAAAAAAAATGGACGCCACAGATACTCGTTGATATTCAGACGACCCCAGACATCACTCATACCAGCTACGTCGATGTGAGCGAGGCCGCGAGGCCCCAGAGCCGAAATAATTCAGTATAATAATAATAATAATAAATAATAAAAATAATAAAAATAATAAAAATAATAAAAATAATAAAAATAATAAAAATAATAATAAAATAATAATAAATAATAATAATAATAATAATCCGAGACAACGCGCCGACGGTGAAATATCGGTATTTGAACAAATTTCTCGTTCGTCCAAGCCAGCAGGAGGATCTCTACACAGCGTTATAAAACCTTCTCATTCAACCCCTTCATCAGTAAGAGAGCGACTCGACTTGAAATATCGTTTAATGTCTCGATTCTCTTTGTTCTCAGAGCTCTCTTGCTCGATTCTTTACCCCTCCCGATCCTCTCCCCCCCCCCTCCCGCCCCGCCTCGCATCCACCACACTTTATCTCTTGGTCTGCAGAAAAGCTGCACCCTCGATTTTCCATACTTTGGCCTATTGCGAAAGAGCCACAACACAGAGACAAATTCACGGTGATCTTTGAGAAAATTATTATATTGCGATTTTATAGCTGTAGTATTTTTTTTTTTTTTTTTTTCTTTCAATCCCATCTACTCGAGGAATATCCTTTTTTTTTTTAGCGAAAAGTGCCCTTCTTTCCAGGAGCATACTCGAAATAAAGAAACGTTCCGACGGCCAGATCAGTTTTTCACAATGAATATATATTTCATTTAGTGCAGAATATATATATATATATTCTGCACTAAATGAAATATATATTCATTGTGAAAAACTGATCTGGCCGTCGGAACGTTTCTTTATTTCGAGTATGCTCCTGGAAAGAAGGGCACTTTTCGCTAAAAAAAAAAAGGATATTCCTCGAGTATAAATTCATGACATTTCGATCTGATATTTCATGAAGAAAAAAATGAATGAATGAGAAAGATAAAATTTCGGAAGTATTTATTTCCGAAATTTCATCATACTCATTCTCGATAATCGAGGAATGTCCTTTTTTTTTTAGCGAAAAGTGCCCTTCTTTCCAGGAGCATACTCGAAATAAAGAAACTTTCCGACGGCCAGATCAGTTTTTCACAATGATATATTTCATTTAGTGCAAAATATATATATATATATATATATATATATATATTAATTCATGAAATATCAGATCGAAATTTCATGAAGAAAAAAATGAATGAATGAGAAAGATGAAATTTTGGAAGTAAATATAAAAGTATACTGGCATATATTAGATATATATGCCATTATATGTAGATTAAATATATGGATATAAATAAATATATATATATATATATATACATTGAATAATACATACATTAATATATTGAATGACTTTTATTAACTTCAAAAATTTCATCTTACTCATTAATTCATTTTTTTTCGTTCATGAAATATCAGATCGAAATATATATATATTTTTTATATATATCCGGAAATATGACAACTAAAAATTTCAATTTATAAAATAAATATATCTCGTATATATTTACCTGATGTATAAATTTCATACATATATATATGAAGAATATAATATGGCAAATATATTATATAAATATATTTTTTTTTGAGCAAAAATTTTTATATCCGTTACATATATATTATATGATTTCCCTGGGAGAAAAAGGGCGGCAAGGATCAAGAGTTTTGTGCCCATTGTAGATAAAATTATGAGTGTATGAGATATGAGGGGTATCCGCAGTAGATTCTTGTTAACACCTACAAAATGTGTAACGACTCTCTCTCTCTCTCTCTCTCTATATATATATATATATATATATATATATATATATACGAGGTAATACTCTGTATAGGTCGATTCAGAACGCACCTATGCATTATATATATATATATATACATATAAGTATATGCGGGATGATGATTTTCGCCGGAAATCGTTTAACGCGTGTATTGAAGTGGATAAAGTGGCGTGACGCGTGACGCGCGCGCCGTCCTCAAACGCCGATTCACATATATATATATATATATATATATATATATATATATATACGTTTAGGGTAATCATCGTCACTTTGTCAGCCCGTGAAGTGCAATGCAACGGTGCACTTAGCCTCTGAGATCGTACGACAACGCACTTAGGCTCGCGCTATCATCATTCTATATATATATTTAACACACGATATAATATACCAACATATGCATTAGTAGATTACGCCGATTACCCAAAACTACATACATCATATATATATACATATACATTTAATACACGATAATATATCAATATATGAATTAGTAGATTCCGCCGATTACCGAAAACTACATACATCATATATATACATATATATACATATATGTATTTATTTAATACACGATAATATACCTCTATATGAATTAGTAGATTCCGCCGAGTACCGAAAACTACATATATTCTAATATATATAAAACGCAAAAATATGTAGATTACGCCGATTACCCAAAACTACATACATTATATATATATATATATATACATATACATTTAATACACGATAATATACCAATATATGAATTAGTAGATTACGCCGATTACTGAAAACCAAACCCATACCCAGTATTGGACCGATGATTGGCCGTATTGTGAAAAAAATGAATATCCAGTAAATTGGGGCCATAAGAAACAAAACAAAAATATTATGATACGTCTGACATTGTGTTTGAGTGTTCGAGGTGACTTCTGGGTTATTTTTTCAAGTCTGTTATATATTTCATATACATATATATATATATACATACATATATGTGTGTATATATATATACCCTTTACTGTTACTGGTAACTACGCGGAATCATCTCGGCCATTTGATCCATCGCCATGTTCCTCATCGACTCTTGATGGCATTCGCTGTACAGATATACTGAGGAACGAGGGAAGCTCGTCTACGGACTAATACACAAACACACGCAGTGCTTTACGCGCGGAGAGAGAGAGAGAGAGAGAGAAGCGATCGTTTGTTATTAGAGCGCGAGAGAGAGAGGGAGAGAGAGGGAGAGAGAGAGAGAAAGAGAGAGAGAGAGAGAGAGAACGTTCGGGCCAGAACTCTCCGAGCACATAGTAAACCTCGAAGAGATTCAAGAGGAATGTCGTGTACTCGACTGTTGATACAGCTGAGTGGTTTTCACCGGTAGACACGACGCAGGTATTCACGACGATGAACGACACAAACGTGTGCGCGCGCGCTTATATATACACAAGAGAAACTGCTATCCGTCGCTCTTCTCGCCAGCGCGCTTCTGTTTGGCATACCGACCAGTCTCCTCGAACTATCTCCTGTCCGAGCAACAGAGAAATAATCCCATCTCGCGGACATACATTCTACTGTACTAAAATACACACACGCACACACACGCGGAGAAAAAGCGAGAGAGTAATCAACAGGGTGGAGGTAGCTCGAGTTAGATGAAGAAAAAAAAAATCACTCGCGAAGAATCCTACACAATTTTGTATGCGATACAGAGAGAAAGAGAGAGAGAAAGAAAGAATGCCATCTCGCGGACATACATTCTGTACCAAAATGCACACACACAGAGAAAAAGTGAGAGAAATCAACAGGGTGGAGGTAGCTCGAGTTAGATGAAGAAAAAAAAAAATCACTCGCGAAGAATCCTACACAATTTTGTATGCGATACAGAGACAATGAGAGGGGGTAGAGGGGAGAGAGAAAAAAAAGAGAGAGCGAGAAAGGGGGGGGGGGGGGGGAGAGAAATATGAGAAATTTGAACGACCAAGTCGGAGTAAACGCGGTCTGTAAATGTTGGTCCAGGCATGCATTGTCACGGTTTATAGATTTTATTCTATATACGGCTGAGTTTCTCTCTTTCAGTATATATCGAAGTGCGTTTGCTCATGAAGGATGAACGGTAGTCAAAACCTGCGTGTATTTATTCTTAATGAGTTCCGTCTCGTTTCAAGACTTTTATGTATATATTATTGAAAGAAGGAAAACGTCATTTTCACCATGAGAAGAGAGAATCACGTAGCACTGAACTGGCTTTATTATTAATATATAATTCTACTCGCCTCGTATATATGCTCATGAGAGACTCGTTTTTGCGTGTTTACATTCGAGAGCTCTCTGTTTGTTCCGAACACAGCAGCTCTACGCACCGATATTATGAGTTTAGTCTCTCGAATCTCTCTCTTCGTCGCGTTGAGCACTCCCCAAAGTCTCTCTGTGTATTCAATGCTGTAAACGTACCCCATTTATCCATATTATACATTTTATATATGTATATACATATATATATATATATATATATTTATATATATAAAATATATTATTCTCAATTGCGTTTTTGCGCGCCACCAATTTGATTTAATTATAATTAGATTTGACAATTAATTAATTGTTAATAATAACGAACATTATTACTGAATTTTTAACTGGACGGGCGGGGATTTAGTCTCTCGAATCCCTCTTCGTCGCGTTGAGCACTCCCCAAAGTCTCTCTGTGTATTCAATGCTGTAAACGTACCCCATTTATCCATATTATACATTATATGTATATATATATATATATATATATATATATATATATATATATATATATATATATATATATATATATATATACATATAATGTATAATATGTATTTTTCTCAATTGCTTTTTTGCGCGCCACCAATTTGATTTAATTATAATTAGATTTGAGAATTAATTAATTGTTAATAATAAAGATTATTATTAGTGAATTTTTAACTCGGCGGGCGGGGATTTAATAATAGAATTATAGTCTGAACAATTATTCAGGCTTCAGGGCGAATGGCGTTATTTTTTTGTTTTTTTTTATTTGCCCAAAAATATAAAATTTCAACTTTGACCCTCGAAAAAAAATAATAAATTTCGATCTGATTAAACGAAACGAGAGGATAAATTTTATTTGCAATTAACCAAAGGAAATTATGATTTATTATTGTTTTACGTTTTGTTTTCGATTTGTTTCAGAGCGCGAGTTCACCGAGACGCGTGGCAGTTCCGGTGTTGGTGAAAGATGGAAAGCCTTGCGGAAGTGGGGGTGGTAACGAGGGCAGCCGAGGAGGTCCGAGCGCGGCATTGGCGAGCCCAGCGCCACACATGACTGCTGCCTCGAGTCCGCACGGATCTCATCACGCTGCCTCGCATCATTCGGTCGTTGGCGTTAGTCACGTCATGTCCTCGAGCCAGAGCCTGCAGCATTGCTCATACGCAAGAGCTGGCGGACAACAGGGCATGCAACAACAACAACAACCACAATGCGGAGCTTATTTACCTTTACAGGGTAGGGCTTGGTAGTGCGCGCCATCCGCGGCGGGGGCCGCGGCCTACGCCAATTCCTCCGTCACTGGCCCATGGGCCCTCGCCGCGGATCCGACTGGATGGTACGCAATACCAGATGACAGTCCGTGAACTTCAAGGATATTTTTACGCCTACCCGAAATTAATAACAATTGAAGAAAAAATAACAATTGGAGGAAAATAACAATTGAAGAAAAAATAACAATTGGAGGAAAATAACAATTGGAGGAAAATAACAATTGGAGGAAAATAACAATTGAAGAAAAATAACAAAAAGGAGAGGAAAAAGCTAAAAGCAACTTTGCAATGTACAGTGGTAAATGCCATTCAAAAAAAAATGGCCGATTGCCAAAAGAATTATGCGGGAGAAACGAAAAAATGGGCCCTAGCCACGGACCCAACTGCATGGTACGCAATACCCGATGACAGTCCGTGAACTTCAAGGATATTTTTACGCCTACCCGAAATTAATAACAATTGAAGACAAATAACAATTGAAAAAAAATAACAATTGGAGGAAAATAACAATTGAAAAAAAAATAACAATTGGAGGAAAATAACAATTGAAGAAAAATAACAAAAAGGAGAGGAAAAAGCTAAAAGCAACTTTGCAATGTACAGTGGTAAATGCCATTCAAAAAAAAAATGGCCGATTGCCAAGAGAATTATGCGGGAGAAACGAAAAAATGGGCCCTAGCCACGGACCCAACTGCATGGTACGCAATACCCGATGACAGTCCGTGAACTTCAAGGATATTTTTACGCCTTCCCGAAATTAATAACAATTGAAAAAAAAATAACAATTGGAGGAAAATAACAATTGGAGAAAAATAACAATTGGAGGAAAATAACAAAAAGGAGAGGAAAAAGCTAAAAGCAACTTTGCAATGTACAGTGGTAAATGCCATTCAAAAAAAAATGGCCTATTGCCAAAAGAATTATGCGGGAGGAACGAAAAAATGGGCCCTCGCCACGGGCCCAACTGCATGGTACGCAATACCCGATGACAGTTCGCGAACTTCAAGGATATTTTTACGCTCATAAAAGCGAAAAATAACGGCAACTTTGCAATGTACAGTGGTAAATGTGAATCTAAAAAAAAAAAAAAAATGGCCGATAGCCAAGTAAAAGTACAGGATTGATTTTTTGTTATCAATCGTTTTATTCGAGACCCGAGTATAACTGAGAATAACTCTCGAGAACAAATTACCAAAGTGTCCGTTTGGCCATTGGAGATCGATATATATATATATATAAATAACAATTATACAGCATTTATATATATATATATATATATATATATAAATGCCCAGGGTGACAAAAAGACCAGGATAATTGGGTTCTCGTTTGTCAAAGGTGATCTCTCTAGCTGGAGAGTCTCGTATTCACGAGAGATACTCGATGCTTCGCGCCACAATCTCTCTCGCTCTTATTGCCAAAATACTAATCGTACAAAATGGACGACAGTCGACCATTTCGCGTTCAAGTGACTCGAGGGGATGCAAAGCAATCTGTGAATCTCCTCTCTTGTACAATGTGGACATTTCCACATAAATTTTCCATGACTCAAGAATTGAATTTTAACGAAAAAAAAATTCCACGACTCAAAAATAGAATTTTTACGAAAAATTAAATTTCATTGAGATTAAAATTTTTATTTTATTTTTTCAAGTTCGTCAGAATTTAACGGAGGAACCCGAGAAAAAAATTCAGCTAACGCGAGTTAGACAAAAAAAAATTACGACTCACGATTAAAATAAATCTTTCTTATCTATTTTTTTCTCGGTAATTTATGAACGAACTGTAAAAGCTGTGAAAAATGACCCATGGAAAATTGAAGCAAACAAAAAATAGAGAGAGAGAGAGGGAAATATTCAAACTGATTGTGAAATTTGTAAATAATTAATACTTATCGTAACTACACAAAAGCGAAAAAGCCAACGTGAAGAAACGACGAAGAAAAAAAAAAAAAAAAAAAACAATAAACTGCAACGTAAAAGTTTATCTCGTCGTCAAATGGAAAGAAATTTCTAAAAATTTGACAAAGTGGGTATGTTATATATATACGCTGTGTATAACGTCTAGAGGGAATGAACATTATTAATATTGATATAATGAATAAAAAAAAAAAAAAAGACATGAAGATTTGAGAAAAATAATAGGGAACAGGAAAAGCTCGTTCGAAAAAATGATATATATATATATATATATATATATATATATATATATATATATATAAATTGGACGGTATATAGAGTGTAGAGAGTAAGGAGTAAAATGGGAGGTGAAAAAAAAAAAACAAAAAAAAACATGAATAAATCAAGAAAAAATTAGAGATTATTATAAAGTTTTGTAAATAACGGAAAGAGAATATTAATAAAATGATACTAATGCACCTATTTTGAACTTTTCCGTATTTCTGTTACACCTTAATCCTTTCCTTCAGCATATACACAATATATATATATATATATATAATGCACAGGAAGAAAATATCGAGAATCAAACAAGGGAGAGTTATGCCACTTGAAATGCTCTCGTATTTCGTTTCTGTAAAAATATATCCCTCGAACAATCGAAATACTTATTTGTCCCTTTGGTTGCTCACCAAGTCCATCCCATCCTTGTATATATATTCCCGATGGGCCTCTCAATGCCAATAAATACTAAGAATGTTTCATTACATCTCTCGTAGTCGTTTTATAACGTTGCGTTCTCTTTTCGAAAAATCCACCAGGGCTAAAAGTATATATATATACACTTATATATATATATATATATATATATATATATATATATATATATATATATATATATAGAGAGAGAGAGAGAGAGAGAGAGAGAGAGAGAGCTCTGGCAAAGCTCTCGATCGCAGCGTCATGGAAACACAACCCCACTTTTGATACGTAAACCGGTACAGGTCGTAGGGGTTGATTTTAGCCGTCGCATTCGTCGTCGTCATCGTCGAATTTGACTCGGTCGACTGGCGAAATCCCGTGCAACAATCGAGGAGCCTTTCGACTCTCCTTTTTCTCTCCCTCAACTCTCGCGATTATTAAGGTAAGCCGATATTCTTTTGCTCCACGAGCAAAAGAATATCGCTCGTGGAGGGTTAACTGTATACAGACACGTACGTAAAGATTAAAGCCCCGCCGTGTGCAGACATCAACGAAAGACATGAAAAAATTTCGGAATTAGAGGAGAAATAATAAAATCGATAAAAGAGATGAGAAGTTTTTTTTTTAATGAAAAATCATTTGAAATAATTTTATAATTACGAATTATTATTCTTCTCAGCAGGAAATAATTATTTATCTTTATAATGGAATTTAAATAATTTTAGGCTTCATGCTTATAAGGTCAGGAAAAAAAATATTTCAACGCTTATTAACTGACAATATTCGAAAAAAATTGTAAAAAGCTTAATATGAAATTTAGTGCATCAAGCATATTGCAATATCTAATAAAAAAAAAAAAAAAAATTGCTATACACAAATCTAATAAAATTAATAATTTTTTAATAATATTGTTGAAATAATTAAATTTTAGATTCTATAAAAGAAATTAAACGCGATTATTAAGGTAAGCGGAATTTCTTTTGCTCGTGGAGCAAAAGAATATCGCTCGTGGAGGGTTAAATGTATACAGACGCGTACGTGAAGATTAAAGCCCCGCCGTGTGCAGACATCAACGAAAGACATGAAAAAATTTTGGAATTAGAGGAGAAATAATAAAATCGATAAAAGAGATGAGAAGTTTTTTTTTTTTAATGAAAAATCATTTGAAATAATTTTATAATTACGAATTATTATTCTTCTCAGCAGGAAATAATTGTTAATCTTTATAATGGAATTTAAATAATTTTAGGCTTCATGCTTATAAGGTCAGGAAAAAAAATATTTCAACGCTTATTAACTGACAATATTCGAAAAAAATTGTAAAAAGCTTAATATGAAATTTATTGCATCAAGCATATTGCAATATCTAATAAAAAAAAAAAAAAGAAAATTGCTATACACAAATCTAATAAAATTGATAATTTTTTAATAATATTGTTGAAATAATTAAATTTTAGATTCTATAAAAGAAATTAAACGCGATTATTAAGGTAAGCGGAATTTCTTTTGCTCGTGGAGCAAAAGAATATCGCTCGTGGAGGGTTAACTGTATACAGACACGTACGTAAAGATTAAAGCCCCGCCGTGTGCAGACATCAACGAAAGACATGAAAAAATTTTGGAATTAGAGGAGAAATAATAAAATCGATAAAAGAGATGAGAAGTTTTTTTTTTTTAATGAAAAATCATTTGAAATAATTTTATAATTACGAATCATTATTCTTCTCAGCAGGAAATAATTGTTAATCTTTATAATGGAATTTAAATAATTTTAGGCTTCATGCTTATAAGGTCAGGAAAAAAAATATTTCAACGCTTATTAACTGACAATATTCGAAAAAAATTGTAAAAAGCTTAATATGAAATTTATTGCATCAAGCATATTGCAATATCTAATAAAAAAAAAAAAAAGAAAATTGCTATACACAAATCTAATAAAATTGATAATTTTTTAATAATATTGTTGAAATAATTAAATTTTGGATTCTATAAAAGAAATTAAACGCGATTGTTAAGGTAAGCCGATATTCTTTTGCTCGTGGAGGGTTAAATGTATACACGCGTACGTAAAGATTAAAGCCCCGCCATGTGCAGACATCAACGAAAGACATGAAAAAATTTCGGAATTAGAGGCGCAAGAATAAACTCGATAAAAGAGATGAGAAGTTTCTTTTTTTACTGTCTGTATTTGTGGTCTGGACTATATTGGCCTCATGGGCAAAAGTGTTTTTGCTGTATGCCCATTATATATATATATATAATCAGTAATCAATAATGATCAATAATGAGAACTTTCACGATGTAAAATTCATCAAAAAAATTCAATTGCAGTAAAATAATTAAATTTCAATAATATAAAAAGACAAAAATTCATTAAACACGAAAAATCATCGAGCTCTAAAATATTTCTGGCGTTACTTTATAAGCAAAAAGTTTGAAGATGAGAAATTCCATTGGATCATAGAGCTTATTTACTCTGGTCTGGACTACACTGGCCTTGTGGGCAAAAGTGTTTTCGTCGCATGCCCATATAGCTATGAAGAGTTTGAAGGGCGAGGGAGAGAGGGGGGGAGGCGTCGATCCATGGTGTGACATACGAGGGTTGGTGCCTGTAGATGACAGGACAGCCGGCTTCCTCGGCGTACGAGGACGAAGCGTTTTGCTTCTGGTCATTCTTTATACGCACGAATCCTCTCCTATATATATATATATATAGGAGAGGATAACTATATATATATATATATATATATATATATATATATATATATACATAAATATATAGCAGAGGATAACTATATATATATATAGGAGAGGATTCATTATAGATATATATATATATATATCGTTCGGAATCCGGCAAGAGTCTCTTTCTCGCTCTCCCATATAATTTCTCTCTGCTGTCCCCTTGTACTCGATATCTATCTCACACGATCTGAGCCAGCCCATTATCATATTTATTAACTGGCGAGATCGACCGAGAGAGAAATCAGAAACGCGGACGACGTTGCTTATATCTACACCGATACTGGCCATTCCTGTGTATAATATGATGCGTGCTGATGACAGCAGCACGTGGCTCTCCTCTCCACGGATTTCTCGTGCCAATACGGAACGACCAGCAACAACGAAAATCATATAAAGGGGTCGTCGGTACTTGATGCACTCGTGAAAAAAAAAACACAATTTTGGTTTGTTGCGTTTTTTTTTTTTTTTTAATACGATTATGACTCGCACTTATTGTGATCAAATAATACGATGGTTTATAATTTTTATTTATTTAATTAAATGAAAAATTATTGAGCGAGCAAAATGGCTTTTTACAATATTAAAAATTTCCATGCAATTTTCGTTAAAGACGTTAAATTACGAGGATAAATAATTTAAACAAAAATTTAATAAATGTGGATAAAAAAAATAGGTAGAGTGCAATTTTGGGTCTAAAAAAATTGGGTCGTATTGCAGTCGTGAAAAAAAGAAACACAATTTTGGTTTGTCGCGTTTTTTTTTTTTTTAATACGATTATGACTCGCACTTATTGTGATCAAATAATACGATGGTTTATAATTTTTATTTATTTAATTAAATGAAAAATTATTGAGCGAGCAAAATGGCTTTTTACAATATTCAAATTTTCCATGCAATTTTCGTTAAAGTCGTTAAATTACGAGGATAAATAATTTAAGCAAAAATATAATAAATGTGGATAAAAAAAATAGATAGAGAGCAATTTTGGGTTTAAAAAAAAATGAAAGTAATGCTATATTTTTTTTCAAATATATTTTACAACTAATATGAATGAATCGGAATTGTGTGCAAAATTCATTCATCGATACACTCCGGCTCCGTGAAACTTTTCTTTTTTTTTTACGGCCTCGCAGATTGCATCGAGTGAACAGATTTTATTGGAAGCTTATACAATATATATATATATATATATATATATAAAGGACGAATACCAAAAAGCATGACCGTTCGATCGATCTCATTGCAAGAGTGCAGAGTTCATGTATTATTTATCAAAAGCGCTTCGAATATTATCCGCACGATATTTTCGGATACAAATATTTGCCAATCAATTTTTCCAGTTTTTCATTACCGTGAATCACACAGTTAGGTTGAGATTGACAGCGACATTTTTGACAAAATAAAAAATATATATTTGACATTTTATTCTAGTAAATGTAAAGAAAATAGACTTTTTTTTTTTTTTTTTTACCAATTAATTAAATTTTTTCATCCCTTATTACGAGCTTAAAAAAAAAACCAAATTCATTGGATTCTCACGCCCCCTCCCCAATCATCCTCAACTATAATACATAAAAGAGCACATCAATTTATCAATGACGATTCGCGTTTCGTATCTTTAACAACCCCTTTTGCTCCGATCGTTTTAAATTCATAGTCTTCATCGATATAATGTAATCTGAAAAGTGGGGGAGTAGATTTTGTGCAAGACGTATATAGCGTATATATATATATATATATATATAGAATGCATCGACACCCTTTTGGATAGTCGCGTCAGCACGTATTACGTCCATGAATAAACGCGACACGGAAATTCTCAGAGGGTTGTTTCGTCGACTACGACTATCTAAGATGTCGCTGAAGATTTAAGGGGCGGCGAGTTTGCCTCGAAGGGAATGCTAATATCTTCCATCTTACTATACACATATATATATATATATATATATATATATATATATACACATATAATCATTGCGATGTCTTGTACGCAGATCTCTCCAGATTTCACCCTTTCGTCACGCCTCCCCTCTTTCCACTTCGATCAAGGACAACTCTATATATATACTCGATCGAAACATTATATATATATATTTGTGTATGCATCGCATAATTTACTCGCATTGTAACCTCGCAAAATCGTCAATTGTTGACGAGTAATGCTTCGAAATGATCCAGTGGTACGTTTTACTAACAGGACGATATAGATTAATACGGTGTTGCTTGTTATCAGGGAGTAGAGGATTCTGGTACAGTCAAATTGAGGCTTGTCAATCGTCCAAGAGGACAATGAGCCACCCATCAACTATTCAACAATTCGCGTCGATCCGTCATATATGCGTTTAAGGGACCGACGAATTGTTTTGTGTATATATATACACATATATATATGTATATGTATATGTATATATATATTGCCGTTTTTATCCAGCTAGAGCTGTGATTTTTAGTGTGCCTTTTGGTATATAATTACTAATTGTTTTCTCATGTGTTTAGAGATGCAAAAAATTATTTATTGTAAAAATTCTTATTTTGTTTTTTCGTCTCTGTCAATAATTACTGTAGAGCGACGTTTTTAGGGATGACGTAACATACAGCATCCCCGATACATACATATATATATATGTACACACATACATATATATATATATATATATATATATATATATATATATTGCCGTTTTTATCCAGCTAGAGCTGTGATTTTTAGTGTGCCTTTTGGTATATAATTACTAATTGTTTTCTCATGTGTTTAGAGATGCAAAAAATTATTTATTGTAAAAATTCTTATTTTGTTTTTTCGTCTCTGTCAATAATTACTGTAGAGCGACGTTTTTAGGGATGACGTAACATACAGCATCCCCGATACATACATATATATATATGTACACACATACATATATATATACACATATATATATGTATATGTATATGTATATATATATTGCCGTTTTTATCCAGCTAGAGCTGTGATTTTTAGTGTGCCTTTTGGTATATAATTACTAATTGTTTTCTCATGTGTTTAGAGATGCAAAAAATTATTTATTGTAAAAATTCTTATTTTGTTTTTTCGTCTCTGTCAATAATTACTGTAGAGCGACGTTTTTAGGGATGACGTAACATACAGCATCCCCGATACATACATATATATATATGTACACACATACATATATATATATATATATATATATATATATATATATATATATATTGCCGTTTTTATCCAGCTAGAGCTGTGATTTTTAGTGTGCCTTTTGGTATATAATTACTAATTGTTTTCTCATGTGTTTAGAGATGCAAAAAATTATTTATTGTAAAAATTCTTATTTTGTTTTTTCGTCTCTGTCAATAATTACTGTAGAGCGACGTTTTTAGGGATGACGTAACATACAGCATCCCCGATACATACATATATATATATGTACACACATACATATATATATATATATATATATATATATATATATATATATATATATTGCCGTTTTTATCCAGCTAGAGCTGTGATTTTTAGTGTGCCTTTTGGTATATAATTACTAATTGTTTTCTCATGTGTTTAGAGATGCAAAAAATTATTTATTGTAAAAATTCTTATTTTGTTTTTTCGTCTCTGTCAATAATTACTGTAGAGCGACGTTTTTAGGGATGACGTAACTACAGCATCCCCGATACATACACGATATATATATATGCATATACATTGACCCTGCCTAGAGCAATACTCAAAAGCATTCCTAACCGGATAACAACGGGGCGATGATATTGACACTCGAGGATATATTCGAGCGTGTAATTGCTATCATGCGATACATCGCACCGAGAATGCTCAAGACGAGTGTCCGTTTGTGGCTTGTGGCTCTCTTTTGACATATGCGGCGCCATGATCGAATATCGAAGTACATATATATATATACACGCTTATGTATAGAGTACAAAATAAGCCTGTACGGAAGAGAGTCAATTGAGATTGATTAAAATTTATATTTCTACCTCATGAATTTGTAAAAAAAAAAAAAAAACCCACAAATAAATAAATAATTAATAACAATCTTAGACGGAAGCCGATCCAGCATCGATATAAAATTTTCTCTCTTTTGACAGGCGCCATATTCGAATATATATGCATATATCTGTCCATAGGTACGTGCATATATATATATATATATATATATATATATATATATATATATATATATATGCACGTACCTATGGACAGATACGCAATGAAACACCGATTCGTGTTCGTATATCGATGACTTAAGCCCAGAAGGGTTTATCAGGTCAAACGATAAGATATATGCCCAGGTACCTACAGATAGATGAGCAACGAAACACTGAACTGTATTCGTCAATCCTGAAAACCCAGAAGGGCTAACATACTGTGCTCATACGTAGATATATATATATACATATATATGTGTATGTTTATATATATATATATATATAGGGGCGGACGTGGCTTGAGTTACATCGTCAGGGATGCAACTTGAAACCACCCCCTTACAGCCCTATACATGTGGCTTATTTACGTGTACATGTAGCACGTATTATTATTATTATTATTATTATTATTATTATCGGAGAGATAATATGCGTAGGAGCATGAAAAAGAATGAGGAAAGAAGAGATTACTTCTCTGGTGGTCCAGGTTAAGTTGGGCAATATGGACCACTAAAATATTTATAATCATATAAAATCTACAACAATCTCAAAATTGCATTTAATATCATTTAATGCGAGAATTCTTTTGAGAAAATTATTATATATATTATATAAAATTATATATATATATATATAAATTTCGTAATAATAATTCATATATATATATATATATATATATATATATATATATATATATATATATATATAATAATTATAATAAAACTCTTTATGAGATATTTTTAAGGATAAAAATTTTCGTGACATTAATTAATTTATATAAATTGGAATATTTATTGGACAAAAAATATAAATGTATAATTTTTGTTTAATAATTAAATTTTAATTATTTTCATTGCGGAGAATAAAAATTTCAAATTATTTTGATAAATTAAATTTATTATTTTGAATTGACGACGAAAATTGAACTCTCGTGTAAACTTGGATAAAGACGAAATTTCAATTAAATTCTACGATAATTTCCATTTTGATTGTGTCCCAATAATAATAATAACACGTTACGCGGCGACGCAAAGAGAAAACATTCAAGAAAATTCACAATAATACGTCGAGATTTTTATTGAATAAAAAATATTTGATTTTAATGTAAAGAAAATTATTCAAATCGTAGAAAAAAAAAAAAAAACAAATTCTTTACATCTACATAATCGACACTAATCTCTTTCTCTCTCTCTCTCTCTCTCTCTCTATCCCTCGAAATATTTATTCGATTTGGCAAATACGTTGAAAAAAATGGAAAATCTGCAAATTTTTTCGGATTTCCTCCAAGGAGAAAATATTAATGAAAATTCACAATAATACGTCGAGATTTTTATTGAATAAAAAATAATATTTGATTTTAATGTAAAGAAAATTATTCAAATCGTAGAAAAAAAAAAAAAAAAAACACAAATTCTTTACATCTAAATAATCGACACTAATCTCTCTCTCTCTCTCTCTCTCTCTCTCTCTCTATCCCTCGAAATATTTATTCGATTTGGCAAATACGTTGAAAAAATGGAAGAACCGCGAATTTTTTGGGATTTCCATTTTGATTGTGTCCCAATAATAATAATAACACGTTACGCGGTGACGCAAAGAGAAAATATTCATGAAAATTCGCAATATTACGTCGAGATTTTTATTGAATAAAAAATAATATTTGATTTTAATGTAAAGAAAATTATTCAAATCGTAGGAAAGAAAAAAAAAAAAACACAAATTCTTTTACATCTACATAATCGACACTAATCTCTCTCTCTCTCTCTCTATCCCTCGAAATATTCTCTCGTAAATATTTATTCGATTTGGCAATTACGATTTGGCAAAAAAAAATCCAAGAATCGCGAATTTTTTTGGGATTTCCTCTCGCGGAACTCGCGGATTCGTAAATGCGAGCTATCGGATTGAGTTTGATAGACGAGAATTTCGAGAGAATTTGGTACAGTCCATGTACCCTCAAGTGCATACAGTGCGAAGGAGCCAAGGAGAGGGGAAAGCAAGAAGGGGGAGGGGAGGGGAGGGGAAGAGAGAGAGAGAGAGAGAGAGGGGGGGGGGGGAATTCTCGGTGGGAAACACGTGACTCCGCCTATTTTGGTCCAGAGCACGATCAGAGACCGCGCCTCGCAGAGCTCCACCCCGGAATTCATTTCTCTCTCTCTCTTTCTCTCTCTCTCTCCTTCTCTTGTGTCCCCTGGCAAAAGGAGAGAGCTCTCTGAGAGCACGTACGGATGTAACACTCTGATCCACTTTGTACGAGAATTGCGTGCACGATAGCAGTTTGAGATGAAGTTGCTCACGAGAAAGTGAGAGACGCGCGAGACGGTTAAGAATCATCATCTCTCTCGCCAGCAGCATCAGAGAGTGGGGAACGGAGAAAAAATTGTTAACAAAAAAATTGAAGTCAATTTTTTTCGTAATTGAATTTTTTTTTTTTCATATTTTGCAGCAGTTTGAGATGAAGCTGACGAGAAAGTGAGAGACGCGCGAGACGGTTAAGAAAATCATCTCTCTCAGAACCAGCATCATATATACTATTTAATGAAATTTCAGCTACACAGCTATACAGAATATTAGATCCTTAAGGGCAACCCAAAGAGCAAAAATAGAAATAACAGAAAATAGAAATAAATAATACTTTTTTCCCTTTTTAAGGGTAAGTGAATGATTATTCAGTATCATTAAGGCAAGTCCAAAGAGCAAAAATAGCAATAAATAATTGTTTTTTCCCTTTTTAAGGGTAAGTCAATACTATTTAATGAAATTTCTGCTATACAGAATATTAAATCATTAAGGCAAGCTCAAAGAGCAAAAACATAAATAACAGAAATAACAGAAAATAGAAATAAATAATCATTTTTTCCCTTTTTAAGGGTAAAAGTGAATACAATTTCGGCTATACAGAAAATTAAATCATTCAGGCAAGCCCAAAGAGCAAAAATAGAAATAAATAATACTTTTTTTCCTTTTTAAGGGTAAGTGAATACTATTTAATGAAATTTCGGCTATACAGAATATTAAATCATTAAGGCAAGCCCAATGTGCAGAAATAGAAATAAATAATAGTTTTTTCCCTTTTTAAGGGTAAGTCAATACTATTTAATGAAATTTCAGCTATATACAGAATATTAGATCCTTAAGGGCAACCCAAAGAGCAAAAACAGAAATAACAGAAAATAGAAATAAATAATAGTTTTTTCCCCTTTTAAGGGTAAGTCAATACTATTTAATGAAATTTCAGCTATATACAGAATATTAGATCCTTAAGGGCAACCCAAAGAGCAAAAACAGAAATAACAGAAAATAGAAATAAATAATACTTTTTTTCCTTTTTAAGGGTAAGTCAATACTATTTAATGCAATTTCATCTATACAGAATATTAGATCCTTAAGGGCAACCCAAAGAGCAAAAACAGAAATAACAAAAAATAGAAATAAATAATACTTTTTTTCCTTTTTAAGGGTAAGTGAATACTATTTAATGATATTTCAGCTATACAGAATATTAAATCATTAAGGCAAGCCCAAAGAGTAAAAATAGCAATAAATAATAGTTTTTTCCCTTTTTAAGGCTAAGTCAATACTATTTAATGAAATTTCAGCTATACAGAATATTGAATCATTAAGGGCAACCCAAAGAGCAAAAACAGAAATAAAAAATAGAAATAAATAATAGTTTTTTCCTTTTTGAGGGTAAGTCAATACTATTTAATGAAATTTCAGCTATACAGAATATTAAATCATTAAGGCAAGCCCAAAGAGCAAAAATAGCAATAAATAATAGTTTTTTCCCTTTTTAAGGGTAAGTACTAAGGCTATTTAATGAAATTTCGGCTATACCCCAAAGAGCAAAAATAGCAATAAATAATTGTTTTTACCCTTTTTAAGGGTAAGTCAATACTATTTAATGAAATTTCGGCTGTACCCCAAAGAGCAAAAATAGCAATAAATAATAATTGTTTCCCTTTTAAAGGGTAAGTCAATACTATTTAATGAAATTTCATCTATACAGAATATTAGATCATTAAGGCAAGCCCAAAGTGCAAAAACATAAATAACAGAAAATACAAATAAATATTAATTTTTTCCCTTTTCAAGGCTACTTACTGGGCTACTTACTTAGGCGAATACTATTTAACTTAATATTTAATTAAATTTATCTCAAGAGCTCAAAGCGCCCTTGAAATAAATAATCGGCAAATTTCTTTTGTGACTATTTAAAATTGTCCTAAATTCATACTCGTGAGAATACCCAAAAATTATATAATAATTTATTTAATTATATAAGAAAAATTTCAAATATTAAAATTTGGATGAAAAAAAATTTTAATATTCGTTAATTTTTGTTTATTGACCGTTGATATTTCGCATTAACGTTTCTGAACGTCCAACGAGCTTTCATAAGCGTCTCCAACGGCCGTTGAAAAACTTGAAGCGAAGCAAAAAATAAAAAAAAAAAAAAAAAAAAAAAAAAAAAAATAATAATGCGAAACACGAGGGCACAATTGTGCAAACTCAAGGACACTCGATGGACCACTGGGGCGTAACGAGATTGTACATATTACATATATTGTTTAATACGAACGCCAGCGCCACCATCAGCAACCTTAAATTCTCTCTCTCTCTCCCTCTCTCTCCCTCTCTGCATTGACATACATATAGATATATATATATATATATATAGAAGTGTGCATTAGCTCATAATATACGTTGACAAATCGCCATAACGCAAAAGTCTTTTGTAAAAAAAAAAAAAAAAAAAAAGAAAAAATCGTCTCTACGTGGAGCAATTTTGCTTATAGATACAAAGCAATAGGAGTGCTCGGGGAATCCCCAATATAGATGAGAAACCTCTCGAGAAATCATTCGAACGCAACACGTGCCCTCTGGGGGCCTCAATGACTCCCAGGCATATTTTTATCAATGCATACCTATATATATACATACACACACACACACACACACACATACATATATATATATATATATATATATATATATATATATATATATATATATATATATGCACAAATTTGTATATATATATAAATTTGTACGCGTATTTAAAGAGCATATATAAGACGCGTTTGGTTATTCATCGTTCTGCTGGAACGTCTCGAGTGGTCATGATGAAGGCGCGTTGGACGTTTGTCGAACGTTAAAAAGCATAGAGAGAAAGCAAAAAAAAAAAAATTATGAAGAAAAATCGGTTAGAACTCGACGATCGGGTTCCCACATATGACGAGAGGCCACCAGGGGCGCTAGCCAAGTATAGAGACAAAAGCATGAGAGAGAGAGAGAGAGAGAGAGAGAGAGAGAGAGAGAGAGAGAGAGAGAGAGAGAGAGAGAGAGAGAGAGAGAGAGAGAGAGAGAGAGATCGAAAGATCGAGAGAGATCGAAAAATTGAGGGAGAGAGAGAGAGAGAGAGAGAGATCGAAAGATCGAGGGAATGAGAGAGAGAGAGAGAGATCGAAAAATTGAGGGAGAGAGAGAGAGAGAGAGAGAGAGATTGAAAGATCGAGGGAGAGAGAGAGTGAGAGATCGAAAGATCGAGGGAGAGAGAGAGAGATCGAAATATCGAGGGAGAGAGAGATCGAAAGATCGAGGGAGAGAGAGAGTGAGAGATCGAAAGATCGAGGGAGAGAGAGAGAGATCGAAAGATCGAGGGAGAGGGAGAGAGAGATCGAAATATCGAGGGAGAGAAAGATCGAAAGATCGAGGGAGAGGGAGAGAGAGAGAGAGTAGCAATGAGGGAACGAAAATTCCTATGGTGAGAGAATTAAGTTTGGGAATGCATTGCGAGAATGTCGAACATTCGACACCCCGAGCTTGTTCCTATTCGATCCACTTCGATGCCTTGCGCCCTCTCTCTCTCTCTCTCTCTCTCCCTCTTCTCAAAATGCTCGCAGAGCGAATGCTCGAGGCAACGCATGAGACTCAACGAATATTTTCATAGCGGGGCCCACAGTCATGGAATTTCTCTCATACATAATAAACACAAAAAAAAAAAAAAAAGATTATTTAATGAGGAACAAAAGTGTTTTCCAGACGAGAGTATCGATATTTCCGGAAGACTGGAGAACGCGCCGTGGGAGTCGCCGCGAAAGTCAACTCAAGGATTTATTCGACGTGGGGCAACAGCAGGAGGGCTCTTTATCGCACGGGGGGCCTTGTACGTCATCATTGGTACGGTAAAATCTCCACCAGAGGGCCAAGCAAAAGCTATTCAAGGCGTGTGACGTGCCAAATGCACTGATAGAAAATAATAATAATAATAATAATAAGAAGAGCATTGCGGACGGTAAGACCATCATATATATATATATATATAGTACAAAAGTACAGACGGAAGAGAACTCGTAAGGGATATGAGGCGCGATGCGTTGTGTGCGGGTTCTCGCGCTGTGCGGGACGCGGGACATTATCGACGGACGGGTGCTCCGCGCGGGAAACCTCCGCGGGGGGTCGTCACTCGTCACTCTCTCGATCCTTTTTAATATTTTTATTAGGTGCGATATATATATATATATATATATATATATATTTGCAAATCGCCACTATATATATATATATTTGCAAGTCGCCACTACATATATATATTTGCAAGCTGCCATTATATATATATATATGTGACCTGACACTGACTGACCCTGACATGTGACTTTCATTATTGGCAATTTGTGCCTGTGATAATTATAGAAGAGTCAAATTATTTATATTTCGACTATTTTATCATCTTTGAAAACGAATACTTTTTTGAACTTGAAAAAAAAAAAAAAAATTTGAAAAATAATTACAAGTAGCAAAAATATTATCCGGAGACTGCTGGGACATGTGTGGACGAGAAATGGTAAAAGTTCAACATTTGTCCTGACAAAATTTCACGTTTGACCTTAATATATGTGTGAAGGTGATGCACAGAAAGAGAGAGAGAGAGAGAGTGAGGGCTCGAGACTCGAATGACTTTTTTTTTACTCTCTTTGTAGATATATAACATTACAAGATAGAGGACTCGCCAGGGCTAGTTTGGACGAGAGGCGAGAAGGAATATTCCCTGCACCATTCGTAAAAAAAAAAAACAAAAAAAAAAAAACAAACAAACGAAGGCATGAAGCTAGAGCTTCTCCTGAGAAAGAAAGAAAGCAAGAGAAGAGGAAGAGGAAGAGGAAGAGAAAGAGAAAGAGAAAGAGAAGAGAGAGAGAAGAGAGAGAGAGAGAGAGAGAGAGAGAGAGAGATCGTGAGCACTTGAGCACGAGCTTAGAAGAAACGGCGACGGAGCTCCAGGGATACACGTAGTAAGAACAATGGATACGGAGGTAAACCGGTGGGTCGGTGTGTGCTGCGTCATCCCCCGCTTATATATATATATATAAAATATTCTCTCTACCGTCCCGGTGTGTCTGAGCACATCTCCAACGACGTGGGTAACGAGGAGAGTGAGATATATATATATATATATGTATATATATATATATAAAACTTGAAGCAGAGAACTACGAGACCTCTGCCTTTCCCTCTCTCACTCATCACTTGTTCGTGTCTCTTAACTCTCGTCCCTACCCCCCAGCCCCTCTTATACTGTTCGCAAGATACAAGGGGGTGAAGGGTAGCACCGGAGAGAACCTCGGGGCACGAGTCACTCTGGAGTTAAATTGGCAAATCAGCTAAAAAAGAAAAAAAAAAGGAAAAGAAAAACAAAGAAAGAAAGAATGAAGAGAGAGAGAAAAAAAAAGATTCCCCGGAAATGGTAACAAGCAATAGTTGGAAAAGTCACGGAAACGAGGAGTAGAGAGAAGAAAAAATAATAATAACAACGAGAAATAAATTGAAGTGATATTGTCATTGGTACGCCTGCGTAATTGACATTTAAACAAAAGTGGAATGTCAATTTTTTAGTCCATTTTTCATGATGATATGTGAGACATTGAAAAATAAAAATTATTTATCAAGATTTTTTGTTTTTTTTTTTGGCCACATTCACTTTTTGGAGATTTAGCTGAGATTAATTATAGAATATTTTAAGAGTTTCGTACTTTTAATTTTGATTCATTTTTTAATAAATTTCTGATATAAAGCTGCCGAGTTTAGTCGAGCAAGATATTTTTTGCGAGGGATGTTATGAAATGAATCTAAAGTACAAGATATATATATATATATATATATATAATTAATCACAAATTATACAAAGAATATCTGTATAGTATAAAACGAAAGTGAGAAAGGACGATTGCCAGGAAACAAACCGAGTCGAGCTTGCATACGCGAATTACTACAGTACCGGCGTGTATACTATTGGATATATATATATATATATATATATATATATATATAGGTAGGTACACCTGGACCTTCTTCTCTAAGAGCACACGAGGGCCCTCCTGGGCTCCCACTTCACGATTCAACCACCCAACGGTCTCTGCCTACGCTCAGCACACCCCTATATATAGCTATATATATATGTCTACATTATACACAGGTATATGGACGCACTCACGTTCAAGCTCGAGCTCCTTCAAGCTCCAAGCCTCGTGCTGGTGTATATATAGCACACTTTGGCCCTAAATCTACGAAATTCTCCGATCTCGTGATCTTGCCTTCTCATATGGGCAATTCTACGCAGAAACTTGATACTTGATTAAGAAAAATTTATTTATATTTTAATAGTCCGCATAGAATTGCCCATACATAAAAATAGCTTCCATATTAATTGTCTTCTCAACAAGAAAAAAAATGGCAAAATAAATAATCGAAAAGTGATTGTAAAAGAGAATTACATTTAAAAGAAATGGGAAGGGGGGAATCGCTTCATTACGATTTTACGGGGTTGCCGAGTATGAAGAAAAAAGTTAAGCTCTTTACTAATGCTCACTTCTCTTTCTTCGTCTATATTTGCGTATAAAAGGAAAAAAGAGCTCGAACTCCGGCATGCATGAAGTTATGACTTGGCTCGCTCACGAATGCATATATATATATGCAGGGAGAAAGTTATTCGTGAGTGCCCAGTCGAGAAAACGGTGAGGGTGGCCATTATATTCACCAAGGCTTAACCCCACAGGATTATCGCAAGAGAGATCTATTCAGTTTTGCAATCTCTCTCTCTCTCTCTCTCTCTCCCTCCCACTTGATTTTATTCGCATTAAATCATTCGAGTTTGCTCAGACTCTCGAATGCAAATAATATAAAAATATGTGCAAACGAATTTCATGATAAAAATAATGTCGATCGTTACTTTATTTACGTAACGATTTCAGGTAATGAGAAGAGAAAAAATCGTGTGAATAAATCAAGCACGTACCTTGAAAATCGCGTCTCAATGCTGCTGCCATGCTGGAGACGTTTATGGTAACGAAAGAGGAGGCAAGATGGCGTCTTCTTGTTGATAAACAAAGTCGAATGCGATGCTTATTTTTTATCAGCTTTGCACACCCGATGCGTTCACAACTGATACGAAATTTGTCATAAACTCGATCAAACGATATGCCAGGAACAATTTTTTCAAACACACAAAAGTTTTTAAACGCATTTAATCGAGGAAATTTATCGATAATACGAGAAACGTTCATGCCGCTAAACTGACGAGCACCGGCGAACCGCTCAACTGCTGCGCACCGCTCAACGCGCAGCTTGCTTATTATTATTTTTTTTTAATTAGCACTGACGCCACGTTGCTTGCAACGATAATTCGTATATATAGATATATTAGCTATACTTATATTTCTCACGTAGTAACTCAATTAAAAAAGGTTAAATGGTAAAAAAATCCTCTTTGCTTATACCGAATCGAGGCAATTTATCGATAATACGACAAACGTTCATGCCGCTAACTTGACGCGCACCGCTCAACGCGCAGTTTGGCATATATATATATATTTTTTTCTATTAGCACTGACACCACATTCCTTGCAACAATAATTCATGTATATAGATATATTAGCTAAACTTATATTTCTCATGCAGTAACTCAATTAAAAAAGATTAAATGGTAAAAAAAATCGTCTTTGCTTATACCGGGGGCAGGAAATATTCTAATAAAATGAGACGAGACTTCAGAGAAACCGAATCGAGGCAATTTATCGATAATACGAGAAACGTTCATGCCGCTAAACTGACGAGCACCGACGTACCGCTCAACTGCTGCGCACCGCTCTACGCGCAGCTTGCTTTTTTTTTTTTTTTAATTAGCACTGACGTCACATTCCTTGCAACAATAATTCATATATATAGATATACTAGCTAAACTTATACTCCTCATGCAGTAACACAATTAAAAAAGGTTAAATGGTTAGAAAAATCCTCTTTGCTTATACCGGGCGGAGGAAATATTCCACGTATACAATGCACATAAAAAAAATGATGGGGCAGGCGTGAGTCCGTAACAAAATGAGACAAGACTTCAGAGAAAGACCTCGTGTGTTGCATTGTTCGTCTTGTCGAACGCGAATGCAGAGACTTTTTTTCAATACAAAGAAAAATAGATATATGCGTGAAATAGAGAGACGGGTGTGGGAGAACGAGGGCCAGAATGAAAAGGGGCGAGAATGCGAACGAGAATGCCGAGACCACAACGATCTAGCCTACAAAACCGCGATATGTCGTTGCTTCAGGGGTTAAGATCACGTAGCTCGATATGACCCTTTTTATTTCATCAAAAAGAGGGGCCGAAGCCGAGATAACGCGCTAACAGACGGAACACGACCCTGTATACACGAAATTCAATGAGGATATACTTGATAATAGCGTTGTTTGCCTCCCTCGATGATAAATTCGCCGGTAAACGGTGTCGCGAGAGGAAAGCCGGAAAGCGTACTGAGTCGTAACGGTCTTGAATAATAATCATGAAAATCTCAAGATGGACAGGTGGCGCTCGAGCGGCAAATACAAATTCAAATATCAACCATCATATTTATCGATCTAACTTTTTCTCATATATTTGAATGATGATAAATTATGTAATTATGATCAAGATTCGAGTTTTAACGCGATTTATCATTTTATCGGTCTGTCCGTTCTGAATATTATATAAAGCCTAACGCGATTACCGATTTAAAATAAAATTAATATTAAAATTTAACAAAGTTCTCTTTTCTATACTCAATAATTATAAGACCGAGATTTAATTTGGCAGAATCAATATGACTGAAAAATTATGTAACTATGATCAAGATTCGAGTTTTAACGCGATTTATCATTTTATCGGTCTGTCCGTTCTGAATATTATATAAAGCCTAACGCGATTACCGATTTAAAATAAAATTAATATTAAAATTTAATAAAGTTCTCTTTTCAATACTCATTAATTATAAGACCGAGATTTAAATTGGCAGAATCAATATGACTGAAAAATTACAAGCTAAGGGTTACAAAGGTCACCGATTACGAATTCAACACAAAATTTCAAATTTCAAATCGACATGGCTCAATAAAAGCTAAAAAAAATCGAAAACGAAAATTGATACCTCGCAGAGCTTTGAGAGTTGATCGGTATCGATCGTTAAATATAAAATATCGAAATTCAAAAAGCTGACACAAAATTTTAAACAAAATCCTCTAGGTCCAAATTTTATTACAAACCCTTTGTGATTGTTTCTCACACAATAAAAAATAAAAATGGACGACAATCAGTTGACTGGATGGCTGAGCCTGAATTTGCAACGATGCGGGCTGCGGAAGTATCGGCTTGAATGCAACTCTCATAAATAGAGTGCGGGGTTTCTCATGCACACCCAAGTAGAATAAGAAGATAAAGAAGTAGAAGAAGAAGAGAATCTGCTATATATATATATATATATATATACGGAACAGGAAACCCCATGCGGGTTTCACCAACGATGATTAATCACGATCAATTCTCGCCTATCGCAAATTCTTTTCTCACCATATCTTATGATTATTATTTTTGTTATTTTCGCGATAAAATTCATCATTGTGTCTGAGGGTGGGTTGAAATTTTGCATCATTAGTGCGGGGTATGGTAATTAGTTTGTAGACACTTTGGATTACAAACGAAAGATTGCACGTACTTTTTTTTTTTTTTTTCTATACAAGCGCACAAGTGTATCCTTTTTTTTTTTCTTCTCTTTTTTTTTTCAAGTATGTGTGCGTGTAAATAGTACAGAGGAGAGCTCGGAGAGTACTTTTTAGCGCCGAGGTGAGCACAGAGAGGGCGCGTATTTCGTGCTCTTGCGAGAGGATAGAGAGAGAGAGAGAGAGAGAGAGAGAGAGAGAGAGGATGTAGATTTCAGGGTGACGATAGAGAAACGCCAAGCAAAAAGGAACTAGGGGGAGAATGGGAGAATGAAAGAGAGACGTTTTCTCTCTCTCTCTCTCTCTCTCTCTCTCTCTCGGGTTTTCTCTTTTCAGAAAGAGAGGGAGAGAGAGAGAGAGAAAACGTTAGAGAACAAGAGGCTGGCGCTGCTCGCTATTGTTTTCTCGAGTGGTACTCGCTGGTTCAATGCGCTCGCTCGCTCGCTCGCTCGCTCGCTCCGCTACCAGATGTGCAAGACCGCCACTAGGTAGTACAGTCGGTCGTCGTATAGTCCTCGACGTCTGGTGTGTTTTTCACGGGGGCCAAGGGAGCTTTTTGCCGGTGTGACTTGGCTATCCGGACGTTTCTCTCGACGTGCTCGTTTTACTCGACGCGCACTTTACTACTACTACTTATTTTCTTTTTCTTTTTCTTTTTTTTTTTGTTGTTTCTTTCTTTTAAATCTACCCTACATTCTTACACATAAAAAATTGTACAGCAGTTGGAAAAAAAAATAAAAAATAAAAATAAAACAAGGCTCAAATTCGCGCTACTGAGACTCCGTCATTTCCAAGGGCTTGCATTATCCATATATGGGCCGTTCCATGCGGAATTGATCTACCCAATATTATAATTTCGTTTTTTTTTTACTTTTTGTATCATTTCGAGCCAGACAATTTATTCACGTGTCAACGTCCCTTAATATTCCCAAAATATTATTTTCACAATAAAGAATTTATTCCGCGATTTCCAAGGGCTTGCATTATCCATATATGGGCCGTTCCATGCGGAATTGATCTACCCAATATTATAATTTCGATTTTTTTTTTACTTTTTGTATCATTTCGAGCCAGACAATTTATTCACGTGTCAACGTCCCTTAATATCCCCAAAATATTATTTTTACAATAAAGAATTTATACCGACATTTCCAAGGGCTTGCATTATCCATATATGGGCCGTTCCATGCGGAATTGATCAACCCAATATTATAATTTCGTTTTTTTTTTACTTTTTGTATCATTTCGAGCCAGACAATTTATTCACGTGTCAACGTCCCTTAATATCCCCAAAATATTATTTTCACAATAAAGAATTTATACCGACATTTTCAAGGGCTTGCATTATCCATATATGGGCCGTTCCATGCGGAATTGATCAACCCAATATTATAATTTCGTTTTTTTTTTACTTTTTGTATCATTTCGAGCCAGACAATTTATTCACGTATCAACGTCCCTCAATATCCACGAAATGTTATTTTTACAATAATTATTAAAATGTGAAAATTCATGTGGAGCCTTTTTTTTTTTATTTTGCTCCAAGAATTTCCGATAGGAAAAAAAAAAAGAATTTTCGGGGCTCTTTGGCGTTGGATGTCTCCGGTAAATAAATTGTTCGTGGAAAATTGTTCGTCGATTTTTCGCACACTTTTCGCTTTAATTCAAATTTTTGAACTTCACGATTTTCTCTCGTTGCTCGCCAAATTTTTTCGACATTATTTTCAAGATTTCGAGAGGGTTGAAAAAAAAATTTGAACGAGTGAAAAAATAAATAAAAATTAGTTCACACTGTAGCGACGTCTCTGTGGACAATAAAATTAATTCTTCTCAGTTTATGGAAATATTCTGTATTACATCGTGAATATGATACGTCGAATGATTGTTAACATTTTCGATTGAAACGACCTGATGGTCTTTTTTTCCATTCTTGATTCAGGACAATTGAGAAATTTTATCTGCAAAAGTTAATTTATCGGAAAGACGAGTCAGTGAGCTTAAAAATTGTTCATTATTTTTTTATAATTAGATTTTTTAAATATTGCATATAATATTTATGAATTTATGATTTTTATAGCAATCATGTATGTATATATGATGTATGTAATCATATATAATGTACATATACATCTCGTGGTATCCGAAATTTACGAAAATTTGATTAGTCTCATCATTGTCACGGCTTGAATTTTTTTTTTCTTTTTTTTTTTTTTTCACAAACGCACGTGCGTTTACATAAGCCACGAATTACAATGAGATCTTTGAACTTTTATTGTACAATTTGCACGTTTTGCCGAGTTAGTGCATAAACGAAGATGAAAAAAAAAAAATGGCGTCCATTTGTGTCATACTTTCCCTGATGGGTAAATTTGTCGTGTTTTTTTGTTTCTTTTTTTTGTTCTTCCTGTATTATTGAGTAATTATTTATGGTGCAACAGACACTTGCCGAATGTCCGAGCGTCCCTTAATTTTACCTTAAAAACTAACGCATCTCGATAATCGAGTTTATGAGGAAAAAAAAAAAAAAGAAATTATTTGTTATTTCCTCTTCGTCGTCCACATGGGCGATGTAAAATAGAGAATGAAATTTCTATGTGAAATCGATTATCGATTTCTCCATGCTCCACCTGAATTTCCACCACTGCCACTTCCACCATATCGGCCGGATTGTTGATTCTGAAACAAGCGACAAATTTTTTCGTTTTTTCCTCTTAGTTTACCGCAATATTTAAAAAAATATTAAATAATTATTTATTCGACAGTCAATAGTTTTTCGACCAGAGTCCTCAATGTCCAGCAAAAATATTTATTTAATAAATTTATTCCTCATCCAAGTTTGCTTATAAAATTTAAATTCGTCACTTGTGCCTTGAGTGCAATAATAAAAAGAAGAATATTCAAAAACATAAAACATAACGACCAGAAATGAGATAATCAGCGATTCGTACATATTTGAAAAATAAATAAAATATTTTGAGAATGATTCGAAGAGTTTTTTTTTTTCTTTTTTACAAGACTAATGCAATTGGTAGGATTTTTTTTAATGCTCAATAAATTGGAGTAGTTTACCGCAATATTAAACAAATATTAAATAATTATTTATTCGACAGTCAATAGTTTTTCGACCAGAGTCCTCAATGTCCAGCAAAAATATTTATTTAATAAATTTATTTCTCATCTAAGTTTGCTTATAAAATTTATATTCGTCACTTTTGCCTTGAGTCCAATAATAGAAAGAAGAATATTCAAAAACATAAAACAGAACGACAAAAATTGAGGCAGTTGAGTTGTTTTTTTTTGTCGTTCGAGATAGAAACACCCTTAAGGATTCTCATGCAATCACAATACGACTTAAAAAATTATAAAAAAAATCATCGCTCACCCTTTGCTGATTTCCCTGGAAACCCTGCTGAGAGTTTTGGTAAGGATGAGCCCTGCCTTGAAGAAGATGAGAACCACCACGTGGCTGATTCATGCTCTGCTGACCACCTCGTTGATGACCATAAGATTGCTGATGATGATGCTGTTGCTGCTGCTGCTGCTGCTGTTGATTGCGACCTTGATAACCAGACGATTGGCTACTGCCATAACCATGGGCCCATGGTCCAGATTGTTGATGCGACTGGGAATAATTTTGGTAACCACGATTACCTGAGTATCCTCCAGCACTTCCGGAACTCGAGTTGTTGTAACCACCACTTGTTGCAACCGATTGATAACCGCTCTGATATCCTGTAATCGATAAATAATTAAATAAATAAATGATAAATAATAAAATTGTCATCGTTTCGTCGTCCTTTTGTTATAAATTTATATATTATCCTATAAGCGAGAAATATTATTGTCATAGTAATGGATTTTCATATAAATGTGAGAAATAATGATAAATAATAAAATTGTCATCGTTTCGTCGTCCTTTTGTTATAAATTTATATATTATCCTATAAGCGAGAAATATTATTGTCATATTAATGAATTTTTATATAAATGTGAGCAATAATGATAAATAATAAAATTGTCATCGTTTCGTCGTCCTTTTGTTATAAATTTATATATTATCCTATAAGCGAGAAATATTATTGTCATATTAATGAATTTTTATATAAATGTGAGCAATAATGATAAATAATAAAATTGTCATCGTTTCGTCGTCCTTTTGTTATAAATTTATATATTATCCTATAAGCGAGAAATATTATTATCATATTAATGGATTTTCATATAAATGTGAGCAATAATGATAAATAATAAAATTGTCATCGTTTCGTCGTCCTTTTGTTATAAATTTATATATTATCCTATAAGCGAGAAATATTATTATCATATTAATGGATTTTCATATAAATGTGAGCAATAATGATAAATAATAAAATTGTCATCGTTTCGTCGTCCTTTTGTTATAAATTTATATATTATCCTATAAGCGAGAAATATTGTCATATTAATGAATTTTTATACAAAAATGCGAAATTAAGGGGGTACAATTAATAATTCTCAAATCTGTATATAAAGAAAATGATGTTCCTACGTTTTCGAACTTCAATCACGATTATTGCTGTCTTTTTATTGAAAAAAAAATACTAATTATTTTGTTTTCGTGTAAAAAAAAAAAAAAAAAGAAACTGTGTCAGTTTCATCGAGGAAATAAATGACCATCGATAAAATTCGACAGTAATTTATCTGTAATGATCGACCGACGAACTGGCCATCGCTGTATATACGTCGGTGAGTTCACTTTGCTCATTGTCAGCTGATAGAGACCAAGTCCAATATATTCTTATAATAGTATTTTTTCTACGTGTGTGTAGATTCAGCGTACACGTCAGCACGTTGTAAGCGAGAACAATGCAATATTAGAGTTGAATAGGAGCGTGCCGGCGCGTGTCTCACGTTTCATAAACTATACACGTACAAACTACAGCAAACTATATATATATATATAGTTTGCTATATATATAAACTATACATATATATATATACAGAGTATTTGTCAGGATTTATGAAACGTCATAACACACTAGCTACAAGTCCCGTTCGTATACACAGAAATAGTTACAATTTTTTTTTTTTTCTTCCATACTGACTGGCTTTATTTGATAAGAACTTTTACTAAAGAACTCAAAAAAAAAAAGAAAAGTAGCATTTTGGTAAATAAATTTAAATGACTAAAAAATTTTATCGTAAATCAAATTTCAATTTTTTCAAATTTTTAAATGTTCTCTCATGAGTTTTTCGAAATTTATACCAAGTTACTAATTACTACTAATTACTATTTGAATGACCAAAAAATTTTATCGCAATTCAAATTTAAATTTTTTCTCTTCGGGGTGGAAGTGAAAGGGGTCAAAATATTTGGGGGTTTGTTGGGGTGAATATTCTCTCATGAATTTCTCGAAATTGATACTAAATTACTAATTACTATTTTGAATGAGTAAAAAATTTTATCGCAATTCAAATTTAAATTTTTTCTCTTCGGGGTATAAGTGAAAGGGGTCAAAATATTTGGGGGTTTGTTGGGGTGAATATTCTCTCATGAATTTCTCGAAATTGATACTCAATTACTAATTACTATTTTGAATGACTAAAAATGTTTATCGCAATTCAAATTTAATTGTTTTCTCTTCGGGGTACAAGTGAAAGGGGTCAAGATATTTGGGGGTCTATTGGGGTGAATATTCTCTCATGAATTTCTCGAAATTGATACTAAATTACTAAATTACTATTCGTGGATCAAATCTACCTTTGATGTGATCGGAAATTCTCGAAACGTTTCTAAAGTTTCAATAGGCAAAATATTTGGGGGTCTGTTGTGGTGAATGTTCTCTCATGAATTTCTCGAAATTGATACTAAATTACTAATTACTATTTTGAATGAGTAAAAAATTTTATCGCAATTCAAATTTAAATTTTTTCTCTTCGGGGTATAAGTGAAAGGGGTCAAAATATTTGGGGGTTTGTTGGGGTGAATATTCTCTCATGAATTTCTCGAAATTGATACTAAATTACTAAATTACTATTCGTGGATCAAATCTACCTTTGATGTGATCGGAAATTCTCGAAACTTTTCTAAAGTTTCAATAGGCAAAATATTTGGAGGTTTGTTGGGGTGAATATTCTCTCATGAATTTCTCGAAATTGATACTAAATTACTAATTACTATTTTGAATGACTAAAAATGTTTATCGCAATTCAAATTTAATTGTTTTCTCTTCGGGGTACAAGTGAAAGGGGTCAAGATATTTGGGGGTCTATTGGGGTGAATATTCTCTCATGAATTTCTCGAAATTGATACTAAATTACTAAATTACTATTCGTGGATCAAATCTACCTTTGATGTGATCGGAAATTCTCGAAACGTTTCTAAAGTTTCAATAGGCAAAATATTTGGAGGTTTGTTGGGGTGAATGTTCTCTCATGAATTTCTTGAAATTGATACTAAATTACTAATTACTATTTTGAATGACTAAAAATGTTTATCGCAATTCAAATTTAATTGTTTTCTCTTCGGGGTACAAGTGAAAGGGGTCAAGATATTTGGGGGTCTATTGGGGTGAATATTCTCTCAGGAAATTCTCGAAATTGATACTAAATTACTAAATTACTATTCGTGGATCAAATCTACCTTTGATGTTATCGGAAATTCTCGAAACGTTTCTAAAGTTTCAATAGGCAAAATATTTGGGGGTCTGTTGTGGTGAATGTTCTCTCATGAATTTCTTGAAATTGATACTAAATTACTAATTACTATTTTGAATGACTAAAAATGTTTATCGCAATTCAAATTTAATTGTTTTCTCTTCGGGGTACAAGTGAAAGGGGTCAAGATATTTGGGGGTCTATTGGGGTGAATATTCTCTCAGGAAATTCTCGAAATTGATACTAAATTACTAAATTACTATTCGTGGATCAAATCTACCTTTGATGTTATCGGAAATTCTCGAAACGTTTCTAAAGTTTCAATAGGCAAAATATTTGGGGGTCTGTTGTGGTGAATGTTCTCTCATGAATTTCTCGAAATTGATACTAAATTACTAATTACTATTCGTGGATCAAATCTATCTTTGATGTTATCGGGAGTTCTCGAAACGTTACTAAAGTTTCAATAGGCATCCCTTGACTGTCTAGTCTCTCTATGTTCTAGCAACTATATATATATATGTATAATCGGTGCTATCGGTGACGCATGCTAATCGCATAGCTCAGCTCAATCGAGCTCGTAATACGAGGCGATAAACACTGCCAATATTATCGAGGGTCGAGAGGGGGCGCGCGCATTCGTCTCTCTCTCTCTCTCTCTCTCTCTCTCGCGCCCCATTATGGTCTCTCGTGCTCTCGTGACTCTATGCCTGCCTTTACTTTAACCCACCCTTTGGTTATATGGCTCAGGCTTGCTTTCTCGTATTCTGCCTGGCTCGCCTCCCGTGGCAACAATAACAACCCCCGTGGATTTCATGCAGGAGGACACGCCAGGGGGTCGGTAATCCTCGCCCTCGTTGCCAAAAAGGGGTCCAAAACAGTTTACACGTCGGATCATCCCTCGTTATTGTTGCGTTTATGATAATAACTACCCCTACCATGAAATTCCATCCATCCATCCATCCATATATATATATATATATATAAATATATATCTTCTCGATATATATATATATATATATATATAAATATATATATATATATCAAGAGAAGCGACAGCATCTCGATGCCCATATTATATCTATATATACAATATATATATATATATATATACTATTTGCGCGGTTGCGTCAGGGCAATCAAGGTCAGGATACTTTCAACTTTTTAATTACTTGGGCTCGTTGCCGAATCTCTTGATGAAAAAAATATTTAAATTCTTACGGAAATATCCTATATATATATATATATATATATATATATATATATATATATATATATTTATTGCACGTTTGAATGATTATTCAATTTGATTGCCTGAATTTATTTTACTGTAAATTCGAGCACTTTATAAAATAATAATAATAATAATAATAATTAAAAAACCAAAAAACACTGACAATTTTTTTTTTAGTCCAAAAATTATTTAATTTCTGAATGAATTCGAGCGTTAAAAATTACTGTATATTATTGCAACGCGTAACAAAAATTATAATCGTCCACCTCTCGTGATTGTCCTCGATGAAGATTTAAAGTGAAATTACGTGAAAATAAAATTAAAAAGTCAACAAAAAAAAAAAAAAAACAAAATCACTGGACACGCTTGACAACGCCCGAGGTGAAATTGTATTTCGAAAGGTCACGTATCCACCACGTAGATATAATATATACACACACACGCATATATATATATATATACATACTGTATCTGCTGCGTAACCCGGAACAAGACCTTGAAAAAAAAAAAAAAAAAAAAAAACAAAACAAAATAAAACGAGATGGATTGTCTCGCGTGTTGGTTTGAAAAAAATAAAAATGGGCTCGAGAGAGAGAGAGAGAGAGAGAGATGAGAGTACGATGGAAACAGAAGGAATGAATACACGTTCGAGCATACAACTATGTATTCACAAGTGTATATATATACATATATACATACATACATATATATATAGCTATATGAGTAAAACTACATAGAATCTATATAGCTATATTGTAGCTATAAAATAGCACACATATATATATATACGTATATAAATGTATAGACGCATATATAGTTGCCTATCCACTATATGGGTATTAGATTG
>OY769904.1:31198370-31337458 GCA_963669185.1 Dyspetes luteomarginatus
TTCTTTTTCTTCTTCTTTTTCTCCTTCTTCTTTTTCTTCTTCTTCTTTTTCTTCTCCTTCTTCTTCTTCTTCTTCTTCTTCTTCTTCCTCTTCTTCCACTTCTTCTTCTTCCACTTCTTCTTCTCCTTCTTCCTCTTCCTCTTCTTCTTCTTCATCTTCTTCTTTTTCTTCTCCTTCTTCTCCTTCTTCTTCTTCTTCTTCTTCCTCTTCTTCTTTTTCTTCTCCTTCTTCTTCTTCTTCTTCTTCTTCTTCTTCTTCTTCTTCTTCTTCTCCTTCTTCTTCTTCTCCTTCTTCCTCTTCCTCTTCTTCTTCTTCATCTTCTTCTTTTTCTCCTTCTTCTTTTTCTTCTTCTTCTTTTTCTTCTCCTTCTTCTTCTTCTCCTTCTTCCTCTTCCTCTTCTTCTTCTTCATCTTCTTCTTTTTCTTCTCCTTCTTCTTCTTCTTCTTCTTCTTCTTCCTCTTCTTCTTTTTCTTCTCCTTCTTCTTCTTCTTCTTCTTCTTTTTCTTCTCCTTCTTCTTCTTCTTCTTCTTCTTCTTCTTCTTCTTCTTCTTCTTCTTCTTCTTCTTCTTCTTCTTCTTCTTCTTCCTCTTCTTCTTCTTCTTCTTCCTCTTCTTCTTCTGCTCCTTCTTCTTCAGGAAACTCGAAAGGAAAATCGCGTGGGGTCGCACCCCCCGGGGGGTTGTTACTCTTCTCAGCAGTGTGTACGTACCTATATATATACGACGGGAGACCAGGAGGCCTTCGTGCACGGATTGCGGAATCAAGGGCCCTCTTTCTTCCTCTTGGGAGGCTTCAGAATTCTACGAGGGAAGAAACGCGTCGAGCATCCCCCTCTGCATATTCTCTCTCTCTTTCTCTCTCTCTCTCTCTTCCTCTCTCTGTCTCTCTCTCTCTCTCTCTCTATCTCTCTCTCTCTCTCTCTCTCTTCCTCTCTCTCTCTCTCTCCCATTCTCTCTTACTCTCTCTCTCTCTCTCTTCCTGCCGCTCTCACTCACTCACAGAAGAGTCTGCTTGATACGCAAGTACCAATTCGAGGATTCTAGAGATCGTTCTGTGTGATAAATCGGACGCGCGATTGTATACGAAAGGATTGCGAGGAGGAAGAGGGCTCTCGAAAAATCAAGTTCGATTGTTTTTTACAAGTGTGAAAGTTTTACATATATATATATATATATATAAATGAGATAGACGCGATGAAACTTTGAGAATCGCTTGGGGGATGAACATTTGTTAATAAATTGTCAATTATTTTATTGATGGATTCGTGAATAATTGAGATATAAAATTCGATCGCGTGTTTTCCTTTTTTTTTATTATTTTTTTTATTTAATTATCCTTTATTTCTTATTTATCTTTTTTTTTTTTTTTTTTTTTTTTAAATAATAATAATAATAATAATTGTCGATTAATCAGATAAATAATATTATTTTGTCTTGGATGAATTCTCGATTCGTGAATAATTGAAATATTGAATTCAATCATGTGTTTTTATTTTTTTCCCAATAGTTTATAAAAATTATTATTATTATTATTATTATTCAAATAAATAATAATAGTTGTCAATTTGTCAGACAAATGATATTTCGTCTCTGACGATTTTTCTGTACGATCGTAAAGTTTTTTCGATTTTCTTCTTCTATTTTTCAAGGGGTGTCCATATAAGGGTTGAAAAGTCATTTGGACACTTATCGAGGGTACTAACGATCCTTTACTCTTTTGGAGTTTATACATTATGGGCTATTGTGTGGCATATTCACACCCCAAAGTCTTGAAATATATATATAAGAGAGAGAGGGGTGGGGGTGGAGAGATGGAGGGTGGGGGTGGAGGGGAACACGATCCGCATGGAAGGACGGTCGAAAAAGATGGGTCAACAAAGCGGAACCACATGGTCTCTGTACCAGCCACCGGAAAGCCCAGAAAGATTCGAAATGAATCCTGTTGTGTGTCGGAAGAAATTCCGAAGTACATACAAAAGTCTATAAAGTGTGTGTGTGTGAGAGAGAGAGAGAGAGAAAAGATGGCGTGAAAAGAAGCCTGTAATCCGATACAGACGTACCTTTTACCAACCACGAAGAATCCCCCGAATATTACACCAAGGAGAATTTACGAGAGATCTTCTATATAAGAGTCAACGATCTCGTTCCTGTCATAATATATACCCACTTTTATTGTCTGACTTTACGCCTGTTTATTGAGTTTCTCGTATTTCCAACCATCATCCCCCAAAATACATTATATAAGCGTTCTTGAGCAACTTTTAGGGTGCAAATAGTGGTCGAATGGAATTTTTACAAAAAGTATATACATATATATATAATTTTTGTAAAAACAAAAAGTACAAAAAGTATATATTTTGTAAAAATATAGTAAAAATATATTTTGTAAGTAAAAAAAAAAATTGTTTTTTTTTTTTTTTCTATGATTCATTATTAGGAATTTTATTCCAATTATGAATAACCCTGGGATTTTCTGTCACAACGTGAAAATTCAAAGTGAAAAAAGGCAAAAAAAAAAAAAAATCGTACATAAATTGGAGTTGTTCGTAATAATTGGTAGAAAATGACAACTCCAATTTGTGTAAAATTTTTTTTTGTGCTTGTTTCAAAATGACCTGAAAAATATATATATGTAATATAATAAAATATATAATATAATAAAATATATTATATTATATTATATATATTATAATAATATTATGATATAATAATAAAATATATATATATATATATATATATATATATCAGGTAATTTTCTACCAATTATTACGAACAACTCCAATTTATGTACTATTTTTTTTTTGCTTTCACTTTGAATTTTCACGATGTGAAATAAAATCCCAGGATTCTCCATAATTGGAAGAAAATTCCTAATAATGGATGATAAAAATAAAAAAATCAACTTTTTTTTTGCAGCCCTTAAAAATCGAAATATGTAAATTTTTAAGTAAAAATTAAATTGCTCCAGTTCCGAGGATTTAGTTTAATTTTTAGTGTTAAAAAAAAAAAAAAAACCGAGGAACGTTTGTTTGATCGAGATATCTCGATTTTGGTACTCGGAAGAAAATGCTGAAAATTTTGAGCTTGAGCTTGAACGAGTTGAGTTACCATCTGGAAGCAAAGAGTTCGCCCCATTTTTTTTTCTGCCCAAAAAAAAAAACTCTATTTTTTGGTCACAGTCGTCTATTTTCTTGAATTTTCACAAATCTCCAAGTTTTGGCCACTACAGATATTTTTCCCCTTCATATTGTTAGATCAAAATAGTTCGTAGATTATTTTTTTTCATTTTTTATTTTTTATTTTTTTTTGGAGGGGTTACTCTGAAAAGATAAAATTGAGGAGGAAGAGTAGAGAGATAGAGAGCCTTTGTGAGTTTTTTCAAATTGTGTAAATTCTATGAATTCACTGTACCATTGTGAAGCAGTAATATACCAAGCTATATATATATATATATATATATACAGTAATATACTGATATATATGTATATATATATATAGGGAGTTTGAGGAAACGTCATAGAAAATCTCGTTCGATGGATCATCCAGAAATTTTTTTACGGCTATATATATATATATATATATATATAGTACAAGTGCACCAGAGGGCACAATAGCCGAGAGAAGAGTCTCCACCACAATCGGGTTGCCTCACTTGGTGTGGAAATGAGGTGGAAAACCGCACCCCCATCGTGCCCGAGTCGAAAGCGAAGCCCTTGCCCAATTCTTCATCTCTCTTCTTCTTTTTTTTTTTTTTTTTTTTTTTCTCCCTTTATATCTTCCATCTTTCTCTCTCACTCTCATTTCATGGATAAATCTCACCCGCGCCTTATTTGTTCGGGTATTCTTCAATCTGTCGGATTTCAGCTTTTATGTGGTTTTGATATTACCATTACGTGTGCGATCTATATATATATATATATATATATATATATATATATATATATATATATATATATATATATATATAAATTTATATATACATACATATAAATATATATATGTATTTATATATATATTTATATATATATATATATATATATGTTGGCCTGAGTTGGGTACACGAAGCAGCCCCCTCGTTCTGGGTGCTCAAGCGCGAACGAACCCCCGGAATTATAAGCCCCAAATCGTACATGCAGAATTCACTCGCTCCTGCATCGTGCGAACCTTTTTTTTTTTTTTTTTTTTTTTTTTTCACCCCCTCGTTCTAATTGAGTTTTGAAATTTTTCAATTTTTTTTTTTACTATCCAAAGTTTTTTTTTTTTTCATCTGTGAGAAAAAATTAACGCAATTCTTAAATTTTTTCCTAATCAACTCAAACGACTTTAAAATACGATACGAAAATATAAGAGAAATTTTTTTTTTCCAATCTTTTCATACTGTCTCGTTACTTACAATTCAGTCTGACATTTTTCTCTGTCGCTTTAGCACTCGAAACTTTCGCTATGTCGCACGAACATACACACAGGGGGCGAGAGGAGAAGAGGGGGGAGGGGTGGAGAGAGGAGGGGAGGGGAGAGACTTGGATATAAACGGCAAAGAAACTGAGAGACTTTGCCATGAATTAATTTCATTCGACAGACCCCTTTATGCGCATCGTCCTCTTTGAAAAATCTCTCCGGGTGTTCCAGCACCCTGGGAGTCCTTAGCTCGCGTGCAACTTCAAGGTTAATTGGTATAAAAGGCCGAAGAAGAAGAAGAAGAAGTAGAAGAAGAAGAAGAAGGAGAAGAAGAAGAAGAAGAAGAGGAGGAGGAGGAGGAAGAAGAAGAAGAAGACGAAGAAGAAGAGGAGGAGGAAGAAGAAGAAGAAGAGGAGGAAGAAGAAGAAGAAGAGGAGGAGGAAGAAGAAGATGAAAAAAAGCCTCGAGTGAAACGAGTGGAGGAAGAAATAAGGGCAGGTAAGTCAAATGGAAAAAGTGGTAGAGAGTTGAAAATGGGGTGAAAAAAAAAAAAAAAACGATATAGATATAGCACACGTGATACTTTTTTTTTTTTTTTACATTCGTTCGTCTTGACGTAATTTTTTTCACACAGAAATTATAAGACAGCAATGAAATAGGCTCGTGCACATTTATTCATGTAACGATTTAATTCATTCATATATATATATATATATATATATTTGATGAATTAAATCGTTGCTTTAATTATATCATAAAATTAGGAAAATTTCGTTATATATATATATATATAAAGGTGAAACCGTGGAAACATTAATTATTTAATTATAATTCAATTGATAATATTGTTATTAAATTTATTATCAATAATCAATAAATAATAATCAATTATATTTCTGTCAGGGACTTTACGAATCGATTCAATTGAGCTCAAGTCCAAACAAGAGAATATTTATAATTCATTCTCATATGACACAAAATGAATTTTTGAATTTTCGTACTCATATATATATATATATGAGTACGAAAATTCAAAAATTCATTCATTCATTGGAGTTTGCGAAAGAAAGAAAAAAAAATTATTTCGTGAGGTCAACAAAACTCACTCGTTTATTTTTATCTTTTTTTTTTTTTTTCGTTCGATGTTTCGATTTTTCAAAAAAAAATCCGGACGTACGCCAGAATGAACAGAGCATTTTCCTTTTATCTGGGCCCGCTACCGGATGAATGGGACCGAAGGTCCCATCAAAATTAGCCGTTTGCGGCACAGGTGCATTATTCAAAGGGACTTGAATTTAGCGGTTACGAGAATTGCGTTTCTTTTATATTCAATTGTAAAATTTCTCATGTGTGCGTCTCGAGGATGAATATATATCTTCAAAACGTGCATGAAAAATTTATGTATATACATATACATACATACATACATATATATATATATATGTGTACATATACATATACATATGTATATACGGATAATTTACCAATTTGTTTTCGAGCGATCAGACACGTTTCCTCATACGAATGATCATTGCGTTATTTCACGTCATTAAAAATCAGTAAGAGAATCTGTCAGTAGTCAGTATAATTTAAATTTCAGAGCACTCAATTTCTCAAAAATATAGTAATGTAAAAAAAAATCGAGGATATATGTGGTGGGGTGGGGGAGGGGGGAGGGTTGGGGGGTGTGGGCAGAGAGGGGAAGGGGAGGGGGTGGAGGGGGGTGGGCAGAAGCCGCAAGGCCAATTTCATTAGCCATTAAATGGAGGATAAATGTGGTGCGGGGGGAGAGGGGGAGAGGGGGGGGGGGGGAGAAGAGGCCGATGCAGGGGCAAAACAACCCCCGTTCATTGAGCCAAACGAATAACGTTTTTTTTTTTTTCCCTTTCTGAAATCTGCCGACGACGTAATAGAATTTAGTCGGGTCCAAGTGGAATGATAGAATTTGTCGTTTAGAGCGATTGGCCAATTTGAGATATATCGAGGTCTGAAAAGGCATTTGTAACCAGAAATTGACACTCTACTCTTAATGGTCAATTTGTGGCATTTTTTTTGTTTTTTTTTCATATAAATAAGGCGAATTTGGTATTTTAAAGGTGAAAAGTAAATATTTGGTAAAATTAAACAAAATGTAAAAATTTGGTAAAAATAATTAAAAGGTAAAAATTTGGTAAAAATAAGTAAAAGGTAAAATTTGGTAAAATTAAACAAAAGGAAAAAATTTGGTAAAATTAAGTAAAAGGTAAAAATTTGGTAAAATTAAGTAAAAGGTAAAAATTTGGTAAAATTAAGCAAAAGGTAAAAATTTGGTAAAATTAAATAAAAGGTAAAAATTTGGTAAAAATAATTAAAAGGTAAAAATAAGCCTATTAAAAAGTTGTTTTTTTTTAAATAAAACCAACTCAATTATGAATTAAACTTGAGTTAATAAATGTTAAATAATTTATATCCAAATGTTTTTCCCATTATCCTTGATCTCTACTCTCAGTTTGAATAGATTCTTTTTTTTTTTTTTTTCCACCAAGCTGGCATGAAATTCGGTGTTCATCCACCCCATAATTTAAAATTATTTCAGACTCGTCGATCATCCTATAATTTAACAAATCGTTCATCCTCACGAACTCACGAATTATAAGTGACATTTTCCTTAAGGCAAAGTCACGCCCTCCCATCAAAGTGCAAGCCTTAAATTGTCTCTCCCAGAACCATCAAAGTGGAGGTCAATAATCCCCATTGAAAAGTCTTTTCTTTGAGGAAACGACACGCCGAGATTCACATATCCATTACGAGCTATTTTTTTTCCTATTTTCATTCAATTCCTCCCTGGTGCATAATCATTCCACGTCATTAGACATTTTTTGAAAAAAATTATGCTTATTTTTTTTTTACCATCGTATTATAGAATATTTTATTTTACATAAAATATTTTATTTTACATAAAATATTTTATTTTACATAAAATATTTTATTTTACATAAAATATTTTATTTTACATAAAATATTTTATTTTACATAAAATATTTTATTTTACATAAAATATTTTATTTTACATAAAATATTTTATTTTACATAAAATATTTTATTTTACATAAAATATTTTATTTCATATAGAATATTCTATTTTATACAGAATATTTTTTGTTTCTATATAAACATTATAGAACCATCAAAATACATGTCTCAAATTATCTCTCCCAGAACCATCAAAGTGGAGGTCAATAATCCCCATTGAAAAGTCTTCTCTTTGAGGAAACGACACGCCGAGATTCACATATCCATTACGAGGCTTTTTTTCCCTATTTTCATTCAATTCCTCGCTGGTACATGATCGTTCCACGTCATTAGACATTTTTTCAACAAATTTTTGTTTTTTTTTTTTACCATCGTATTATAGAATATTTTATTTTATATAAAATAAAATGGAAATATGTGAAACTCGACACGTCGAGTTTCATTTTTTTCCTGTTTTCATTCATTACCTCGCTGGTATATAATTGTTTCACGTCATTAGACGCTCGTTGATACAAATTTTCCATTATGCCCTTCAAAACGATCCATCATCAATCAGTCAAAGGTCATTGATAAAGATTTATCTATTTCTTCTTCTTCTTCTTCTTCTACTTCTTTTTTCAGTCTCTCGCATTTCCTTTGTTATTTTCGGATCTTTCTCATTGCATTAACGCCCTTGAAACTTCTCAGCGTGTGTGTACATGTGTGTGTTTATACCCACGAATGGACGTCAGCTACCGTTTTCTTTAGCTTTCACTCGACATCCAACGTGCCAAAAAGAAGAAGCATCGCTTAAGCACACACACACACACATATATATATATATATATATATATATAAAAAATATATGTGTGTATATATATATATATATTGAAACACACACGAGAGCAAGTACGTCGAGTGGTTTAAGCTACTATATAAGAGAGGTAAACCAGCAAAGACGAGAAGAGAGGAGAGACCGGTGGCTAAAGAGCCCGTGGGGCCAAAAGTGGAAGTAAAAGACCCCGTTTCTTCTCCTCGTCGTTCTCGTCATCGTCGTCGTCGTCGTCGTCGTTGCGCAGGTAGATAAATTGCGTTCTCTCTAAACGGGGGCTATTCACGCTCGCATCCATTCATCGAGTCTTTGCCGCCCTCGCTCTTTTTCTCACCATGTACAAATATATATATATATATGTATGTGTGTCTTGTGTCTCTGTGTGCATATATATATATATATGGACACAGACACACAAGTATTCGAAATGTGCTCTATCACTATATTTATAAGTATAATACGTAATGATTGTATATATAGTTATATGTACATTACATTACATACTCAATGCAACGTCTATCTAACCCAGGCATTTATTGAATCCATTAAGTGTAGGAGATATATATATATCTCCTACACTATATATCCTATATTTATATATATTTATTTATATATACATATATATATATATATATATATATATATATATATTCATGGATGCTGAAAAAGAGGATAGAAATTTTTTGAAATGTTCGCAGCGTGTATAGATATAATCATATAATGCTGCTATTAGGATCAAGGGTAGCGTCTCGATGCTCGAGTACTTGAAATATACATCCATGTATATGTAATGGATGGTAGGATAAAATTTATGGCATACGCGAGTACCAAACTGAAGCCTCGAAAGAAAAAAATAAATAAAAAAAAAAAGAAGACTCTCGACAGGCGTCGAAGAACCCTTGGCGAATTTCTAAACGTGTTGCATCGGTTTGTTTTTTTTTTTTTTCCTTTTTTTTTACACAGCGGATCATGGAATTGGAATTACACACACACACATGTATATATATATATTTATATATAATTTATATATAATATATATATATATATAATATAATAATTTATATATTATATATATATATATATTTATATATATAAATACGATAGTGCAATGGCATCGCTTTAATCAGAAAAACTTTTTAAAATCGAATTTATAACGAAGTACAATAAGCAATCTTAAGGAAAAAAAAAAAAAATTAAGAATGATTTATAAAAATCCAAATTGTTACGTTAAGTCAAATTAAAAAAAAAAAAAAGAGATCTAATTTTTCATTTTTCTTAATCATTTTCATCATCCCCTCGTCCAATGTGGAATGCAGGGATGAAGAAAATTCCAAGAATAATTTCTAAAATCAAGCCAAGCAGCTAAGAATTTTAATAAATTAATTATGATGGAATTTAACGAGGGTGTGGCAGGTGAAAATTATACATAAAATATAGCAAATTATAAGATTATAAAATTATAAAATTATAAAATTATAAAATTATAAAATTATAAAATTATAAAATTATAAAATTATAAAATTATAAAATTATAAAATTATAAAATTATAAAATTATAAAATTATAAAATTATAAAATTATAAAATTATAAAATTATAAAATTATAAAATTATAAGAAATATAAAATTATAAAATTATAAGATTATAAAATTAAAAGAAATATAATCGTCAAGGCTGTAAAAAAAACATATTAAGAAAACAAAGAGATCTAATTTTTAATTTTTCTTAATCATTTTCATCATCCCCTTGTCCAATGTGGAATGCAGGGATGAAGAAAATTCCAAGAATAATTCCTAAAGTCAAGCCAAGTAGTTAAGAATTTTAATAAATTAATTATGATGGAATTTAACGAGGGTGTGGCAGGTGAAAATTATACATAAAATATAGCAAATTATAAGATTATAAAATTATAAAATTATAAAATTATAAAATTATAAAATTATAAAATTATAAAATTATAAAATTATAAAATTATAAAATTATAAAATTATAAAATTATAAAATTATAAAATTATAAAATTATAAAATTATAAAATTATAAAATTATAAAATTATAAAATTATAAAATTATAAAATTATAAAATTATAAAATTATAGAATTATAAAATTATAAGATTATAAGAAATATAAAATTATAAGATTATAAGAAATATAATCGTCAGGGTTGTAAAAAAAAAAGATCCAATTTTAAATTTTTCTTAATCATTTTCATCATCCCCTTGTCCAATGTGGAATGCAGGGATGAAGAAAATTCCAAGAATAATTCCTAAAATCAAGTCAAGTGGCTAAGAATTTTAATAAATTAATTATGATGGAATTTAACGAGGGTGTGCCGGGTGAAAATTATATACAAAATATAGCAAATTATGAGCTATTGAAAATCACACGAGGTAAAACGGATGATATCATTTTGTCATAGCCGCGGGCAAACCGAATGTTTGTTATGTCAGTTATATACATGAGGAGAAATTACCCGCGGGGGTGAGATATGACACGGGCGTCAACGACAGAGCGTCGTCGCTAATTTCCTCGGCATTGAGTCGCATTGTGCTTTAAATCGCTCACGAATTTCCTATGGCACCAGCATATAATACACAAATACACCTACACCCCCCCCATATATATATATATCCATATATACATATATACATATATACATATATACATATATACATATATATATATATACAAATATCACGCCCTTGTCGAAAACTCAAGCGTCCACGCGACCCCCGGACACGGAGCTGCCACCCTTCATTGTCATTCGAATCGACCAACTCCTCTCGCTCTGTCTCCCTCGAGCTGTAATAATACAATGCGTGTATTATTATAGTACAGCAGAATATAAAGAGAGAGAGAAAGAGAGAGAGAGAGAGAGAGAGAGGGGGGGGGGGGCAGTGCTGGTACGTACAGTAGTTGATTTACTCTACATCCGTATTGAAATGTACAAAAATAGCGAATTATGGATCAAAGATCTCTGGAAAAAACGAATATCTAAAAGAGCCAAGTCGACAACCACAATATTTGAAAATTTCTCGAACAGAAATCAATGAAATAAAAAAAAAAAGTAAATCAAGAACAGAAAAGTCGACAACCAGAATATTTGAAACTCGAGTGTCTGAAAAATTCTTTGCTTTCATACGCGTGACCTCTAAATGACCCTTACGTATACACGCACCCATACTATATATATATATATAATTCTTATCTGCAATCAGAATATTCGTAAAAGGGATTTCTCGAAGAGAGATTTTTGGAAAAAGTAAATCTAGAACAGACAACCAGAATATCTGAAACTGGAATGTCTGAAAAATTCTTTGGTTTCATTCGCGTGTCCTCGAAATTACCCTTACGTATACACACATCCATATTATATATATATATATATATATATTTATATACATGGATAATATGCGTCTGGTATATATATATAGTACTCAGGATTTCCTGCAAGGGTGCTCTCCTCTGCCCCCTGGCACTTTACGAGCGAGAATCACACCGGACTCTTCTGTCTCCAAGTACCGTGCTGGAATCACTCTTTTATTTTGCCCACTCGTAATTCTTACGCTGATGCCAATACGCCCATTGAACCTCAACCCTGAGACTCGAAACTAAAAAAAAGGCGAAAAGTCAAAATTCACGTCAAAATTTACATTTTTTTATCATCCTATTATTATTGAATTTATCTGATCACGAAATGGCCAAAGAAAGGATGCACCGAGTCAAAAGAGAATCGACAAATATTTGATGGACGTTTTTTTTTTTTTAATTTATTCGAAATAAAAATCGTAAACTTGATGATCGCCGAAACTTTAAAGAATTTCGAAGACTTTTTAAAATTTACCATGTGAACTTTTAATCTTCTACTTGGGAATTTACTGAAAGATTTTTTTTTATTTTTTTAAATTTATCATCGTATATTTATTGTTGGATTCAGCTGACACCACGAAATGGCCAACGAAAGGATCCACCGAGTCAAAAGAGAATCGACAAATATTGCATCGACTTTTTCTTCGAATTTATTTTAAATAAAAATGGAAATAAAATTTTTTATAAAAATTTCATGTGACAATTAATGAAAATATGGCCGAAAGTTGAACAAAATTTCGGAGACGTTTAAATATTTGTCACGTGAACTTTTAATCTTCTCCTTTGCAATTCTACCAAACGAAAAAAGAAGAAAAAAAAAAATCATCACTTCCGGTAACAATTTCCTTTGTCTACAAATTCATAGGACTAATTTTTTTTCTTATTCTCTCACGTTCACAAATAATAATTTCGAAACAAAAGAGGCCAGAAGATACGTAGAAATTTGTGCAAATCGAATTGAGAATTATATCAGAGGGCGAAGCTGATTTTGGTTGGCACGAGAATATATTTTCTCATTTTTGAATTTCAAACTGAGCCAAGGGCGGAGTTGAACCATCCGCGCTCGCGTGAAAAATAAAATGAGAGATGAGAATTATATAAGAGGGAGAGAGCAGAAAAAAAAGGAAAAAAAAAAGAAGAAGAAAAAAAAATGCTTTTTTTTTTCGCGTGGGGGACTCGAACCAGAGGCACACGAGACAGTCTCACTAATTACGCTGTGCCTCATTAGCGAGGACGCGCCCCAGCCGGCGTTAAGGGGTACGCGGACACGTACGAGCCCCCCTTTGGCCTCGTCAAAGCATCGATTTTTCCTCCTGTTGGCAAAAATAATAATAATAATAATAATAATAATAATAAAATAATAAAAAAAATTCTCTACGCTGCACACTCTTGTCCAGTGCATATCCCTGTTGACTGTGAAACACTTGTGGGACTTTTTCTCGAGAAATTTGCGAGACTTTTCTCGCCAAATACTAGAAAACTGAGTCGCGAGCTGGGAGCAAGAAAAAAAAAATATATCTCGCTATAATTTTAAATCAAACGAGGCATTAAACTGGCAAATATTATTTCAATGAGAAATTAATAATAAAAAATCAATAAAATCGTCGAGTGACGAATTATTTTTTTCATCCCTAAAAACAACTATTGGATTCATAATAATATTCCATAATTAATAATTGCCGTTCTTTAATATTTAAAAGAGTGGCGAAAAAATGCAGCGAGCACCAGGCAATGGTCGAACAGCACAAACGTATCTCATAATTTATATCTATTTAATTTATCGATATATGTCAATATCTACAATATTTAATAGATATTAACATATATCGATAAATTAAATATATAGATTGAATATATAGATATAGATTATATATATAGATATGATCAGAAATATATATGACATACTTGCTAAAAAAAAACCACAATATTAATCTCCAGGATTTCTAATCGTGAATGCAAATTTTTGATGACCTCACGAAATGATGTTTCATGTAATGTTTGCCGGTGTGATGAAATTTTCAATTTTTAGAACATCGCTCGTGGCATTACTGCCAGCTGAAGATATTTCACATTTGCTGTGGTAACTCGACTTGGATTGCCCAATATAATTTACGAAAAATTCGTCACTTGCAACATCCTCAAAGTGTCTTTAAATTCTCTCTCTCTCTCACATGCATAAGATTTTTTAAAACGATTCTTAGAAAATGATAATTTTCTATTCAGCTATTAAACCTTTTTTCTGCTAGACATCGATTGACACAAGAAATCTTCATACATACATATATATATATATATGCACACATCATTTGAGACGTAGGGCTGTCCTCGGGATTGTCCTCGAGCAACTACTGTATTACTAAAATGATCATGATTATAATATTTTCATCGTAAAATATCGTGTCAACAACGTACAAATTCCATTTAGGAATGGCAGCCTTACGCTATCAGTAAATACTATTTCCACTCTGCATATATAGAAAATATTATACACATATATATATATATATATATATATATACATATATATATATATTGAATATATATTGAATAATCTCTATGGCACCGAATAAAAAAAAAAAAAAAAAAAAAAAAAGCGAGAGGAACACGAACAGAGGGCCTGGCAAGTCTGGCTGTGAGCCGAGAGAGCTACCGCACGCATCGGTAGCTCAACAGAGCACACGATGGATGGGTCCGAAAGTCTCGTCTTCCGACTGGTACAAGCGCCCGGCTTGCCAGAGAGAGGAGTCTTGAGTGTTTGCAGTCCACTCGAAGTTCGTCCCGAACGAGCCCGGGGAGTCCGTCGCTGTCGTAGCCGTTTTCTCTGCTTCGCTCCTCGATTCGTGCTATCCTCCGCGTCGAGGCTGGGTACACACACACATTTATATATATATATATATATGTGTGTATAGATATATATATATGGATAGATATATGTATATGTATAGATATATACGCTGGGTACACACACATATATATATATATATATATATATATATATATATATATATATTATGACCCGTTACCATCGGCGTGGGGAGCCAAGAGAACGAAGCATAATTTGTCTAACGAGGGTCTCCACCTGTCATCCCGATGGATATACAGACAAGATGGATGTGGTTGTGGTCGAATCGACAAAATGGAATTTATCCAAGCTTTTACTAATAATTTCTATAATAGTGCTACGACCTTTAGCCTCTCGTCATCCTCATTTCCGAATTATTAGAATCAATTAAATTCATTGAGTGGAATTTTCACAAATTTTTGCAGATTTTTTTTTTAATACTCGATATAATTTTTATTTTTACTAATAATTTCTGTAATAGTCCTACGACCTTTAGCCTCTCGTCATCCTCATTTCCGAATTATGAGAATCAATTAAATTCATTGAAAGAGGAGAATTTTCACAAATATTTGCAGATTTTTTTTTTTTATACTCGATATAATTTTTATTTTTACTAATAATTTCTGTAATAGTCCTACGACCTTTAGCCTCTCGTCATCCTCATTTCCGAATTATGAGAATCAATGAAATTCATTGAAAGAGGAATTTTTACAAATATTTGCAGATTTTTTTTTTAATACTCGATATAATTTCTGGCAAATTGTGTGACTTTTGAATGACTCACACATTTGAATGAAGAATGACAAAAAAACGTTTTCGTTTTTTTCTTCTTCTTATTATTCTTTGATAATTATTTTTTAAATCATTAAAAAATTATTATATTCTTATTTTTTTTTAATTTATATTGACGAGCTTTGTAGAATAATAATAATAAATAAAAATAAAGAAAACTGCAAAATTCCACAGCTGATATAATCTCAGATCGATTTTAACGCTTTACCAAGACACCAGAAAGATAATGAAAAATAAAAAAAAAAATAAAAAAAAAGAGAAGCACCCACTTCTTCATCCCCAACGAGAGTTTCGTCGCTTTTATCTCTCGGTTTTGGATCGTAATACGCGATTTCAACAGCCCCAAGAGGCTCCCAAAACAGCCACACAGACACTAACACATACAAAGTGTCCAGTTTGCACGAGCGACCTGTACTTGACGTTTAACTCCCCGCGATATATCAATCACACATGCCGGCAACCACCAAACACCCCTAACTTTCTCGTGTGTGACTCGACGAACGAGAGAGAGAGAGAGTTACGTTTCATTTTTATGCACCCTCACTCGTGCAGCGAAGGTCCGAAACGACCACGAGCAAAGGACCACCAACAACTGGTCTGCCCTCTCACGCCCTTGAAAATAATGGACACGGCTTTTTTACGATGGCACTCTGAAGAACCATTTTTTATTATTTTTTTTTGAAAATAATTTTTACTCCAAACAAATATATATATGGATGTGGCACTCTGAAACAGATTGAAAACTCGTTATATCTCTTTCAAACAAATAAATAAACTATCAACTAACGATTAAACATTTTTCAAAATATTCAACGATGCGTGAAAAAAAAAAACTTACTGGAAATAAAGATATTTTTTGCTGTTTCTTTTCTCTACATTTTATATATTCATTTCATATTTTCAAGCATCTCAAATTTCGAATAACAAAAATTTCCAGTCTAACCTGCTGCCCTTCGACATCGAAGTTGAACAAATTTTCTTTTACTCTAAATATTTCATTTTAATCAGCATAATTTTTATATCATGAAATTATTCTCATTTCCTGTCTTCTAATAATTCAGACCAGATGAAATTAATGAAATAAAGGGGAGGAACGATCAATTTTATTCCAATTTGCTTTCGAGACGTTGGAGAATCTCCTGGTTTGTTTTCGCATGACGTCGGGACGTTTCGAGGGTTGGAGAGAATAAAAATGAATATATATATATTCATTTCTCTCTCTCTCTCTCTTTCTATCTTTCTCTCTCTCTCTCTATCTTTCTATATATATATATATATATGGTAGACTCGAGTCAACGGGGCGTGGGAGGCTTCGCTCGTCGAACGGGGCACATCCACACTAATTGGATAATTACGGCGTGCACCGAGTTTGTTTTATAATTGGGCAAAACGTACGGTTGCCGGAGCCCCAGAGAAACGCTTGCTCGTTCTCTCTCTGTCTCTCTCTCTCTCTTTTTCTCTCTCTCTCTCTCTCTCTCTCTCTTTTTGTCTCTGTCTCTCTCTGGTTTGACGTGTCAAACAACGAAACGGTCGGAGTCACGCTCTACGTGACGAACTACCCTCGCAGCTAATCCAAGGCAAAAATCCCCAATCCTGGGCTAACCACCCCATCAATGTGACTCGCCTACACACAATATACCTTCCCTCGTTCCTTTGGCCTCATCCAAGCCCGGTACGAACTGAACTCTTATCCTTCTTGCCCCCCCCCCCACCCCCACCCCGCCGCCCACCCCTTCACGCAATGCACAGAATCCTCATTCTCTGTCCTCGTTTGCACATAAAAAAAAATGAAATCAATTTTCTTCCTCTCTCTCTCTCTCTCTCTCTCTCTCTCTCTCTCTCTCTCTCTCGCTCGCTCGCTCGCCGTTATTTCACGTTTTTAACGATACAACACGAACGAGTAAAAATCACAAAAATCTCAAAAGTTCCGAGTTACATTTTTATAGACAGAAAAAAAAAATTACTCCCCTCTGCTCGGCTTAATTGCCGGATAAATTTTGCAAGTCAGGAAATATTTTTACGATTTATTCATTATGCAAAGACGATTATGCAAAATTTTTAAATAAATTTCTGTCAAATATATTTGCCTTCTCTGGTCATAAACGAGATTGAAATTCTTTTTTTCCTGAATTAAAAAAAAAAAAGCAAAATTTACTACCAAGAAATTTTCTCACACTGTTGAGATAATTCATTTGTAAATAATTCGAGATTTGATTTTACATTTTCTTTTCGTTCTAACTACGATAAATTAATAAATCGCTTTATATCTCATTAGCTAATTTATTTTCATGGCGATTTTTTTTTTCCTGAATTAAAAAAAAAAAATCGCAAAATTTACTACCAAGAAATTTTCTCACGCTCTTGAGATAATATTCATTTGTATTTTCTTTTCGTTCTAACTACGATAAATTAATAAATCGTTTTATATCTCATTAGCTAATTTATTTTCATGGCGATTTTTTTTTCCTGAATTAAAAAAAAAAAATCGCAAAATTTACTATCAAGAAATTTTCTCAGTCTTGAGATAATTCATTTGTAAATCATTCGAGACTTGATTTTAGATTTTCTTTTCGTTCTAACTACGATAAATTAATAAATCGTTTTATATCTCATTAGCTAATTTATTTTCATGGCAATTTTTTTTTTCCTGAATTAAAAAAGAAAAAAAAAACCAAGAAAAAATGTCGAAAATGTCGATTGAATTATATTCTTTCTTTGGTATTCCTCGCTCTATAAGCCATCCTCGAACATGTGAAAGATCGAAGGAAAAGCGTTCGTTTGTCGTTTGCATCTCCGATTAATGAATAAATAATTTGAGTGGCCGGATAAAATTGAGAGGCCAGAAGAGGGTGAAGGGTTGCTGGCCTTGCCAGCCCTTGGCCAACCCTTCTTCTTCGTTCTTTTTTCTTTTTTTTTTGCTTTCTTCAATTTTTGCGGGGTCACGGACGTCGATGACTGAGCGAGAAAAAGACAAAAAGACAAAAACAGAACGTGCGAGACACGAAAGAAGAAAAAACAATTCAAGGGTGATTAGGAGGCTGGCAATCCCCCCCTCCGCAAAGGACGATAAAAACAAAGAGAGAGAGAGAGATAGAGGAGGGGGGGGGGGGGGAGACAAGAGGACTCTTATAAAGGATATCAGCCGTGACTCGGATGCTGGCTGACTTGGACCACCCTCTTCCCTCCACCCTTAAAAAATTCTCAAACGCCACTGCTGATGTACAGTCGCGTGCGTTTTAATTCAGCTCTCTCGTGATCTCCCGCCAATCTCCGTTGTCGAGACCAAAAACGATCTGAGGGGCTTTCGGGGATGATTTAGAAGTGCAAAAAGGGGGCCAAAGCTGCACGAGAGCCACGAGAACGATTGACTGACTGACTGACTGACTGACGAACGGATTTATGGGGCTGCACAAAATTTCCCCTTTCTCTCTCTCTCTCTCTCTCTCTCTCTCATCCATTCGATCCAATAGACCACCCTCGCAAATATGTATGCGCAAACATCAGGCTGTTCCACTCATCTCACAAGACTCGTTCGTTAATCGATATAAACCCGCCCGTTAATGCCCATCGAACGTTATTTATATGTATTTTGTGCCGAGAGACTAACGAGACACATATCAACTCCGTCTAAACGTAACGATAATAAATTTTCGATCAAGAGAAATATAAAAATCAAAAAAAAAAATTCATTAAGAATTGACTTTTTTATTTATTTTTTTCCAGTCGAATATTTGGTCATCATTTAGGCATATCAGCCCCGTATAAACGTAACGATAATAAATTTTCGATCAAGAGAAATATAAAAGGCAAAAAAAAATTCATTAAGATTTTTTTATTAATTTTTTTTCAAGTTGAATATTCGGTCATTATTTGGGCATATCAGCCCCATATAAACGTAATGATAATAAATTTTCGATCAAGAGAAATATAAAAGGCAAAAAAAAAATCCATTAAGAATTGACTTTTTTATTTATTTTTTTCAAGTGGAATATTTGGTCTCATTTTTTTGATGTTTGCGAAATTTGTCGACTATTTTTATTATTTACCCTCTTTGTGCAAATATTTTCACTCTCTCATGGAGAAAATATTGTAAAAGAGGGATAATAATAAGGGTGCAATGTGTAGATTTTTAATTTTCAGGGTTATTTACTTCATTTCGATGCGTCATAAATATTTTTTGAAAAATTCAATTTCTTTCGATGTATTAATTATTTGACGAGTTTCGCTAAATTAATTCAATCGTCGATCAACTTTGAGATCAAAAATTTTCCAATAATATCAAATTCTCATGAAATCTGAAATAAATCCTCAAGCGATCGCCAGCCATTTTCTTTTTTTTTTTCGAAAAATAATTTTTCCATCTTTTTGAGTTTTTTTTTTTAATTTCATCTCGAAAATCTCGGTGAAAAAAAAAATCGCAAGAGTGAAATGAAAGGCACATCAAAGATTACGAAAAAAATTCAGCAGGTCAAGTCAAAACATCCCCCTTTTTTCGAGGGCTATAAATTGAGACTCCGAGTCAGTCTCAAAGACTTTGGGCAATGAATTGTTTTTTTTTTTGGTAAAAAAATTTATCCTTGTCCTACAAGAAATGCATATTAACCCTGTACGTGTACACTGGGGTACAAATTTGCCTCATGTGAAATTTATCCTCAGATGGTAAACGCGATCTTATTGAGCCGACGTTATTTAATTTTTTTAAATAATTTAAATTTCAATAAATTGCTCTTTCCTCCACCAATTCTCTTCCTCTTTGAAAAAAGAGAAAAAAAAAAATCATAAATATTTTAAACTATAAAAAAAAAAAAAGAAAAAATTTTAATAAAAAAATGCGCGGGGCTAATTCGATCCCCAGTTTACGCGTGGAAGGGAGAAAAAATCGGTTTACACGTCTAGGATTAAATCGATGAAAAATCGATGAATAATCGATAAATCGCGTAAAAAAAAAATTTAAAAATTTAAAAACTCACCACGCTGCGCCTGTTGCGGATAGGACGACAATGGCGGTGGTACGTGCGAATAAGGTTGCGATCCTCTGTTTGCGTTGATGTGATGTCTGCAGTTTGTAAAATTCGAGAGAGAAAAAAAAAATGTTGAAAATAATTCTCATCGTTCCAAGTCACGTGATAATTTAATTAAGCAGCAAAAAAAAAAAAAAAAATTGATAAACTTACCCGAGCATACGATGTCCAGGATCGCCGAGGAGGCCGACCTTGGTCGAGGGTGTAAAGCCAGTTTGAGGTCTCCACTGATTGCCATTGTTACGATTCATTTGCTCAAAATCCTGAGGCTTGAGAACTCTCGATGGTTCTTTGACGCCTTTCAGACGTTTTGCCGGAAATACGTAGCCGGCACTGTACTTTGGATCGCGATATCTTATACTGTTGAGAAATTAAAAGTATTCAAAATGAGACAAAAAATTATATAATTTTTTTCCCATAAAAAACGAAATTAAAAAAAAAAACTGAGAAAAAAGCTTTTTTTTTTATTTTTAATTATCAGACTAACCAATAAACTTTGTTATTTCGAACCGGAAGTCCGTTGATCGGCGAGGGTAACGTCGCACCCTCGCCCACGCAATCCTCAGCCAACAATACAGTACCGCGCATTCCATCTATTGAGATCTCGGTGTCCGTTTCAGACTCCATTTTGTTTGTATAAAGACCTTTTAAAAAATCATAACCGCTGTTGCCAAGACCAACGTACAATCGATCGTCTCCTCGTACGTTTCGTTTTCCTGTGGAAATTGAATAAAATTTTATTTCGCTCTCATTTTACAGCAATTTAAAATTAAATTGATTTAAAATTAAATTGATTTAAAATTAAATTGAATTAAAATTAAATTGATTTAAAATTAAATTGATTTAAAATTAAATTGAATTAAAATTAAATTGATTTAAAATTAAATTGATTTAAAATTAAATTGATTTAAAATTAAATTGAATTAAAAACTAAATTGATTTAAAATTAAATTGATTTAAAATTAAATTGATTTAAAATTAAATTGATTTAAAATTAAATTGAGGCTGCATTGGCCACAAAATTATAGTGAAAAAATTATTAAATTTAACTATCAAATAAATTCAATAAAATAAAACAAATAAACACTTTCGATTCAATTGAATGATTTTTTTTTACCAACATTCAAGCATTTTTTTTTTTTAAATCATTTAATTAGTGTGATTGATTTTTATTCAATTTTTTATATTTTATCGCAATGTTGTCCAATTCTCATTGAATTAAAAATCCAATCCTGTTTATGTTAATTATAATTGAGAAAAAAAAAAGAAAAGAAAAAAAAAAAAAATAGGCAACTCACTTTCGGCATCTGTTAACGCGTCGTAATACGGTTCGAGGGCTTTGAACAGTCTTTTTTCATCGACAAAGGGCAAAAGAGCAACACCTTGCCACGCAAATTTTTTCCCATTGAGATCGATCTTGAAGTCTTCAGGATAAAAATCAATAATCGGCGATGTCTGAAAATTTTTAAAATCGTCAGCGAGAAAAGACGAAAAAATAATTTACATGAACTAGGATGAATTATTTGTCAGATTAGAAAAATAATTCAACACAAAGGAATTATTTTCAAAAAATTATGTTGATTGAAAAAAAAAAATTATCGAATTTATCGCAAACTCACCGGATCGCTCATGAGAGGTGCCCATGGCTTTGGAACGTGGCCGCAACTGGCAGCTGGAAATACACCCATCAATTGTTCCAGCGGACGGAACTAAACAAAAGAAAAAAAAAAAAATGAGAATTAAATTTTTGCACAAAACAAAAAAACCAACACAAAATCCAATAATCTTCGTAGATATTTACCGGTATCGTATCTCTCTCGAATTCGGTAGAGAGGCCACCGATATTGATGAAATCACTGGCGAACGGTGCATAATGATAAGGAAAATACCATTTCCAGGATGCACAGCCCTGATAATAATAACGAAGTACCCAACACAGACCGCGCACATATTGAAGCGCCACGTTATTTCTAAATAAACAAAAAAAAAAGAGAAAATAAATTATAGAAAATAACAATCATTACACTTTGATTGTCGAGTCAATGTTGAGAAAAATTTCACAGATTGTGCAAAATGTGCCCTTTCGTATTATCACAATTTTTAAAAATTATTATAAATAATAATAAGAATAATTTAATGTTGCATGAATGATCGGTCGATTTTCTTACCGAAAAGCGAAATTATCCGCGGCCACGTCGAATTTGGACTCGTAATAACGATCCTTAAATCCATCCTCCCAAAGTCGTACTTCGTCATGGGCCTGATCATCTTCCTCCTCTTTCTCACTACCTTCGTGCTTGCGTTTTTGACTCTGATTATCGGAACCCTGAATAAAAAAAAAAAAAAAAATTGAATTTTAAATCTGATAAGCGATGATTTCTTGAGCAATGCAGTTACACGATGATTTTAATTTACACAAATCACAAAGGGTTAATATCCAAACCCCACGAAAAAAAGACAAAATTTGTTATATTTCCGAAATATTTTTGGATTATATCATTTTTCTGTGGAGAAAATTAATTCTCCCGATAAATTTTATATATTTTTAACTGAAATTAACTGGCGTGCAGTTAATTGCAGCCCCGAGTGTATATAAAACGAGAAAATTTTTATACATCCGATATATTTTCTGTTATATGATTTTTTCGATGGAAATAATTAATTCGACATACCTCGGGCACTATCATACTCTCAAGTGCATTATTCGCGTTGGTTCCCTTTGGGGATCGTTCTGTCGCGTTGGTATTGTAATCTCTTCCTTGCATTCGCATTTTGTAAGCTTCCTGACGAGCATTTTGCACCGGTTTAGTACCTTGTCCGAGTGGCTGTAAAATATTATTATTATATATATATATATATATATATATATATATATATATATATATATATATATATATATATATATTAAATTATGAATTTACATTATAATTTTTTTTGCAATATAATTAAATTTCTTTTTTTTTTCATATTGGTAAAAAAAAAAAGTTTATGAGAATAATGCGTACAGTTGGAGCAAATTGACCGACTGGCGTCCAATTGGGCTTGTAATTACTGATCGCCTCCATTCTTCGTTTCTTATTTTTTTCACGCTGCTTGAAAGCCAACTCGTTTTGTTGTCGTTTCTTAAAAATTTCATCCTCGACGTCACCAAGATCGGAAAGTATTAATTGTACTCTGTCAAGATTTACGTCACCGCTGTCAGTTAAAAATCCCTGCAATAAAATAAACGAGCCATGAATGTCGATCTTACAATTAACTCCCTAAAAATTTGTGAATAAACTTTGAACTTTGTAGAATTGCATTTACTTCATTGTGGAAAAAAAAATGAAGTTTAATATAATTTAATTATCGTAGAATAATCAATAATTCGGGAGATAAATTTAATCAGCCGGACACGAAAGGTCAATTTTTGTACGAAAAAGGTTAAAAAAATATTAGCCAGCTTACCCCAGTCTTGTAAACAGTCTTTTTGTAAAGATTAACAAGTCTATCAATGGCCCCTTCTCGAATCTCCAGAGATGGCAGATGTGGCAAAAAATCATTTCCCACGAAAAAGCACATAAAAACCCAATCGTCGATTGCACGCTCAAAATCGTACTTGAACGGTAAATTGGGCATTTGCAATTCTCGTTCGAGATATTCGCGAAGTACGTTCAAGCGAACAAATATAAATTGGCATTCTGAGCCAAAAGCAGCATCTTCCTTTTTTTGATCGGGTTCGGAGCCTGTACAATCCTTCATCTCGTGACCTAACTGACCGCATATGTCGCAGGGTCGTGGCTTATTCGGTTTAAATTCTTCTCGAATAATTGTAAAATTTGGCTCGTGAGTCGCCAGACCCAACATAATCAAATCAGCGTCGGCACCACAAAGCACGTGTTGGGTGTTCGGATCGTGATCGGGCTGTGCTGAAAAATTTTTAACACAAAAATATTACGTAAAGCTAGAAAATTTTACGTGAAATTATCAAAATTCACTAAAAAGTTTTATCGCATTCAATTTTTAGCGATAACGGGTAAAAATATATTTTTTTAATTTTTTGCCATATTATCCTGCGTAATAATTTATCGTGATAATATTCCAAGGAAAATGATTTCGTGCCAAAAATATTTTGTGAAAATATCCTAATCGATCGATTAATAAATCAAGATTTTTGTTGATATTTTTCATTCGAGATATTTTTTTTTTTTTGCTCTCAGGATCTTATTATTCAGAATATATTTGGGGAAAATATTTTTATTCTGATATTTTGACACGGAGATATTTTACCTCTCTGCTTGCGAATGAAATCCATAATTTTATGCTCTCCCTCTCCAGGCACGTTAGCATCGCTCAGTATAACTTTGATGTTTCTCCAGCCAGGATCATTATTTAAACGATCGTGGATGTAATAATGTAAACAGGCCGATAATCGGGCCATGAATGGTGTACCCTGAAACAATATTATCGTCAGTGATGATCCATCATTATCGGAAGAATTTCCAAAAAGTACAAAAAATATTTAAAAAGTACATAAAAAGTACAAAAAAAAGGCCGATAATCGGGCCATGAATGGTGTACCCTGAAACGATATTATCGTCAGTGATGATCCATCGTTATCGGAAGAATTTCCAAAAATATTTAAAAAGTACAAAAAAAAAAAAACTACATACCGGTGTTATGCAATTACTATCGAAATGTTCACCCTTTGGTTTTTCCGGTGGTAAAAATGCACCCTTCAGTGCTAACTCTGATCTTATTCTGTCCATTTCGCTCAATTTCTCGCTAGTTTCTTTGGACGCGCGAAATCTGCGCGAACGTTGTTGGTTCATCTTGGCTCTCGGTGCCTGCAAAAAGAGAAAAAATTGATCAGAAAAAATTGGTACATTTTTTTATGTTTTTTAAAAATCTTATTTCAAGCTTTTACTTACAACACCATCGATAGCCATATAGAGGACTTTTCTGGGTCGAACGATGCAAAATAATCGATCAATGCACTCGAAAATTGCTTCCATCATCTCATCCTCATTTTTTGGCGCTGGCCTGTAAAATTAACGACATCGATAAATCTCTCGTAGTTCATAGCCTCATATTATTTTTTTAACCTGCGCCTCTTACTTGTCTTCCGGATGCGTACAAGGATGTATTATGCCATTCATATCTAGATATAAATTATCAAATTCAACCCCATTTGGATTTGGATCTGCCGAATTTATTGGCACTGGAACTCCATCGACTGAAGTGGTCTATAGATCGATTAATTGAAAATTAATCCCAGGGCTCAAAGTCGATATATTCGTCATATTTTTGAATAAAAATATTTAGCACTAATTAGATATAAGTCACAAAACAAGTTTGAGCCCTTAAAATTCAGTAATTTGATGAAATTTTGCGAAATAAAAAGTCGTTTAATACAAATCGATCGAGATCGATCAAGACGACAATAACATAACCCTACTTTATGTCGAAAAAAAATTCGAATCGAGCGATAAATTTACGCTATCGTTGAGAATAAATAACAGAGCTATAAAGGCTAACATAGATTTAACTAGAATTTTTTAAAAAAATCATTCATGTCCAGATATAAATTATCAAATTCGACCCCATTTGGATCTGCCGAATTTATTGGCACTGGAACTTCATCAATGGAAGTGCTCTATAGATCGACAAATTGAAGGTTAATCCCAGGTGTAAAGGACTCAAGGTCAACATAGATAATCGTCATATTTATGGATAAAAATATTTAGCACTGATTAGATATGTCGTAGAACGAGTTTGAGCCATTAAAATTCAGTAATTTGATGAAATTTTGGGAAATAAAAAGTAGTTTAATACAAAACAATCAAGATCGATTAAGACAATAACATAACCCTACTTTCTCTCGAAAAAAAGTTCGAATCGAACGATAAATTTACGCTATCGTTAAGAATAAATGATAAGAAAGCCATAAATAGCTAAAATTAGACTCGAGCAAAAATAAATAAATAAATAAACGTACCTTTTGCTCAATGCATTCGACGATAACCGATGGATATTTTCGGCTAAGCCATCGAAAGAACGCTGGTACACCCATCGCTTTTACGTGAAACTTTATTCGATAATTAACGAATTTACACTAATCAACGTTGTGAAAAAAATTGTCAAAAAAATTATTATTGCATACGATAATATCGTAAACAAAAATAACACAAAGAATTTTCCCTCTCGTGAAATCGAGATGCTCGTGTGTGATGAGCACTCCGTGCGCCTAACCTTATCGCGTCAATTTGCAGAAACTCCAAAACTTAGCAGTGGCGCCATCTATCGGATCTCCTCCATATTATCTATTCGCGTCAATCGTCAATCTGTCGCTAGATGGCACGGAAAACGCGAACAAGGAAAAAAACAATTTTACAAGCCGAATTCGCAATTCGCACGTTTTTATTGTTACCGTCTCATTTTCCTCCCGTATCCCGCAGCTCTTCAACTCTTGTTTCGTCATTCCGAAGCACCTGCGGCAATTGCGTGCATCGTGCATGGTAAATGACATACAGCTGCTGAGGACATACGGAGTCAAAAATCTCACAAAAGTATTATTTAACAGTGATTATCAGTATTCGAATATACAATAATTATCGTAATATATAATGGCTGAATTGAATTCAAGTATCGATAATATGACGGTTACCGGTGACGAGGATGACGTTGTCACCCCGTGGGCTGTCGAAAGCCAAAATGATACTGGAGTCGATTATGATAAATTAATAAGTGAGTATGAAGAATAATTTCATTTTTCTTGTCAAATTCAATGTGTGTTTTTTTTTTATCTCCTACATACAAATATATATTTTTTTCACCCCATCGACAGAGTAACGTAGTTTTTTTTTTTTTCAAACGCGATCCACACGTAATCGTTTTTTTTTTCACTCTCGAATCAAACGGAATTAATCTTATTGACAAAGCCAATAAATATTTGAGAAAAAAAAATCTTATTGTTTCCCTACGCAAATAACTTTTATATAAATAATATTAATGATATATAATATTTAATAATATTTTTATGATAATATTTACCTTCCATATGACACAAAAGAGATGAGATATTTCTGTTATTGAGAAATTAAATTTGTCGATGGTTTTTTTTTTTTGTTTACTTTGCAGAACGATTTGGCAGTTCGAAGATCGACGAGGAACTCCTAACACGTTTTTCCACAATAACCGGCAAGACGCCTCATCATTTTCTCAGAAGAGGAATATTTTTCTCTCATCGCGACATGCACATTGTCCTGAATCTCTACGAGCAGGGAAAACCTTTTTATCTCTATACCGGAAGAGGACCAAGTTCGGATGCCATGCATCTCGGCCATCTTGTTCCATTTCTATTTTGCAAATGGCTGCAGGACGTTTTCGATGTTCCACTGGTCATTCAATTGACCGATGATGAAAAATTTATATGGAAAAATTTAATAATGGAAGATGCGATAGAGCTCTCATACGCAAATGCAAAAGACATATTAGCGTGTGGATTTGATAAAAAGAAAACTTTCATATTCTCAAATTTGGAGCACATTGGGAATAATCCAGCTTTTTATCAAAATATGATAAGAATCCAAAGATCTGTGACCTTCAATCAAGTCAAGGGCATTTTTGGCTTTGGCGATAGCGATCCGATTGCAAAAATTAGTTTTCCTCCTACTCAAGCTGCGCCAGCAATTTCTAGTACTTTTCCCTTCATCTTCGGAAACTCCAAAGTTCCCTGTCTCATTCCATGCGCAATTGATCAAGATCCTTATTTCCGAATGACGAGAGATGTCGCCCCAAAAATTGGCTTTCCCAAACCAGCACTCTTGCATTCAACTTTTTTCCCAGCTCTTCAAGGCTCGAAAACAAAAATGTCCGCGAGCGATATGAACACTGCGATATTTCTCACCGATACGGCAAAGCAGATAAAAAACAAAGTAAACAAACACGCTTATTCCGGTGGTCAAGCGACTGTTGAAGAGCACAGAGAGTTGGGAGGTAATTGCGAAATTGATATATCGTATCAGTGGCTCAGATTTTTTTTGGACGATGACGAAAAGCTGGAAGCGCTCGGAAAGGTAGATATGAATATTTAACTAAAATCGAGGCTAATTTATTAAAAATTTAGTCACGGTTTAATATATTATTCTTTTTTATTTCCAGGGTTACACGAGTGGAGAAGTTTTGACTGGCGAGCTCAAAAAGGAACTTATAGATGTAATACAAAAAATTGTCGCGGAGCATCAAGAAAAACGGAAAGCAATAACGGATGATTTTGTTAAAGAATGCATGCAACCCCGCGATCTCGGCTTTATACTTAACAAAAAGTAATAATAATAAATGGCAATTCTCTATGCATCGAATATTTTTGCACGATTGTACGAGCGAAAACGCACCGCGTCTAACGCTATTGTTGATATTGAAATAATGGATATTTTTTACTTTAACTATTGAAATAAATTTATTATGCTTCGAAAATGTCTCCAGTCTGTATTGATAATTTATTTTAGTGAAATTTAAAAAAATCGCGCGCAATTATCTCTTTTCCGGTTCAGCAACCCCGTGGGGGTGTGCGTATCCGCATTGCCATATATATATATATATATATATATAACGGAATTTATGTAATTATTGTAACAACATTTGTCACGCATGCGCCATTTTATATATATATACGCTTTTCATTCAAGAATTGTTGGATGCGCGCGCTCTATTCTCTCTCCTTCCCCTCCTTTTCAAATCGCTACTTCCGGAAAGCACCGGAAGTGTACAAAAGATCGGCACCTACAACCATTCTACATTGTACATATATATATATATACACAAGTTGAATAATCTCAGAATTGTTATCTCGTGCGATAATATTTCGCAGAAGCCCACTTAAACTTCTTTTCTTTTCATTGTTTATATCTCCTCGGAGTTTACGTGTCACGAATCCATTATCTCACTTGCGCAAAGTAAACATTCGAAATTCAAATGGTAAACATTTTACACGCGTGGCGCGCGCATCGGTGACGCAAACATCACGAGTGTGTGCTGATCGACCGCCAAAAACGGTGTAAGCAACAAATAAACGCGATCTTGTTTCGTGGAAGATTAAAGAGTCACTCGACAGAAACTTACGCCAAGTATCAATGATAAGCTCGTAAATTCTCAGACCAATTGAATTAAATCATAATCATTATCGTTTCTCGTATATAAACGATAATAAAAACGGCGTTTTTATCATCCCCACGCCCCCGTGTGTAACGCCAAAAAGTCGAACGGAAATTGAAGCTCTCCTAATGGTCAAAGATGACGACATCTCGCGGATCTATTTATAACTCGCGCATGCGCCGAACCATTCAAACGAATGTGTGCGCGTCCGCCATTCATGCTAGTCGATTTCGTTGTTTCTCTGTGTATGTTTGTGCGTGTGTGTCGAGGCCCCTGGCGAAAAAAAGAGACATGGTGACGGTGATATTCGTGTGCCTTGACAAAAACATGAAACGAGTCGATTAGCAAATCTCTCTCATGTTCAAACGTTAATACGCACGTAACGGAGTAATAATGATAAACGGAAACGCTTGTCACACGTAAGTTTTTCCCTCAACATATAATAAATCCTCGATCTATTCGCCCCCCCCCCACCCCGCCTTCCGAAAAACCTAACGGAAGCCACGAAACTAATTTTAGTCGCAAAATTTTTTTTGCCATGCCAAATAGAGTTTAGAATTTCACGTTTTATGTATCATGTCGTGGCCGATTCGTACCTCGTAATTAACTCCTCTGTCGTCGTATTATCGTCTCTCGTGTTTATCATTTATGTATTTTCGGGATGGAAAAGAGCTCGGGATTCTATCTTACCCGATTACCGGTAAATATAAAACATCTTATACATTCACGAACGTCTCTTTCTCTCTCTCTCTCTCGCTCTCTCCCTCTTTCGCTACGGGTACGTTTCCTGTGCACTTTTAATGTGTGTTTTGTAACGCCGCATTGTAACGATTCATGTTCGTAACGATATTTATTTTATCAATTGACAAATATTTCATGCTCAAACCTCAAAAATTTTCTCGCTATCATCGAGTTATTCACGCAAATAAATATATTAAGAATATCCCGCGAAAGCACAGATGGACGTGTTTACTCCATTTTTTTTTCTTTTTGCTCGATTACTCTAAAAAGCGGATTATCAGAATATACGAAAATTGTGATTATCCGGTAGTGTAGAATTTAGCGAGCTACACGCATATTATTGTTTTTCCGAGCAATTGCCAGAGACCATTGATAAGATTTTTTTTTTTTTTATTGATAAGAAAAAAAAAGGAATTAAAAAAGCGCGAAAGTTCAAGCTGATACGATAGGATTTTGATGCTTATTGTGCTCTCGAGAATTGCTTGCACTTTTGGGTTCAGCAACAATGAAAAATTCAAGATTTTAAGTTTTTTTTTTCATTGTTTTATGACTGAGATGCGATATCGCGGTCGGTAACAAAAATTGTAAACAATGCCATTCACAGATAGTTGAGATATGGAGAAAAATAACAAATTAATTATTTTCCTAAAAATTTTAATTCTCTCTGAATTATTTGGAAAATTTTGATATTTCGCGAACTCATTGCAAGGTCGACAATTGATTAATAAAATGAATTATTTTTGTTTTGTCGCTTTCACATTGCAGATAGAAGAGAGGAAAGAAATCTTTAAGGCTGACGTCGAAAGATGCTGATCAAATAGGAAAAAACGAACGATCACAAGTCGGACAAAGAGTCAGCGAGCCAATTTGAAGAATTATAAGAAGAAAAAGGAGGAAAAAAATAAAGAAAAAAAATAGTATTATTGACATTATACTATGGGGGCATTTTTGGATACGCCAAATACGGACAAGTACAACGAGCATGGAGCTGGCAATGATTTGCGTTATGGGGTTGCGAGCATGCAAGGCTGGCGAGTTGAGATGGAGGATGCTCATAGAGCCATAACTGGTCTCGAGGGTGGATTGACCGATTGGAGCTATTTTGCTGTTTTTGATGGTCATGCAGGAGCTTTAGTCTCTGCCCACAGTTCGGAAAATCTCCTCGAGTGTATAATGCAAACTAAGGAATTCAAAGCTGATGTTATAAAGGGCATACACTCAGGTTTTTTGCGTCTCGATGACGAGATGCGAGATTTGCCAGAAATGGCAGCGGGAACTGATAAATCTGGCTCTACCGCTGTTTGCGCATTTATATCACCGAGAAATATTTACATCGCAAATTGTGGCGACTCAAGAGCTGTCTTGTGCAATTCAGGCACACCAATATTCTCAACGAGAGATCACAAGCCCGTTGTCCCAGCTGAGAAAGAAAGAATTCAAAAAGCTGGTGGCAGCGTCATGGTCCAACGCGTTAATGGCTCTTTGGCTGTTTCACGAGCTCTCGGCGATTACGAGTACAAAAATGTTGAGGGACGCGGACCCTGCGAACAGCTCGTATCACCAGAGCCAGAAATATTTGTACGCGACAGAGACAAGCATGATGAATTTTTGGTACTCGCCTGCGATGGCATCTGGGATGTTATGAACAATGAGGATCTCTGCAATTTTATATACTCCAGGCTGTTACTCACTGATGATTTAGAAGCCGTTACCAATCAAGTCATTGATACTTGTCTTTATAAGGTGAGGGTAGAATTTTTGCGAATTTTATTAATATTTCATTGATTTTTTTCACATTTTATTATGATTATTCCCACTAGTTTCTTATTCATTTTCGAGTTTTCGACCTTTTGACCTTTTTTTTTGTTATAATAACTGTGGAATATATTTAATTGAAAAATTAAATACCCGCAAAAAAATATTGCCAAGATTCACTATCGATTTTCGAGTTTTCGACCTTTTGACCTTTTTTTTTGTTATAATAACTGTGGAATATATTAAATTGAAAAATTAAATAGCTGCAAAAAAATATTGCCAAGATTCACCGATAATTTTCGAGTTTTCGACCTTTTGACCTTTTTTTTTGTTATAATAACTGTAGAATATATTTAATTGAAAAATTAAACACCTGCAAAAAAATATTGCCAAGGTTCACCGATGATTTAAAAGTCAGTCAAGTCATTGATACTTCTCTTTATAAGCTGAGGGTAGAATTTTTGTGAATTTGATGAGAATGAAATGAAATTTTATTGTTTATTTTAACATTTTAATATGATTTTTTCCACAAGTTTCTCATTAATTTTCGAGTTTTCGACCTTTTGACCTTTTTTTTTTATAATAACTAAATTAAATGCCTGCAAAGAAATATTGCCAAGATTCTTTAAGGATAGATCTTTTTAGACCATATTATACTACTCATGACTATTTTTTATTATTTTTATGTATACGTTATTTAGTCTTTTCCATACCATGTGAAAAATGGCACCTGATCCATACAAAAATTTCGACTTTATAAAAATTTTACGACTTTTTCCCCTATTCAAAGTCGTTCTAAAAATCCCTAAAAATTTCTAAATATACTTTGAACTTTGTCGAATAAATCGCCTTTACTTCATTTTGAAAAAAAATTAAGTTTCGAATAATTAAGACACGAGAGGCCCATTTTTGTACGATCCATGCTTTTCAATTTTGAAAATAATATTAAAAAAAGTCTATTAATTTTCAATATTAAAAAAAATATCTTTGAAATTTGATCAATCATTAATTTTAATATCCAGCAGTCGTCATACCTGGCATTGAATTAACCCTGCAAGTATATTTGCATATCGTGCGGATTTACGTTACTTTATACTTTGTCTATCTCAGAAACGAGACAGTTAATCTTTTCAAAACTTTCCATCCACGAGGATATTACGCATCTGCCAGCAACATATGAAAATTTTAGTTCTTTAAGTTGAATTTATCAAGACAGTCGTATACATTGTTAAAGGCGTCATTGATTACTCGTAAACTTTTTTAACATTTGATCATTCAGAATGGCTAAAATCTTTGATCATTTTTATTTTCTCTTTTTTTTTTTTTGTGAATCATAATCGCTTAGATTTTACCTTTATTACCTTTAATGAGATATCCACGGAATACCGATGATGATTAATAATAATAATAATAATAATGGCAATATTTTTGTCAAACGATGTACAATTTTTAATGCTTCCGTTTATTTTCTCCTTTTTTTTGTTAATCATAATTGCTTAGGTTTTACCTTTATTACCTTTATTACCTTTAATATCCACGGAATAACGATGATGATTAATAATAATAATAATAATAATAATAATAATAATAATAATTATGGCAATAATATATTTGTCAAACGATGCACAATTTTGAATGCTTCTGTTTATTTTCTCTGTTTACAGGGCAGCCGGGACAACATGAGCATAGTTTTGGTCACGTTCCCAGGAGCTCCAAAGCCGAGTCTTGAGGCCCAAAAGAAGGAGGCTGAATTAGAAACGGCCATCGAGAGGAGAATTAAAGGTTCATTTACTTTTCCATACTCACACTCAATGCTCTCATTGTGCTGCTGTCTTAACACGCGATCTCGTGCCCACAAGCATTCTTGACGCTCGCGTCGTCGTTCCCATAAGTAGGAAAAACAAAAAAAAAAAAAAAAAAGATGAAAAAGAAAAAGTTCATGCCATGTCTATTACGAGTATAACGAGGCTTGTCGAGTCCTTTGAGAGCAAAAATTTGCACGAAAGAAAGAAAAAGAGAGAGAGAGAGGGAGAGAGAAAAAAAAACGTTACTCGATTACCATATCGCAGTGTCAAAAATTTATATGAAAAAAAACAAAAAAAAAAACATAATCCGATTACATATCGCAATGGCAAAATTTTCGAGATTAAATCTCGCGTTTATTGCCTAAAAGTTAAATTAATTAGAGGGGAAAAACAAAAAAAAAAAATCACGCGTATAACACAAACGTGAATGTGCCAATCTATGAATTTTTCCATTCAAACGAGATATATAAGTAAAAATTCACGAGAGAAAAATTTACAATTGGTATAAATTTCTTGTTAAACGAGAATTTGGGACCATAAATGAAGTTTGTAATTACATTATACATATATATATATAATATATAATATATAATATATAATATATAATATATAATATATAATATATAATATATAATATATAATATATAATATATAATATATAGTATATAATATTATATACATATATACAAATATCTAATCTTAGTAATTATTAATTCGATGAGACTTTGCGAGAACGTTTAATTATTCTGACACAAAAATTGTCAATCTGTGAAAGAAAATCGGACGAGACAGAGCCACAGGTTTCTCATTTGTGTATTAAAAAAGAGAGAGAGAGAGAGAGAGAAAAATATTTGGAAAAAAAAACAAAATTCCATCTAAAATGCCAAAATCCAACACGAAAAATAATCTCGAGGATCCCAGACCTACGACAAATAATTTTACGATAAATTTCGATAAATATTTCAGATTGAGATAAGATCACAATTTTAATCTTCCTCTCTCTCTCTCTCTCTCTCTCTCTCTCTCTCTTATCAATATATCGGAAATGACCCGAGAGAGTCGCGTAAATCAAAGTTGTGGTTTTAAGCCGCTGCCCCCCCTCCCCTCCCCTCCTCGAACTCTCTCGCCCGATTCCCGCTCTTCACTGATCCGTGAAATCAATTTTTAGAAACCACTGCGCTGCCTTTATGAAAAACACCAAAAAAAAAAAAAAGAAAGAAAACTGAAGATAAAAAAAATTACGTAGGTTCTAGTCCGAATAGATGATTTTCCTCGTCGTAATATCAATTCTAGTAATAATTCTAGCAATTCTAGTCTATAAGTGTAGAGTTCAGTGAGTGCAGAGTGTAAAAAAACCCAAAATATGACACGGTGACTCTTTTCGAGGTGGTGAAAAAAAATAGGAAATTTTTACTCGGGGTAGCTACAGCGACACGTGCTAGAGAGTTTAAATTTTTTTGTTTTTTTGTTTTTTTTAACGTTTTTACAAAATGATTTTAATTCTAAATTAAAATACTTAAATTCTCCCAGCAATGAATTTTAATAAATTAATTTTATTGAAAATTCGTAGTTTATGCAATTATTCTATAGCGAAAAAAAAAATTGCTTAAAATATAAATTCGGTGTATGTTGACAATTGGGTGAAATTTTTCACCTGTGTATAGTGCGTTGAGCTGTAGCTATATATATATATAAAAAAAAAAAAAAAAAACAAGTAAAACATAAATGAGCAATTTTTTCACACCTCGGTTGACAAAGTTATTCACAATTATGTCGCATTCTGAGTCATTTTTAATCATTCCTCGGCTAAAAATAATCATGTTTAAAGCAAGAAAAAAAAAAAAAAAAACGTATTTAATATTGAATTACTTAAAAATAATTTTATTCTCGAAATAAAATGTTCCCCGAAAAATTTACTCGCTCCAAATAAAATGGAGAGTATCTAGTCTTATACGACATAGGATTAGCTCATTTCCAGACAGGATTTTTAATGAAAAAAAAATATGAAAAACTTTTTTTGTTGTTTATTCGATAGTATAGTCGAGTGTGTCGTCGCAGCTTCCATTTAAAGTAGTCGATTATATTTATTTTTCGATCTCTTTATATATACAGGAACGAAAATATGCCTTGATCGGCTATGCAAAAAAAAAAAATGAAAAAAGGAGTATTTAATAATCTCTGTCAAGTTTTGTCTTATATATTTATTATATTAATTTATTTTTCGATCAGAGTTAAATTCTCTTTATAAACAGGAACGAAAATATGCCTTGATCGAGCGGCTATGCAAAAAAAAAAAATGAAAAAAAAAGTATTTAATAATTTTTGTCAAGTTTTATCTTATATATTTACTATATTAATTTATTTTTCGATCAGAGTTAAATTCTCTTTATAAACAGGAACAAAAATATGCCTTGATCGGCTATGCAAAAAAAAAAAAATGAAAAAAAGAGTATTTAATAATCTCTGTCAAGTTTTGTCTTATATATTTATTATATTAATTTATTTTTCGATCAGAGTTAAATTCTCTTTATAAACAGGAACAAAAATATGCCTTGATCGGCTATGCAAAAAAAAAAAAATGAAAAAAAGAGTATTTAATAATCTCTGTCAAGTTTTGTCTTATATATTTATTATATTAATTTATTTTTCGATCAGAGTTAAATTCTCTTTATAAACAGGAACAAAAATATGCCTTGATCGAGCAGCTATGAAAAAAAAAAAAAAAAATGAAAAAAAGAGTATTTAATAATCTCTGTCAGGTTTTATCTTATATATTTATTATATTAATTTATTTTTCGATCAGAGTTAAATTCTCTTTATAAACAGGAACAAAAATATGCCTTGATCGGCTATGCAAAAAAAAAAAAATGAAAAAAAGAGTATTTAATAATCTCTGTCAAGTTTTGTCTTATATATTTATTATATTAATTTATTTTTCGATCAGAGTTAAATTCTCTTTATATACAGGAACAAAAATATGCCTTGATCGGCTATGCAAAAAAAAAAAAATGAAAAAAAGAGTATTTAATAATCTCTGTCAAGTTTTGTCTTATATATTTATTATATTAATTTATTTTTCGATCAGAGTTAAATTCTCTTTATAAACAGGAACAAAAATATGCCTTGATCGAGCAGCTATGCAAAAAAAAAAATGAAAAAAAAAAAGTATTTAATAATCTCCGTCAAGTTTTGTCTTATATATTTATTATATTAATTTATTTTTCGATCAGAGTTAAATTCTCTTTATAAACAGGAACAAAAATATGCCTTGATCGGCTATGCAAAAAAAAAAAAATGAAAAAAAGAGTATTTAATAATCTCTGTCAAGTTTTGTCTTATATATTTATTATATTAATTTATTTTTCGATCAGAGTTAAATTCTCTTTATATACAGGAACAAAAATATGCCTTGATCGGCTATGCAAAAAAAAAAAAATGAAAAAAAGAGTATTTAATAATCTCTGTCAAGTTTTGTCTTATATATTTATTATATTAATTTATTTTTCGATCAGAGTTAAATTCTCTTTATAAACAGGAACAAAAATATGCCTTGATCGAGCAGCTATGCAAAAAAAAAAATGAAAAAAAAAAAGTATTTAATAATCTCCGTCAAGTTTTGTCTTATATATTTATTATATTAATTTATTTTTCGATCAGAGTTAAATTCTCTTTATAAACAGGAACAAAAATATGCCTTGATCGAGCAGCTATGCAAAAAAAAAAATGAAAAAAAAAAAGTATTTAATAATCTCTGTCAAGTTTTGTCTTAGCTCAGTTTTAAGCTTTGTGAATATCTTTGACTCACTCTCTTACTCTACGTGTGCCGTCTAATTTTTCTTCTAATATTTATCCTCGTTTATCGGAGCTGGTTCTCCGATTAAAAAAAAAAAAAAAAGCACCAAATACGTGCCAAGCAATCACGCCCGGAGCTCTCAAAGAGTTGCTTCGAGTCTTTAATCAAAATATATGATTAAGAATTTGCAGGAAAAAATGAGTAATAATTATTTTAGAAATAAATCCATTCGTAGCTCAAATATCTGATGAATTTTGGACACGAAATATTTGAAAAATAATCGCGCCTTTTTAGAGCGCAAATTTATGAGGAAATATAATCTATTTATCGTCACCCGATTGTAATCCACGAAGCGAAAGAAAAACTAAAAAAATTGTCATGACGTCGATATATGTTTGTTTTGTTAAAAGCTTCGATCGCCATGCACTTAAAACCTAAGTTAGCCCTTAAGAGAACAAGATTTAGTACAAACTTAGAACACACAAAGTCAATAGTGGATTGTTGAAAAAAAAAAAGATAAAAAAAAAATTCCAATAAATTCTTCAGTCTGATTTTTTTGTCTGGCAACAAATGCCAATTATGAATTTCACGTTTGAATTATTTCTCTGCGCAAATCACTCTGATATTGGTAGTTTTGAAAAAAAAAAAAATGACAAAAAAACACGAGAGAAACAAAAAGAAAAAAAAAATCGGTCCACCCTTGGAGTTGTCTTGTCACTTCACGAAATAGAGGCACAAAAAAAAAGATTCTAGAGAATTATCAAACGTAAAATACTCAATCTTGTGTTGGAAATAGTTTAGAAGGCGCCACAGGTAGGTGCAAACTTCTTTACAACACGTTAGATTTTTTTTTTTTTTTATCTCTCGCAATTCCCTTTTCAACCTTTTCTCAAATAGTTTAACGGCAATGCATTTCTTATGGAGATACATTGCGATTGCCGTTATTCACTCAAGGGATTTAAAAAAATCGAACGAAGAAAGAAATTCTTTTATTATCATAGAAAATGGAAAAATTCAGTGTGGACAATTCCAGAGGTGGATTAATTAATCGTGATTTGAGGGTCGATTATTAATTTTCAACGACTCACAAAATTTAACACACTTCTAAGATATTTCCATAAGAAATGTAGCGATTATTTTCGAGGCCGCAGTAGCTGCATGTTTTTTTTTCTTTTTTTGTATATTTATTAGAATTTTATTAGAATTCGTAGATATATGTTTGATTTTTTTATATTTTTAATACGAAAATATATATATATATTTTTTTCCAATTATTCATTCACCTATGAGAATATTTTTTGACAAAGATAATCAGGGACGACGTTTTCAAAGCACTTATCGATCCATTGCATACTAATTGTCATAGATTAATTACCAATTAAGCTAGAAATAGAAAACAAAATGTTTTTTTTTCCCCTTGTCTATCCCACGTACATGTAAGAAAAAACTCCGATAAGCCTCGAGCATTTTATTGGCCGAATCTGTTGAGTCGATGAAGCCAAAAAAAAAAGTGTCAAATTTTTGTTTATCTCTTCGTAGCGAAAAAATTGACAATTTTTATTATTTAGTGCGCCACGATGAATAACACCAAACACTTCGGAAAATGCAACAATTTTTCTTTTTTTTTGCTATTCGCACATGAACGAAACAATTTGAATAATGAAATTAATGGAAATTGTATTTATTTCCAACAGAAATCGTTGCGCAGCAGGAAGGTGAAGCAGGCTTCGACTATCTTCAACTTTTCCAGCTTCTTGCGGACCAAGAACTACCCAATTTGCCTCCAGGTGGTGGTCTTCTTGCAAAGTAAGTTTTTCTTTTTGCTCGTCTCTTTGTTGTTTAAAAATCGACAAAAAAATCAAACTTTTTTGTTGGTTGGAAAAATTTGTTTCCTCTTCATCGTTCATGACAATTTTCCTATAAGAGAGAAAAATATTTCAATTGTCACATAATTAATGGATGAAAAATTTTAAACGAATATTTGATCATTTGTGGTCTTTTTGCAAATTAACTCTTTGCTCGTGTCTTTGTTGTTTTTGTTTAAAAAATTAGGAAAAATTGACGTAAAATTCGAACTTTTTCATTTTTCAGAGAAAAATATTTCAATTGTCACATAATTAATGGATGAAAAATTTAAAACGAATATTTGATCATTTGTGGTCTTTTTGCAAATTAACTCTTTGCTCGTGTCTTTGTTGTTTTTGTTTAAAAAATGAGAAAAATTGACGTAAAATTCGAACTTTTTCATTTTTCAGAGAAAAATATTTCAATTGTCACATAATTAATGGATGAAAAATTTTAAACGAATATTTGATCATTTGTGGTCTTTTTGCAAATTAACTCTTTGCTCGTGTCTTTGTTGTTTTTGTTTAAAAAATGAGAAAAATTGACGTAAAATTCGAACTTTTTCATTTTTCAGAGAAAAATATTTCAATTGTCACATAATTAATGGCTGAAAAATTTAAAACGAATATTTGATCATTTGTCGTCTTTTTGCAAATTAACTCTTTGCTCGTGTCTTTGTTGTTTTTGTTTAAAAAATGAGGAAAAATTGACGTAAAATTCGAACTTTTTCATTTTTTAGAGAAAAATATTTCAATTGTCACATAATTAATGGATGAAAAATTTTAAACGAATATTTGATCATTTGTGGTCTTTTTGCAAATTAACTCTTTGCTCGTGTCTTTGTTGTTTTTGTTTAAAAAATGAGGTGAAATGAGATGAAAAATTTAAAACGAATATTTAATCACGAGCGAGCCTCCATCAAATGCTTCTCCTTGCAACTAAAACGTCAAACTCTCTCAAAGCCAACAAAATTCTTCACTAATACCGAAGGAACTTTTCTGCTCACTCTTCCCTCCATCCGGGCTTTACGAGCGTTTACGTAATGAATTTGGGCGAAGGTTACACGCAATGCCGTCAAACACAAAGAGTCGACAGTCTATTAAAATTTGGCTTGATTCCAATATACATAATTAGATTTCTCAGCCGCAATACGGTAATTGGAATTGATATGACCATGCAAATGGTTTAAACTTTTGAACCGGCGCGATCTTTTCGTTGCATACGCTGATCATCATTCTCCCCCTTTGGAAGATTTTTCGTCTCGCTGATTTCGAATTTTCAGATCAGAATTTGTTTATGTAATTTTTTATTATTTTTTAATTCGTTTAATTTCGGAGTTTCTTTTTTTTTTCTGTTCAAACTTGAATATTTTTATCTCTGATACAATTAATTTTTCTTTTCTTTTTTTTCAATTTTTTATCTCATTGAGATGGACAAAATTTTTCTCTCTTTTCTTCAATATTCCATGAAGTTTCAAAAAACGTTAAAAAATAAATCTTATTCGCGATAAAAACGTTTCTTTGTATAATAATTATTGATATGATCGATTTACAGCTTTGATTCTCATTTTTGCCATAAACTTTAGTAAAAAAAAAAAAGTAATTCATATTCGCGATAAAAATGTTTTTGTGTATCATAATTATTGGTATGATCGATTAACAACTTTGATTCTCATTTTTGCCATAAACTTTAGCGATAAAATAATTTCTTAGTATGAAACTTATTCGAATCGATCGATTTACAATTTTTATTCTCATTATTTCCATAAACTTTAGCGATAAAATAATTTCTTGGTATGAAAATTATTCGGATCGATCGATATACAATTTTGATTCTCATTTCTGCCATAAACTTAAGCGATAAAATATATTTATTTTCAGGCAACCACTCATTGAGCAAGTTTTTCGAGAAGTTTGTCCCAGCAGAGCAGAGAGTGTAAGTCTTAGATACGATTACCCTTCAATCTAACTAACTCCGCCTTATTCTAAAAATCACATCAAATGTACAACTATATAATCATTGCACAAGCCCTACTTCCATGCTCGTTCATGCAGATTTTACTACAAAAAAAAAAAAAAACAAAAAAAAAATGAGTGCGAGAGAGTGAGAGTGAGAATAATTGCTCGAAGCCTCGTGTCTCCTTGAATAACAAAAATATTTCACTACATCACAACACAAGCCGGTAAATGTAACATCATGTCTGCCAAAAAAAAAAAAAAAACAAAAAAAAACGAAAAAGCGAACCGAAGCACATTGAGTGTGTTCACGAAAAAAAAAAAAAGAAAAAAAAATCCTCGTTTAATTATTAGAATCATGAATCGAGGAATAAAATAAAATGATAAATTTATTGTTAAGATTATTGGTAAGCGACAAATCGAAATTGCAATGCATCGGGTAAATAAGCGAATGATGGAATGAAAATTGTACAAAATCCAAATAATTCGAATCTAAATTTTACCTGAAAAAAAAAAAAAAGAAAAAAAATACACGTTTAGTTTGATAAAGTGAAGGGGGTTTGGAAGAAATCGATGGATTTGCTCTTCGTTACACGCTAATCAAATATATTATTCGGTAAGGTGTGAATTTTTATTAAAAATAATACTGCTTTATTTTTTTTTTTTATAGTTTGTCCTCAGTCGTTACATTTCTTCTTTTTTTTTTTACATTTTCTTTTTTTTTTTTTTTTTCGTTCACCATTGCCAACTTGCATAATTAATATAAAAAAAAAAGCTGTGGTAATTGGTAATTTGCGGATGATGGTGGAAATTTTCACAAGATAAACAATTTTTAATATTCTCACACGAAAATGCATTTTTTTTTTTCAATTTTTTCGGATTATTGGAAAATTATAATAATAATAATTTTTCCCCACCACCAGCAATCCAAACCCAAATGTCCCTGAACAAAGAGCTGCTGTGTTTGCGGTGTAGCGTAATTGCGCCACATGTTGAATTAATTCGTATTGCCAGTCACTGCGATAATAATGATAAAAAAAGAAAAAATTGATGAAAAAAGAAAAGAAAAAAAAAAACAACTCCTGCAGTTTGTTATATCTTGTAAATTTTCCCCTACATCCACAAAGTGGCGAAAAAAAAACAACAGAAAAAAAAATAATTTATATATGACGGTTATTAAAATGCAGGGGGTTGAGAGAAAGAGAGAGAGAGAGAGAGAAAGAGATATATATTGTACTAGATGTATAATTATTCTGCTCGCACGAAATGGGAGTAATTAATGCGAAAATCTAGAACACATTAAATGACACAAGATAGGCTTAAATATATATGTATATATACACGTATATTATCTCTCGTCTTAGGGCAAATTTGTCACACCCTTATCACAGGGTCTAACGTTTTGACGAGGATTCACGCAGACACACAAAAAAACAAAATTTTTCATCAACATTGAAAAGATATTTTTGCAATTATCTTTTTTTTTTTTTTTTCTTTTTCGTATTTCTAATGACGGTTTGGGCTCATTGCGTAATTATCTGTGCTAGATAATAATTTGAATACTAACACGTATGTACTTATTGATCGGGTTTTATTTTTTCTTAATTTTTTCTTTTTTTTTCTGAGAGACAGAAAATTACACAAATACGAGCGAAAAATTTCGATAATTCACAATGCGACAGGTGTCGGAGGGAATGAATGAGATATATTGTGTAGTTTAGATTTCCATTTAAATGATAAAAAAAAAAACAAAAAAAAAAGAAACAGCGTAGTAAAATATTTCTTCGGTAACCTTTTTTGCTGCTGTGTCGACAGTAATGCATAATATTACGATATAAGAATTATATATTTTTGTAGTTCTAGAGGACTTGGGCTCGGAAAATGTCTTTTTGTACCTGGTCGATTTTTTCGATTCATCTGAAATAAAAAAATTAAAAAAAAAAAATTAAAAAAGTTCCACGAATGATAAACAAATTTTTATCAATTTTTCTACAGAGTTTCGGAAAAATTGACCAATTTCAATTAGCATTAGACCTAGCAGTCTATGTACATATAAAAAAAAACTGTGTCCACAGATGTCTGTATTGAATTTTTTTTCCTCGGAAAAAAATCATTAGTAAGTTCGTAGCAGTAGTGGCAGGGAGGCCTTGATCTTAGTTTTCGAAGTGTTCGTTTTTTTTTTTTAAATTTTTTTATTCATCTCGTTGCTCACTGAAATTATCCCGAGTAGTCAATAAATCATGAAAATAAAAAAAAAAATAAAGAAAAAGAAGCAGAAAAAAAATGTTAACAGACATTTTTATGACATTGAAATATTGACAAATTAATTATCTCGATTTAGCAAAAAATTTAGCATCAAAACCGTCCTCGTTCTCTCACGATGCCCAAATTGCATTTTTTCGATCCTTCGAAGCGTAAATTTTTTTTTTTTTTTCCTTCGAATTATTATGTCAAGGCCATCCTTCGAATCTCGAAATCGCACGTGCATATACCAAAGTATATTATCTTTTTGCTGCTGATGAGTAATAAACTTGTTTATTATTTTTTTAATTTTTTTAAGATAAACATTCTCAGATTATTATCATTTCCAAGTGAGGTCAATCGATAAATATTCCAAGAGAATTCTTTACTCAACAGATTTATTATTTTTTCATGATAACGTAATGTCAAGAGAGATAAAAATCATCATCGCTATCAAAACGATTCGAGGCTTCGCATTCAGGGTAATCAGAATATCGTCAAATTGTTAAATCTTCGGTACAACTCTCTAGTTTCATTATTCACAACGAACAATGTACATTATCAGAAATTTTAGGAAATAAAAAAAATTAAAAAAAAGTAACCTACAGACAATTGAGAATTTGCATCAATCGCAGTTTTTTTCTAATAATTTTTCTTCTGGCCTGAGAAATTCATTAAAATGATACAGCATTAAAATTAAAAAAGAAAATTCTTCTTAACTTCTTCCTTCGTAAATTCTTCCTAAATTTTTTTTTAACGCCATTTACAATTAAATCAAAAGCACCACGTCGATAACGTCATAGATTTTTTGTAAATATGCAACCCCTTAACATTTTTTATCCCCCACAAAATCTGTAAAAATGCAAAAATCGTCAAAATCTACGCAGAACAAAATTCTCACTGCTCAGAAAATTTCCAAACCCGAAGTCTTTCGAGTAACGTTTTGTTTTTATTTTTCCTTTACATGTAAAATAAATAAAAAAAATATCGATATATTTTTTGGAAACGTTTCATATGGAATATTTTAATTATTTTCTATAAATTTTTGTATTTTATATTTGATGCAAATTCTCGATTTGGCAAAAACAGATTACGGATGACGAGCAATCCTCGTCAGGTGTCATGCTAAATAAAATATGATAAATTATATTTGCGATGCAACGAGAATTAAAAAGAAAAAAAATAATTATAAATTGTGTCAAATTATCTATTGGCTCATTTAATTGAGAAAAAATTGTAGATATTCAATTTCAAGATTTTTACGGATAAATACAGTCGGGAATAATCAAATTCTTGAATCCAAGCCCTTAAATTGCTTATCAAGATAAAAAAAAAAAAAACCTTCGAAATATCTCCAATACGCTTCGCATTCCTAATCTGTTTCTCGAATATGCCGATTTTTTTTTTTCGCTCAGGCAAATCTATGTCGAAAAATCAGTCATTCACCGCGTTGAATTTATATACAGATCGCTTGTCTTGCAAAAATCGTTAAAAAAAAAAAAAGAAAAAATGAAAAAAAAAACTTGTACATCCATTTCTCTATTTTTTTACTCGTGCATGCTGTAAAATTATATACACCGAGTTAGTACACAGATCATAAAAACGATTTTTTCACCGTCCACGACTAAAACGAGTCGAAGAATCCTCTGTAAATTATAGAAAATCTTATAGAATTTTTTGAACGCTCGTCGCACTCTTTTATGTAAAAAAAAAGAAACAAAACAAAGAAAAAAAAAATCTATAAATTGCATCACAAGAGATCTTACATTGGCACACGAAATCAGAGTTGGGCACATTTAATTAAAATAATTATTCCAATTTCAATTATTCAATATTTACTCACTGCAAAAATTTCATATTACAAAAATTTCTTACGTAAATAAAATTTTATCTGCGTCAATTAAAATATTTAATTCATTATGAATGATTTATCATTAAAAAAACAAATAGAAAAAAAAACGTTATCTCAATTATGCCCAACTCTCGATATTAATATTCTCGATCTTTGACCTGTGAGAAAAAAGCAAAAAAAAAAACTCCACTCGATGCTTATTCGTCTTAATCGTTCAACTATCATTAATTTACCATTTCATTTCAATTTCACGAAAGATCATTTAAACGAAGCATGGAAATAATTGATGCAATAAACCTTTATCCTTAAAATCCTTTCCTCCTTTAGATCACTCCGGATACCATGAGACCCCTGCACCTGGACGAAGCGGCCCCTTTTTTTAGATGAGCTTAATGACAAATGTTAATCGCCCAATACGATCAATTCATCCAAAGATCCACGCACACACACACACTCATACATAAATACATACACACACAGGCATAAAAACAACAGCCTAGTCGATCATAATCGATCGAACTGATCTTAGCAAGCTAAAATCCTTTCCTCCTTTATATCACTTCAATGATCTATGCACATACACATACCCACAGAGGCATAAAAAAAAAACTTTCCTCTAGATCACTTTGGATACCATGAGATCCTTGCACTTGGACGAAGCTGCCCATTTTTTTCTTCATGAGCTTAATGACAAATGTTAATCGCCCAACACGATCGATTTATCCAAAGATCCATACACACATACAGAAATACACACACTGACATAAAAACAACAACCTAGTCGATCATAATCGATCGAACTGATCTTAGCTAGGGCAAGTAAAAAATCAATCAATAAATAAATAAATAAATAATAAAAAGGGTTCAGAGTAATTGGGAGAATTTTTGAAAATTTGTGTACCTGAAATTGTTTTGCTAAACGACAATTGTCTGTCTCTCTTCCAAATAGTAGCCTTTTTATCATAATAATTGGCATAATAATTTTTACCAACGAAGGAAAAAAAATATAAAAAAATTAATCTCCCGATGTGAAAACTCCAACAGGGAAATTTACAAAATGAAGGCTAATTATTTCAAAAGTATCAGCAAAGCATTTTCAGACGAAAAAAAAACGTGAGAAAGGAAGAAACGAAAAAAAGAGAGAGAGAGAAGATAATATTTAATGTGGCGAATTCATTACTTAATATTTTCTATGAAGGAATCGTCAGGACTTGATACAATATCTTTTATTCGTGGCACATTGTGTCTCGATTGAAAAATGAAAATAAAAATAAACAAAAATCAAATTTTTTACGGTAGCTAATTTTTTTGCAGCGGGCACTTCGATAACTGGGGAACCCCCTCAATGTTTTCTACTGTTCGACATGAAAACGAACGCTCGTACGACATGTACATAGCCGTGTTGCTGATGTTATGTGTAAAAAAAGATAAAATTAATAAAATAAAAAAACAATAACATATAATCGAACGTCAGGACCTGCCGGATTTCTTCATGAGAAATATAATTTGAAACAAAAAACTTGTTGAAATTCTAGTGTAACTTGGAATTCAACACAATATCATAAATATTTTGTGTATGTTACTATATTTACTTATGGAAAATTACTCACACTAAACTATTTACCTATGTTGTTGTATATAATATACATAATTAAAATCTAATTTCATGGGAACACACAAGCCTTCTCTATTATTCAGATTTTTTTTTCCGTTTTGTCCCATTTGTTTTTATCATTTTTTTATTTTTTTATATAAAATAAAAAAAACTCGTTGAAATTCTAGTCTAACTTGGAATTCAACACGATATCATGAATATTTTTTGTATATTTACTTATGGAAAATTACTCACACTAAACTATTTACCTATGTTGTTGTATATAATATACATAATTAAAATCTAATTTCATGGGAACACACAAGCCTTCTCTATTATTCAGATTTTTTTTTCCGTTTTGTCCCATTTATTTTTATCATTTTTTTATTTTTTTTATAATCCTGTCACTTGGCATTTTTCTCACCTCTTTTTATTTACTCCATTACTCTGTGAAATTCTTGCCAAAAGAAAAAAAACTCGTTGAAATTCTAGTCTAACTTGGAATTCAACACGATATCATAAATATTTTTTGTATATTTACTTATGGAAAATTACTCACACTAAACTATTTACCTATGTTGTTGTATATAATATACATAATTAAAATCTAATTTCATGGGAACACACAAGCCTTCTCTATTATTCAGATTTTTTTTTCCATTTTGTCCCATTTGTTTTTATCATTTTTTTTTTTTTTTTTATAATACTTTTTCTCACCTCTTTTTCTCACTCTGTGAAATTTTGGCCAAAAGAATTGGGGCCATATTTATTTAAATCATCTGAAAATATTTTTTTTCATAACTCATTTATTGATTAATTCGATATTTTAAATATTTCGATTTATCAATAAAATTTCGTCCACGTTAATCAGACATCAGTTTTCATCATTTATTAATTTATAATGGAAAATCCTGCAATTTATACAATATTAAAATTTCATTATTCAAATAATGTCCAAATTTGCTCGCTGATGTTATTCGTAACATTTACTTTTTCCCCAAAGAACGAAGAGCGAAAAAAAATACGTGCCTAAATTCATTTATTCGATGCTTCGAACCCGCGACGAGCTTCAAATCCAAATTTCCCACAATTTTTATCATTTAGCTTGATATATTTCATCGACGAATTAATTAAACTGTACATTTTTTTACAATGGACACAAGAAAATTAGCAAACCATTCAATAACGAGAGAGGATTAATAACAATTTTATTTATGGGGCCATTTTACTCTTTTATTAATTATACAAACATCGTAATTTCGTTCGTACGAATTTTTTTCATTCCACAAATACGAAAAAAATGTCTCGTATATCGAGAAAAAAAATACAAATAATGGAGTTTAGATTCTTTATTGCTGGAACTTGAAGAAAAATAAAATTTGTTCTCCCAACTGATTGAATGAACATTAAAAAAAAAAAAAACAACTTGCAGAGTGAATGAAAATCATTTTTTTTCTGTTTCATGGCTCATCGGATGAAGGATGCATGCTAAAGATTTTAATAACTTTTTTTTTTTTGTTTAAACAAAATATTAACTTGCTACGAATTTCGATTTTAATTTTATTCAATAATTACGTGAATTTTTGATTTTTGTTTTGTAGCTTTACACACTTGTATAATCTCCTCATAACGTTTCTCCTTTTGCTACTAAAACAAATAATACATTCAGTTTCATGAAATAAATATAAATTTATTGTTTGGCAATAGAAAAAAAATTTCAATGAAAATGAATAATTTTAGGAGAATGATATTGAGAATCAACAATGATTCTTCAACAATGGATCCCATCTGTAAAAAGAAAAAAGGGTGAAAAAAAAAAAAACAGGGAAGGGGATCGACGTGAAACGATTTTTTTTACATGCATCCCAGGAGAAAAATTATCCTAAATGTGTAAATTAAACAATATCTGGTTATAGATCTGTGTAGTACGAATGAAGAAACAACCAAAAAAAAAATTAAAAAAATGAAAAATGTGAAGTAATTAATTGTGCCAACTTTACAAGGGGGTCGAAATTATGTCATGTACATGATTCTTTAAAAGAGAAATAGAGAGTCATTTTATGATGATTATTTATTTATAACGACCTCGAATTATTAATAAAGTTTATGCAGCTGCTCAATGTGTTTCGTCCAAATTTTATTGTTCTCTTCCACACACTAGTTTAGTGACTCCGAAATTTTATTTGCCCAGGGAGTAAATTTTTGGCGATAATATCGAGGATTTCGATTGAATGCGATCTTTTTCTTTTTTTCTTCTTTTATTTTTTATTTACTAATAAACCTTTGCATGATTTTCCATTGTCTATAAAATTTTTTCAGAAAACTTGCAGATGGGAAAAAAAAAAAAAATCGTAACATTTCGAAAGATCGTATCTAAAATAATTTGAGACAAATTTTTGTATTATTTCTTGCAAATTCACTGATTTCATGATCGTTCATGAATGCTCAAAATTCTATAACAATTGATTTGTAACATAAGCAAAAAAATATCTATATATATATATATATATACATACATATATGTGTAAAATGATAAATTAACACTGCAATATGATTGCAGAAATCAGACACCAGTTAATATACTCAGTATATATGTATTTATGGTTCTTGAAATTTTTTGCAAATTAACTGATTTCATGATCGTTCATAAATGCTCAAAATTCCATAACAATTAATTTGTAACATTAGCAAAAAAATTTCTATATATATATATATATATATGCATATACTGATATTTTTTTGCTACATATATGTGTAAAATGATGAATTAACGTCTCGTTTTAAGTAGCATTACTGTAATATGATTGCAGAAATCAGACACCAGTTAGTGTACTCAATATGTATGCATTTATGATACATTCTGCGTGCGTTAGACTGACCATTCTGAAAGTGACAAAAGCAAGACTACCATCGACAACAGCAACAATGGAGAGAGAGAGAGAGAGAGAGAGTACTCTACGATGAGAGCGATGAGTGTACAAAATAGCACTTTAAGTAACAATGCAGGCACCGTTGGTTACTCCACTACTCACTACAAAAAAAAAAAAAAAAACAAAAAACAAGAAAAAAAAAACAAAATATATAATGTGCGATACTCTTGTATACCTAAAATTATAACGATGTATCGATTGTAAGGTTTATTGTACAAAGCATTTCATCTTCTGCCAAGGGTAAAGAGAAGAAAAAGGAAAAAAAAAAAAAAAGAGAAGAAACAAGGCTCTAGAATATTTCCAGGCTTTTTGTAGAATGCGGAGAACATTTTTTTTTCTTTTATTCCAATTCTTTTTTTTTTTGTTTCAATTTTTTTTTTCTTCTTTTTTTTTCTACCTAAAATTATAACGATGTATCGATTTTGTAAGGTTTTAATGTACAAAGCATTTCATCTTCTGCCAAGGATAAAGAGAAGAAAAAGGAAAAAAAAAAAGAAAAAGAGAAGCAACAAGGCTCTAGAATTTTTCCAGGCTTTTTGTAAAATGCGGAGAGCATTTTTTTTCTTTTATTCCATTTTTTTTTCTTTTATTCCAATTCTTTTTCATTTTTATTTCAATTTTTTTCATTTTTGTTTCGATTTTTTTTTTTTTTTTTTTTTTTCGATTTTTTTTGTTTTTATTTCGATTTTTTTTTTTTTCGATTTTTCCGTTTCTTTTATAAGTTTCTGATCTAAGTGTACGAACAATGGTATATAAATACGGTTATATATTTTTGTAGACATCTTTTGTAGCCTCCCTCTCCCCCCCCCCCCTCCCCCTCCCACCCCTCCTCTCTCTCTCTCTCTCTTCTCCTTAACAACTTGAACGTACCTGGAATCAATGAACTGACACAGTGATGGCATTTTTACCTTACCAGAAGATCATTGCTTGACTACTGTACCTGATGCGCTGAATTCAAACGAAAAATCGTGACTTGCTGTAAGTAGATTTTCGCAAAAAAAAAAAAAAAAACAAATTTTAGCCATGAAAAATCAATGATTGGACAATTTTTCGAAATATTCTTATTCTTCTTCCTCGTTTGGGGCCCGTTGAGGAAAAAAAAAAAATCCAATCCCTTTATTGGAAAAATCGTATATAATGTTCTGTCGCCATTTTGAAATACACAGTGCCCTCGGGTCACTCGGGTGACCCAGGTGTAGTGTAAAGGATTAAATGTAATATCGAATTATTACTCTTTTTTTATATTTCAATCGCAAGTCTCACGGTAGAATTTTCAGCTAAATCATTATTAATCTTCTCCCAACTTATACTGTAATTTTGTAATTTTTTTTTTTATCGCTTCTTTAAGTATTCGAAGCGTTATCCTTGGCTAATGAATTTCTTTAAATCCCGAAATAAAGGAAAATTAAATATATATATATATATATATATATATATATATATATATAATCATTGACATTGGATTTACGAAAAATGAATTATTGTACAATTTTTCGAAATGTTAGTTTTTTTTTCTCGTTTGGCCCGTGGAGAGAAAAAAAAAATTCAATCCCTTCATTGGAATAATCGTTCGACCATTCGTTTTAAATGTAATATCGAATTATTACTCTCTTTTGTTTTCTATTTCAAACGCAAGTCTCGATAATTCACCGTAGAACTTTCATCTAAATCATCATTAACCCTTTCCATAAAAAAATGGGTCTTTCGTTTCCGGTCGATTCAATTTATCTTCCCAATTATTGATTATTCTTAGATACTTAAATGATACTAAACTTCATTTTTTTTTTTCAAAATAAAGTAAACGGATTTATAACTCGGAATACCCATTTTTGTATGGATCAGGTGCCATTTTTCACATGGTATGGAAAAACACGTACAAAAATTGATCTTTCGTGTCCAGTTGATTCAATTTATCTTCCCAATTATTGATTATTCTTCGATACTTAAATAATACTAAACTTAATTTTTTTTTCCAAAATGAAATAAACGAATTTATTCTACAAAGTTCAAAGTATATTTAAAAAATTTTAGATATTTTTAGAATGACTTTGAATAAGGGAAAAAGTTAACAAACTCGAAAGACCCATTTTTGTATGGATCAGGTGCCATTTTTCACATGGTATGGAAAGGATTAATCTTCTCCCAACGTATACTGTCATCTTGAATTTTTTTTTTATCGCTTCTTCAAGTATTCGAAGCGTTATCCTTGGCTAATGAATTTCTTTAAATCCCGAAATAAAGGGGAAAAAATGATATAATCATTGACATTGGCTATACATTAACTTCACATTGTCATGTATGTAAGATAGATATATATAAATATATATATATATATTATTGTATTTCAGTGTGTAGCTGCCGAAAATTAAAAATCAAATCTGTAATATGTTTGAAAAATCGGTATAATAATAGAATTGAATATTTGGTATCAAAAGATATTTGAGTCTCTGAAGAAGTATTTTTTTGGTTTATGTGCATTTTGTGCCACCTCTGACTATCCCTCATCGTTCTTGGTGTTAGAAATGACAAAGGAAATTAATCGACTGAATTATTTTGAGAAATATATTTTTAATTCAACGATCTAATCTCAAAGTTTGTCGAGCTCAAAGTGATCCAAGGATTATTATTATTCTCCAGTCTCTCGCTCTATTTGAACATTAAAATTTTGTAAAAAAAATAATTAATCAACATTTTTCGGAGATTAATCAGCGGAATTTGTGAGAATATCGAAATGACAAAAGGAGCAATTCGAAACTTTCTTATTTTTATTACAACACGTATATAATAACTCACAATACAAAAACACATTCTAGTTTGAGTTATCACATTATAGATTTTTTTTTTTTTTTTGACATTAAAACAATCATACTTTTTGCATAATTACTACACAAATCGTATTTTTTTTGTTACAATTTTCAACTGTTTATCGCTTTGTTTTGTTTTTTTTTTCTTATTTTATTTTTTTTAGTGCCCATAGGTCGTCCTCGGTCCATTAAAACCGATTGAATTTCTTTTTTTTTTGTTTTTTTGTTTTCGATAAAAACTTTACGTTCGCAGTGACGAAACCAAAGGCTCTTCATTGGCTTTGTTAAAAAAAATTTTAAGGAGAGCGTCAAGTTGTACTTATCTTCGGTACTATGGAAATATGAATTTGTGCTAAATTATTAAGTGAAATTTTCACTCTGTGTGTGTGTGTGTGTGTCTGTGTGTTCTCTAAATATTAGTGCTGGTACGAAAAGTATTGTAATTTGTAAATTTTCTTCGCAAGAAATTGCTTCGATACAGTACAAAAAGAGATTTCAATCACTTATTGAGGGATTTTTCATTTATTTTTTTTGATTGGAACGCGAAATATTATTTTCTACTTGACAATCAGCGGCAACTCGTGACTAAGATAGTCACTAAATTTTCACAATCACAAAGTACCTCGATATATATATATATATATATATATATATATATATATATATATATATATATATATATATATATATATAATTTAATTCGTAAAGAAATCTTGTATCACATATGCCTTTATGTAAACGATGCATTAATTAGATAGAGTGCCACAAAATTTTTGCGTACTCTAAAGTGTCTACGTATAATATCAACGAAGATAGAGATCTAATTATCGTTGATAATATCTGCATCGATGCATTAATTAGATAGAGTGCCACAAAATTTTTGCGTACTCTACCGTGTCTAAATTTATATGTAGACTACGTTTATATGTGATATTATTATCAACGAAGATAGAGATCTAATTTTCGTTGATAACAGCTGCATCGATGCATCAATTAGATAGAGTGCCACAAAATTTTTGCGTTCTCTACCGTGTCTACATATAAAATCAACGAAGATAGAGATCTAATTTTCGTTGATAATATCTACATCGATGTTCTACGTAAGTATTAACAAATTTTATTTTTCCCCTCCCCCCACAATCTTCTTTGATCTATTTAATTAATTTTCACGTATATTTCCTTCAATTATTATATTGTGGTCTTGCGATATATATTTTTTTGTTGTTGTTTAAATCGCAAATCTAGACTAAAATGCACGTTATAATTATAAATTTTATGATATTTTAATCTCACTTCTAATTCTCTTTCATTAGAATCATTAAATCAACCCTCCATCCCTCTCCCCCACCTCAATTGTACTCATTGTATGAAAATAATAATTGAGAATTTGCGGTATAAAATGTATATATAATCTGCTGCGAAAATGTTTCCATTGTCTTTTTCTTTTTGGTTTTTAAATTCATTTAACTAGATAGAAAGACACGTAGATACAAAGAAATCGATAGTAAATAAATTGTCACTTTTTAAGTTTTTAATTAGAAGGATTTTTGCAATACGCTTTTCGCTCTCCAGCGCAGTTTTCTATTGCGGAGAATATATATATATGCGTTCGACAGTTCGATAAACGATCGAAGATACGTACGTTTTGCAATATTTCACAATAACCGGCATGAAAACATCGTGGATCTCTTATTCGTTGGTTCATCTATTGGTCGTCCAACCTCGCCAGATTGATGCGATACTGGCCGCTGCACTCGTCACCAAACCACCCGCTACGCTCTGATTAACTTGGATGCTGGAAGTTTGCGAGCTTATCGTTCCACCGGGATTTGGAACGGTCATTTCTGGACAAGCGACGTTTGGCACCTGAAAAAATTTACTTTGCCCTCAATTTTGCACGATTTTTGTTAAATTTATGAACAAACGAGGCAATTTACGATATATCGTGAAAAAAAAAAAAAAACGAACGAGAAAAAAAACTTACAGCCTCCCATTCCCAATTGAAAGCGTCTTCCTCTTCGTCAGAGGCTGAATCGTCACTGTTCTCAAGATCGGGCACCAATTGACTGTGCATTTCGGCCAAAAAATTCGTATCCAGCTCCATAGGTCCAATTCTAAAATGATTTTAAAGAAAATTTTAATTCAAATCAAATGCAATTTTTATGCTTAAAATATAGAATTAACGTGCCCTCGAGTAGTTGCTTGTGTGATGGCATTTCAAATATCTTAAAATACAACTCAATAAATATACTTTTTATAATATATAAATATTTTAAAAAAGTGCATAAATTAGTGTAACAGAATTTAATTAATTTTTAATGGCAAATATTAATTTTGTAGTTGCTTGTGTGATGGCATTTCAAATACCTTAAAATACAACTCAATAAATATAATTTTTATAATATATAAATATATTTAAAAAAAGTGCATAAATTAGTGTAACAGAATTTAATTAATTTTTAATAGCAAATATTATTTTTTTTTCATATTGTGACGACATAATAATTTGATGAAAATATCGTTAAAATACCTTCCAATATCGCTAATATCGGTGTTGAGCAAATGCATCAGATTTTGCAACGTGTGGGCAGGATGCAGTACATTTTTATTCGTATTTTGAGTAAAACAAAGATGAAGAACGTTGCTATTGAGGCGAGCAACTTTTCGGGCAAATTTTTGTCCAGACATTTCATTACCGCAGAATTCACTGAAATATCAAATTTGACTTATCAGCAAAATTTTTTAAATTAAAATAATTACGAAAAAAGGCGACCTGGCTGTAAAATGTTTCCTTTGTCATCAAATCAGATTTACCTGTATGCAAGTTTATAGGGTAATCTGACATTTACGTAATAGGCAATTATATTGACTAATTGCGTAGCATAAGTCAGAGCCGCGCTGATATTGTAACCGGGATTGTGCATGGCGTGTTCCTTGTTTGCTCCTGGCACGCCATCTTTGTTGGCAGCGACTGGAAAAAAAAAAACAATTGACAAAAATAGTAAAAAAAAATAAATAAAAAAATACTTTTTGGTTTGTCTTTTTTTTTTCCTCCTATTTGATTGAATGAAATTTTTTTAACTACCCCAGAGAGAATAAGCAGTGTAATCTCCCGAGCCTGGCAGAGTAGGAGCCACGATACGATGTTGCATCTCTAAAAAACTATTCTCAGTGTCATTAATCCATCGTCCTCTCACATACGAAGTTCCCGAAGCGTCTGCCAGTGCGCACGTGACAATGTCAGAACTTAAATTTTCCTCTTCGCTGCTGCCCAAACTGTCATGAATATTTTTTTTTCATTTTTATTTAAATTACTCGGTCGGTATAAATTTTGTGAAAAAAAATAAATCAGCGAAGAGACTTTTTTTCGATACCTTCTGTTAGGATCAACCTGTGTAAGTGGAAAAATATATTGAATCAATTGTTTCGCTGCTGTTTTTATAACTTTCTTCAATTGTTGCCTCTTTCTGTCGACAGCCTCTTTTTGTTTCTCTTGCAAAACTTTCAATCCTGCCACAAATTTATTCAACTTTTCAACTCTCTCCTCGTGTCTTGGAAGTCTGAGTATCAGCTGAGAATTTACATCCTTCAAAACATTCAGCCTCTGATTACCTATTAATTTTTTACATTTATTTATATTTTTATCAATTCTCAAATTGCTGAAAATATTGAAGAAAAAAATTATTTAGACTCTAAAAAAGCTGGTTAAATGGACGGTATAAAAATTATTTTTTTTTTGTCAATTTCTGTAATAATAATAATAATAATAATAATATGATTAAAAATACGACGAGAATAATTAAAATTGACATTATTACCTCTGTTGATGCTCTGTTTTGTTTCATTCACTAGAGTTTGTAAGAGCCTCACGCGTTCTTTACACATATTAATATCACATATCTGAAAGTTTTATTGAAAATTAATAATACTCGATCGATTTAATCATAAAATCAATGCTATCGATTTTTATACAGCGTAATGTAAATTACCAATTTGTCCTTTTGCTTGTGTTTCTCGAAAGCCTCGACACATTTCTCCTCCAACTGTGCTCGGGCAGCTTTCAGCCGTAACAGCCGTAACTGTTTATCCGCAAACCTAAAAAAAAAAACAATAAATTAATTTAAATTAATTTAATCTTTTAATCCATCACAAGAAAATTTAGATTGACCCTCATTGTTTTTTGGTTTTTTTTTCGTAAATTTACGACCCAGATAATTAAAAAAAACTTTACATCAAATTATAGGCAGTTTTCGGTTACTCAAAAATATTTCTGGACAAAAGACAATAAAATAAGAAAATAGGAAAATGTGAAAAAATAAATAAAATAAATAAATCAAAGAAAAATCGTGAGTGAAAATCTCGTACCAGGAAAATGTAGACTGACCCTAATTTTTTTTTTTCGAAAATTTACGAACCAGATAATTTAAAAAAACTTTACATCAAATTATAGGCAGTTTTCGGTTAATCACGAATTTTTCTGGACAAAAGACAATAAAATAAGAAAATAGGAAAATATTAAAAAATAGGAAAATGTGAAAAAATAAATAAAATGAATAAATCGAAGAAAAATCGTGAGTTTTGATATGCACTATATATGTAGTTCCAATGCTACGCACTCTCATCTTACCGTTCAGAGTAAACAGACGTAGAATTAACAAAATCCCCATTTTGAATGCACTGCCTGCAGTAAAATATTCGTCTGCTGTTGTGACAGAGCGGACACTTTAAGAGATTGAGGCTCAAACGACTTGAAACGTCTTCTAGCTCCGAGGAGAGTTGAAAATCCGCAGGAGCTGTACAAGAACCGTCAGAGCTGCTTGTCGCCATAACCAATAACACAGTACAATAAATACACAATACACCCTGCTCGTCGTTGTCACTCATCAGCTGATTCGATGTTTACTCTCGTGGTAAAAACAGAAATCACGAACTCAACAGATGCAAATTCAACCGCGGAAAATCCAACACAAACACACACGCGCGCGCGCTTTCATTTCACGAAAATTATAACGAGAGTAATAAATCGCAAATCGTAACTGTAAAAGAAAAATGGTTCCTCTCGCACGGAAAAGGATTGCTGCATATTACAAGTAAAAAAGTTTCGTCAAGGCGAGATCAAAAATAAACTTGAATTTTGCCCCGCGAACTGTTTAGCTAAATACGCCGTAGATCAGATTTGTCAGAAAGCCCCCCCCCCCCTCACCTCCTAATCGTAACACAATAATTTTCGTATGTGCTGCACGAAAATTCATCGCACAGTGCTGCCCTCTATGTTACCTCGTACATTTCGCGATGAACTAAAGTTGCCATTTCATGTGCGAGGCTGCTTGGTACAAAGGGCGCCGGTATTGTAGTTTCTAGTCTATTGGACAGTTTTTCGTTACCGACTGAGTATGTTCACGTCGCTTTAAGGGCATTGAAATTATTATTCTCGTATTATATTGGCATAATAATAATTTGATTATCTTTTTAAGAAAAATTCGATACTTTTATCGTTCAAAGTATATTTTTTTGTATCAATTATTCGACTCGGTACATGAAATCTCCTCTAGGATGATTATCAAAATGAAGTAATCATATTTTTGAAAAATCACATCTCCTTAAAGTGTATCTTATGATACTTTATTGCCACAGAATCTTCTCTCGGGTATCGAGTAAAAAAAAAATTAAAAAAATATGCTACAAAATTGGTCCTAAAAATGCCACTCTTACGTTTTTTTCTTTTATATGATTAGAGCCGGATATGATTTCTCATATATGTAAAAAAGTATTCTATAATAATTCTTCAAATTTTTATCGCAGCTTCCAAAAAGTTCTTTTTCTCCCTCAATCGTAAATCATAAAATAAAATAAAAAAAAGTCGTGAACGTTCCTCAGTGAGATTCACTTTGAGATAGGAATTTCCATGTGTTGATTCATCATGCAAGAAGCAGAGCCGGATATGATTTCACATATATGGAAAAAAGTATTCTATAATATTATTTCAAATTTTTATCGCAGCTTCCAAAAAGTTCTTTTTCTCCCTCAATCGTAAATCATAAAATAAAATAAAAAAAAGTCGTGAACGTTCCTCAGTGAGATTCACTTTGAGATAGGAATTTCCATGTGTTGATTCATCATGCAAGAAGCACAGCGGGAATACCCGCGAACAAAATATAGCAGGAGGATGTACATTAAAAAGACTGCAACTCCACTAATTCCACAGTCAATTGGCAAATCTCGCGTTGTGAAGAAAAGACAAAATTGAAGTGCCATTTTTTTTTTGTCACCTCGAGTTTGCCTACCGACGTTTTTCAATCGAATTTTACCAATCCGGAAACTTCAAAACGTTATTAAAAAATATTTTTTATAATTTATCTCCACAATGTTTTCACTCAATATTATAATCTTCGTTGGGATTTTAGTAGCATCAGTTTATTCCTACGATATTCCAGACCCCATTATCGAACATTTCAACTCGAGAGGAATTCGAGAGTCTGTACTTGGTAATTATAGTGGATAATATTTTTGCTTTCACTGACGATGAGGCCCAAAAAATTCTGAACTCAAATTCATACCCAACATTTTGGATTTGATAATATAACAATAATAATAATAATAACAATAATAACGAATACCAATATCAACAACAATAATAATAACGGATAACTAATAATAATTAATAAGATAGATATTCCAATTACGCAAATTGTTTTCCGTTTCGTTTATCTTGGGGCCATCGGTCAATTGACACGAGTTATTGCCAGAGTATTGAGAATGTTCATGCAAAAAACGTTATAATATTTTGCAGACGAGCCGAATGTGCAATTTTTCCGCTTATCATGCGAACGTTAACGATTAAGGCGAAAAAAAATTACAAATTACAAAAATTAAAAAAAAAAAGCTGTAATGCAATTTTTTTAAAAATAATTCTCTACATATAAAAAGTGCCCAAGAGTTGGCAACTAATTGGAATTACGAATTGTTCAAAATATTTTTCCAACCAATATTAAAGATTTTTCAACACGCTGAAATAATTAATAATAATTGTAAGAAAAATATGCGTGCAACAGCTGATTGTGAGTCAGTAAAGAAAAAAAAGCTGTACTGCAATTTTCTCCGAGATGCATGAAAATATTGGAAAAAAGAAGAAAATATCAAACTGCGCCTGACTATTCCGCAGTTCACTATTCTCATTTTTTCTACCGAAAAATCAAGCACCGGGAAACCCTCTCGAATTTTTATAAATTCGGCTCAGTCGGTATTGCAAATAATCTTAATGATAAAATAATAATAATAATAATAATAATCGCCTCATTAAATAATTACGCAGATGGAATACAAAAAAGGGAGACGACAATCTGTGAAAAAAGCGTCACTACGATTCGTGGTAAAATGGCAGCGTGTCGTGATCGTTTGGTATTCGAGGAAACTTTCGATAGGGAAATCGGTACACAGGAATCCACCGCGACGAATTCATCGTGGGCACGAGATATAAAACTGCCTCTCGATCCGGTAATTACTAAAGATTAGAAAAAAAACAAAACAAAAAAACAATTTATCACACTCGACCCTTAAATGAATTTTTAACGATATATCTAATGAAAATTTTACCTTTATCTCGCAGGATTACGAATTTTGCGCTTATCGAGAATTGCCAAACAGTTTGCTATTCGATAATGGCATTATGTCGTTTGTTCCCCTCATATTGGACGAGGTGTATGGCGAAAATGCTACTCTTTTTGGCAGACTCGATCTCTCAGAGTAAGTTTTTTTTTTCTCTCTCTCTCTCTCTCTCTCGCTGTTGATTAAGGTCGACTTGCTGATTAAACTTTTGCAATTTTTATTCCAACGCCCTTAAGGATCGCTCTCAATTCCTGGCCAAATCTGTGGGAGAATGAAAAAATTATTTCTTTCACTCGCTTATTTAAAAAAAAAATCATTTTGACACTAAAGTCGAAAACCAAAAGTTATAAGTTCGAATTTCCTTCATTGATCTCTGTTTTATTATTAAAGATCGTGCACTGGTGCATTGCCATTGGAATGTCGACGAACTGCAATCGGTCACAGTATTTTGCCACCCATAATATCAACGCGTTTGACGACTGAACGATCCTTTCACTTCCGTTATGGAAAGATCGAGATACGAGCAAAATTTCCCAAGGGCGATTGGCTATATCCAGGTAAAGTCTGAAATTGATAAAAAAAAAAAGAAACATTAAAAGAGGTGCGACTGTATCGAGACAAACTCAATTTCGAGAATTTGAAATTTTGTCAACAAGCGCAAATCTCATCAATTTCTCGGTATCAATTAAATTAAATTTATTTTGACTTTTAAGGGGTAAAAAAATTGATAAAATGTTTACTTGATACTTCCTTAATATTGAAAATTGATATATTTTTTGCGTTTTTGGAGCAATATTTAAAAAAAATATATAATGTATAAAAATTGCCATAAGTTTTTTGCTCCTTGGTTTGCCTCAATAATGATTTGTTCTGTGGTAAATATTTTTAAGAATTACAGGATCTTGTTTATTCGTTGAAAAAAAAATACTACTGGGTATAGGGTCGTTCGACAAAAAAAAAAAAAAAAAGAAATGAAAAACACAAACATGGTAAATTTTTTCAAAAATTATGAAAATTATGATAATTTTGTTTGAAGAACTCTGGCTGGAACCAAAACACCGTTCATACGGTCTCGGTTATTCAAGTGGTCGCATAATATTGGGAATGGCTCGTGGAAACGAACATTTGACAAAAAATTCAAATTCTGGCATGTCTCAGTATGGCTCGACCATGCTCGAATTTGGACTTCGTACAGGGCCGAGAAACAATGTGAGAGAGGAAAAAGTAATTAAGAAAAAAACTTTAAGCACGTGGAGCGATGAATTTCACGTTTACACGACAATTTGGAACGAGGAAGGATTTGAATTTCAAGTTGACGGTGAAGATGTTGGAAGAATCGTGTCACCTCCAGGTGGATGGTTGAGTTCGTCTAATAAATCGTTAGATAACTCTGAAGAACAAAAAAAAAATATGGCGCCTTACGACAACGAGGTAAAAAATTTAAATTTTTCAATTAAAATTCAATATTTTGTCAATTAAAAACGCAAATATATTATTGAATTTTTTTCTTTAATTTTTAAAACTCACTCGACAGTTTTATATCACTGTTGGATTGGGCATTGGTGGAATTCGAGTTTTTCCTGACCAGACAACGAGCGGAAGACACGCCAAACCGTGGAGAAACGTCGAAGCTAAGGTCAGTTACGATGAATCATCCTTAAGGATGAGGAAAATTTGTAAAATTATCAAATAAAATACGTTAATTTTGTTTTTTTTTTCTCAGGCGATGTTAAAGTTTTGGCTGGCAAAAGATGAATGGTTATCAAGCTGGCGAGGCAAAAATGCGAACGAAAATTTCAAAATTGATTATATAAGAGTTTGGACTGTTTGATTAATTAATTGATTAATTAATTAATTAATTTATTTATTATTATTAGAAATATTTCGCTCGGCGAAATGCAAGCGAAATTGCTGAAAAATGTTCCTATCCAGCGAATACAAGCTGGGTGAAAAATGGTATCGACCAAAGATTACTCTGTTCAATATTTATTTTTCTTCTCTTTACTCGCATCCGATCTATAAAACCGGTTTTGAGATCGGCGAAGTAGAACGAGCCACTTCACAATGATTTATCATTTCGTTTTTCTTTTTTTTTTTTTTTTTACGTTCAAAGACTCTGAAGAATCGCGTGAGGGGATTTTTTTTTGCCGGGCAATAATACCGTGAATGATCGCACACGAGTTCATCCCATTGTGCGAGTCTCGGAGCAAAAATATACTTTGCGAGTCTCCCAGTGAAAAAAAAAAAAAAAAAAAAAAAAAAAAAAAAAAAAAAAAAAAAAAAAAAAAAAAAAAAAAAAAAAAAAAAAAAAAAAAAAAAAAAAAAAAAAAAAAAAAAAAAAAAAAAAACAAAGTCGTTTCTTCAAACGATGGCACGTTCACCTCGGCCATGAAGACCTTGACCTTGTAAGATCCAAATGAAATATCGAACTCGAACAATTTCATCACTCTCACGTCTCGGGCTTTTCGCGTCTCGTTTAATCTGGACCGTGCGAATGAAGAGAACAGTACGAGTGTGTCGTTTTGAGAGGCTGAGACTCGCTCCGAAGTCGGTGAATCGATGCAAAAATAGTCCAAATCCTTCAAAAGAGCGAGAAAAAAAAAATTAATTAATTAATTGCCAAAATAATAATTAAATAAATAAATATGTATCGTCATTGCGTAATCAATAAATTTTTTATAATTGTTTTTTTTATCGGTGTTGAAATTATTATTTGTGGATCGGATGATTCTTATCCTGCTTTACCGGGTGAGTTTGCTAATTTATATAAACGTTTTATTTTTTTTTATTTTTTTTTTTAATCGAAAAGGAATATTTGAGAATGACGATTTTTTTATTCACAGCTAATGATTACGTGCTAAGAAGTTGTATGTCAAGCGTCGAATTAAGCAGACGCAACATTAACGTACCAAAATCAAAAATGGCCATTGCGAAAAATTTTAATGCCCGAATGACAAATTTTCCGACGACTCGATCTTCGATGTCGCGTAATCGAGTAAAAATGATCGAGAATCATCGTGGAAAGTCTAGAGAAAAAATCGAACAACGTACTTTCCTCAGAGGACGTCCAGCGAGGAAAATGATTGCGGATACACCGCTGACGACCTTGAACGTAGAGCGTCGAGGTCGAAATGATGGCCCTCAATTATTCGTGAAGAAGAATTTATTGCCGGAAATTCAAAGCTCAAAAACCAATTTTGAGAAGAATGATAAGAACGAGGCGTCGATTATCGTCATTGGATCAGCATCGAAAATTACTTCCGGTTTCAAAAATTAATTTAATTAATTAAAAATGAAAAACGTTTTATTACTGATTGGAAGTTTCACGTGCTCTTAATTGGTAGATTTAATAATCGATCCGGGGGATCGACTCGGGGATTCGGGGAGTCGGAAAGCTTTAAAAAAGCTAATGAGAACTTTCCCACCACCTTAATGTTGTATGTACAGTTTATTCAACGAGCTCACATGCTCCATATATATATATAAAAAAAAAAAAAAATTATTGAAATTTCTAAATGAAAATCCGAAACGATCGATTTACGCACTCGGTGGATTAACCGACTCTGGTAACCTCCGAATTTCCACCTGTAAACAATAAAATAATTAAAAAGACTATTTCTTTTTGGATTTTTTATTAATGAATAATTTATATTTTTAATAATAAAACGAGACCTTGGTCACTTTCATCGCTACACCTTCGGGCAAATTTCTCTGGAGATATTCCAGTAGAGTATCCGCTGTTGATCCAGTCAATCTCATCAAATCTATATACCGGAAGTACGTTCTAGTTTCATACTGAACTCTGTGTTTCTTGTAGATGTGTACAGATTTCAGGACTGTTAAACGTTCATGAACGGCCTTCGTTGGCGCAAAACTGAAAAATTTAGCGTATTTTTTTTTTTCACAAATTTACTCGAAACTTAAAAAAATAATAATATTCTACAATTATTTGCTCCATTTTGAATTTCGGTTCATAAATCGACAATTTTTCGTCCGCCATATTGAATTTTTGGAAAATTTCAGTTTGAATTCAAAATCAGCCACCGCAATGACCTGTGGGTAATGTTTTCTTACATCGAAATCGGATCATTTTTTGTCAGCCATTTTGAATTTTGCCACTTTTCATTATCGAACAGTTTAATTTCCTATCGTATGTAAGTTGAGTGTTGAAGTAAAAAGCTACTAAATATCTTTAAAATCGATCTGTGCAGCAAAGCAAACAGATAAATGGAAACAAACTTACTTTCTTCCTACGGTTATTTTCAAATTTTCAGCCACCATTTTAACAAAATGTCCATAGCTTCCCAATACTGCACGATCGTTGCCTCGTACTTCGATTTCAATTTTTTTGTACAGTTTATCCGGAACTGGTGGCTAAATAACATTTTTTACGAAATCTTCAAGCAAGAGTACAAAATAAATTGTGATAAATAATCGAAAAATCATTCAATAAGATTACCTTCTCTGTGGATTGTTGAGCAATGGCGGCAACACTGGAGGAGAATCTATGAGGTATCAAATTTTCGCAAAATACTTTTGACAGAGAATTCGTCAACTGCAAATATCCCTGTAAAGCAAACTTTGCGAGCTTTAATTTTTAGTCTACAATCAACAATAATACAAACAATTGTGTAAGTTCGTACCTTGGGTAAAAACATCCTGACTGTACGGCGATTGTCACAGACGATCAAAACTTCAATTTGTTACTTGAAATTCCGCAAAAATTGTCGTATGAATTACCGATCAATTCTAATTGAGACAAATTTTCATTAATTTAGATCTAACTTTTGCGTTGTCTGCTAAATAATAGGTTATGTTCAGATTTAGGCAGCACTTCAGTGAGAATCTCTTAGTTGCTATTTCTGCTACTGGCGGCGCTGGCGATCGACAACTACAAATTCAAATGCAACTATGAAAATACTTTTATTACTGGTGTCGATTAGTGTTTAATCTCATCAATTTACCAGCAAATTCAACAAAAAATTGAATTTTTTACCCAACAATAACGATAATTATTATTATGCAACAATGAATTAATATATAATAGAATAGAACAAATATTTATATTATTCTGGTGGTGCCACCTGTATTGAGTCCTTTAACAACTATCGCCATCTTGCGTCGTTATGAAGAAACATAACCGTATGTTTTTGTACGGGCAGAGGTGACGTCATACCATTTCGAGAGTGACATTTTAACAGAAACAAGAACAAGAGTACAACAATCGTATATCCGAATATTATTATGTCAGTTAGGTTATCCTGATGAAAAGTTTGTGTTTTACGACGCGATGAGCTGTCAAAGTGGCCGTATATCAATTATATATTTGAAATAATGGCGGCATTACATTCGCTGAACATGGGAGACATCGTTCATCTTAATGTCGGCGGAACCAGGTTAGCGAAAGAAAACATTTTTTTTTCACTCCCCCCCCCCCCCCCCCCACCCCTCCCCGGTTATCCATGCACAATTGTGTTTGTTATTAAAAATGTTTTTAAACATTTACATGAGAATAAAGTTAGATGGACGTTAGAATCTGACTTTCGTAGCACTAAACGACCCTATTCCTTGTATAGGGGGTTGCAAACACCCCGAAAATTGACACACTCACGTACTACTGCAAAAACTTATATAGGGACTCATTGTCAGCACTGTGAGACAATCACATAGCTTTTGCTCCAAAAACTCATTGATTCTCATGCAGCACTCAGAGACACTTACACAGAGTCTCAGGGAATAGTCACAGGACTCACAGAATACTTACAGGACTCACAGAATACTTACAGGACTCACAGAATATCGACAGGACTCACAGAATATCCACAGAACTCACAGAATATCCACAGGACTCACAGAATACTCACAGGACTCACAGAATACTCACAGGACTCACAGAATATCCATAGGACTCACAGAATACTCACAGGACTCGCAGAACACTCACAGGACTCACAGAATACTCGCAGGACTCACAGAATACTTACAGGACTCACAGAATACTCACAGGACTCCCAGGACTCGCAGAACACTCACAGGACTCACAGAATGCTCACAGAATTCATAGAATACTCACACCGAGTCGTACACACTTATCCAGTATTCACAGAGACTAACACAGCACTCATAGGCCCTACAAATACAGCCAATATCACCGTTATTTCAGAACTATCTGATCTGAATTGATTTCGTGCCAAAACCGAGCTGCATTGCTCGCTAATCGATCAATAATTATTCTCCTCAGATTCTCAACGTCTCGACCGACCCTCACGTGGATACCAGATTCATTTTTCACTGCGTTACTCAGTAATCGCATCACCTCGAGGAAAGACGAAAATGGCGCTCTCTTCATAGACAGAGACCCAAAGATATTTGCAATTATTCTTAATTATCTGCGTACTCGTGATATAGATCTTAAAAATATCGACATTCGTACACTCAGACACGAAGCCGAATATTATGGAATAACACCATTGGTCAAACGATTGATGCTTTGCGAAGATTTGTCACAATCTTCATGCGGCGATGTTTTGTTTTATGGCTATTTACCACCCCCGTGTAAGACGCTAAAAAAAAATAAACTTTTGTAATTATAATCGAGCAGGACAGAATTTTCATAATTATTTAATGGATTTTCGTAGGTATTCCGTTGCACGAACCAGCCAGCGTCGCCACCAACGTCAGCGATGTTTCCGTTCATGGAAGACCCGCCAGCACTCCAAATTCCTCAAGGATCGAAACTCCGAGCACCTCGAATTCTAATTCTCAGGCTTCAGGCTCTTCCAATCAAGCTACAAATGCAAATGGTGAGTTCAAGCTCGCGTCAAATGAATTTGAAATTAATCGAAAATTTTTATTAATTAATTAATTAACTATAATTGCGCATTTAATTAATATTCACAGGCCAACAAAATCAAAAATCCGTTTCGTCGCACACGCGAAACTCATCACTCGATTATCGTGTTTCCCAGAGAGGTTTGCCACACTCGAGAAATTCATCGCTCGATCTGAGGCACGTAAGAAATAGTTCAGCGGACATGAATAAATTGTTCAAAAACGATGTTGGTTTAATATTTGGTCCACAGCAAGGTATTGTCATAAATTATATAATTTCGGGAGGGGGAAAAATTAAAGAAAAAGAAACAAAATCGTTTTACAGATAAAATTGTAACAGTTTCAGGCTGGTACGATCCATTGAGAGTTCACATAATAAAAGCTCATCACAATTGGATCGTCATTGCTTACGCTCACTTTATAACGTGTTATCGTTTAAAAGACTCGTCTGGATGGCAACACGCATTTACGAGTCCCCATATTGAATTAATTATCGAGAGAGTTGCGATAAATGCAAAAATGTGCAGTGGCGCTGATGGAAAAATGGTAGCTATATCGTATGGTAGTCAAGTCAGGCTCTGGAGCGTTTCTGAGGATGGAATTAAGACAAATATCGGCACGTTTAATCTAAACGTTCGAGTCGAATATTTATTCTTCATTGGCAGCCAATTGGTCGCTCTTTCGTCAACTGGAAAAATTGGCGTTTGGCATGCAATGTCACAACATTGGCAGATTCAAGATGTTGTGCCAATTTCATCCTTCGATACAGCTGGCTCATTTTTATTACTCGGTTGTAATAATGGCTCAATTTATTACATTGGTAAATTCAATATTAATTTTTATTATTTTTTTTATTCATCCTTTTTGATTGAAAATTTATCAGCCATTTTATTCATTACAGATATGCAAAAATTTCCATTGCGCATGAAAGACAACGATTTATTGGTAACAGAATTATACAGAGATCCGAGTCTCGATCCCATCACTGCCATATCAGTTTATCTCACACCAAAAACAAGTAAGTTTATAAAATTAAATCACATATTTTATACTCTAATTTTCATAATAATTATTTATCTCAGATTTTACGTAAACTTTATTTTTAATAAGAGACGAAATATTCCCAATTTTAATATTTAATATATGAAAGTTTTTTTATTTATAAAATACATCGTGAATTTTGATTAAATTATAAGAATAATTCACGATTTACGTTTTTTCATTTGCTACATTGATTTCGTACCGTACAACTGGATACGTAGCACAAGGCAAGTATGGGTCGAACAGTACGATCCTGATGAATCACCGCTAGTATTTTTTTCTTTTTTTTTTTTCTTATATCACAAAATTGCCACTCACGCATCGAAACATTTTTTCATACACGTGTAAACACAGTCTGTACCCACCTGAATTTTGTCATAATTTTTGTTTAATACTTATGATTATTGCCCAAGATACCTTTAATTTTCACTAAAATTCTCACTTTATCCTCTTATCAATTTTTTTATCAATGAAAATTTAATTCTCGTTTATAAGATATTTATTGCAAAATTTTACATTGCAAGTCTAGACTCACTGGCTCAAAACCCTGCTATCCTTATGCGTCCAGTTGTACTTGTGCAGATCGTAAGTTTATTTAAATGGAATTCTTTGTTTTTCTTCTTTTTTTTTCTTTTTTTTTTTTATACCCGTAAGAGCGAGTGTTTAATTTTACGATTTTTTAAAATTTATTTTTCTTAAATTGTGTCTTAAATTATTTCGAATCAGTTTTTTTTAACTGTACGAAGTTGGAGCTTCCAAGCTTGCTCTCCCTATTCATAGTATTATGTTCCATGCCAGCATCTGAGAGGGGGAGGGAAGGTAATAGAAAAACAAAAACGTTTAATCACTTCAGAATTTTTGAATCATATATATATATATATATATATATATATATATATATATATATATATATATATATATTCTAATTTCATACAATATTTTGTCTCAAATATTAGCAACGAGCAATTACAAAATACACAATGTGAGATTTTTTTTTTGTTTTTTTTTTTCACACCAAATTATTTTGCTGCATGAATGAGAATTTTTTTCTACCTCTCGTAGTAATTTCGCGGCTCATCTAAAATGTGTATTGAGCATGTAATAATTGTCAATGTGCTGTCTCTGTAACCCAAATGTTTTTTTTTTTTTCGTTTTGTATATTTTTTTTCATTTTTATTTTCCAAAAATTCGTTCAGTCTTATGTCACACACGGATACGAAAAATTATTTATATTTCGCAGAACAAATATTCATTTACATCTGTGCGTTTTTCTTTTTTTTTCCCACCCGGAAAACTCGTTTTTACACTTTTATTTTTTTTATTTTTTTGATAGAACTATGCACTCTCTCTCTCTCTGCAATTAATAAATTGATATGTCGTTACCGGAAGATATCCTATCCCTCCTCACAGGTCTCTGTGGAAATTGGATCGAGATCGCTTATGGCACTAAATCCGGAAGCGTCAGGGTAATTGTACAGCATCCGGAAACTGTTGGTCATGGACCTCAACTCTTTCAAACTTTTACTGTTCATCAGAGCAGCGTGACAAAGGTAAAATTGAAAAATATTTCTTGCAACGAATTTTCTTTTTCTTTTTGCCATTTGTAATAATTAAATTTTACGTTATTTTGTCAGGTAACTCTGTCGGAAAAATATTTAGTTTCCGTTTGCTCCGAGTACAATCACGTGAGAAGTTGGGCAGTCACGAGATTTCGGGGTATGATATCAACGCAACCTGGTTCAACACCCGAGGCCAGTTTTAAAATTGTCTCGTTGGATTCTGTTGATTCTTGTGTCAGCTACGCCGCTGGCAATGATTTTGGTAATTTTTCTAAAAAAAAATGAGATAGAAAAATACCAACGAAGCAATATTCAAGTTTCAATTTTCATCCGTTTGTTTTTTCGTATTTATTTTATTTTCATCAATTTCTTATTTTTCCAAATACATCGTCTTTCGTTTACAATATTGCAAAATTTTATTTGCCAAATTTCAGGGCCATTCGGTGAACAAGACGACGAGCAGGTGTTTGTTCAAAAAGTTGTTCCTGAAACTGATCAACTGTTTGTTCGATTAGCGTCAAATGGCAAGAGAGTTTGCGTGATACAATCGGTCGATGGAAGTATTATAAGTTCATTCTGCGTTCACGAGTGTGAAGGGTCAAGTAGAATGGGCTCGAGGCCAAGAAGATTTATTTTTACTGGACATTCTAACGGTACAATACAAATGTGGGATTTAACAACAGCGCTCGATCCTTCCTTCGACGCGGCGCAAGGTAATTTTTTTTCATATAAATATGAGCGAAGCGATTTTTTAATATTACAAATCATAAAAAAATAATAAAAAATGACAATTTTTTTTTTTACTGTTTCATTAACAGCTAAAAATGTTGCCGGTGGACCAACTCCGGAGGAACTTTGGAAATTATTAGATCAATGTGATTTGAGTAACAGCCATTGCTCGACACCGTGCATAAGTCCTTGTCCGTCCCTTGTTGCAACCGGACCGCGATTAAAGGCAAGCAATGTTCTATTTCTCAATCAGTCCCAAAATTTAGAGCCAAGTTCAGGTTCGAGCCAATTGTAAAAAAAAAAAAAAAAATCTCGCATTAGAGATTATTGACTGTTGGTGGAAAAGAGCAGTGATGATCGTGCAATTTGCACAGTTGCAGTTTCTCAAATTTTTTACATTTCCGTATGACTGTTTCTATTTCCACTGGTTTGGGCGACAAAAATTTCAACGAGTCGCTTCGAGCCAGCTTTTATTTTCCTCGGAATGCATTTTGAAAATGAAAAAAAAAAAATTGATAGATTTTACGGTGCAAGATTTCGGAATTAAATTTGGAAATATCGAAATGAAAAATTTTGCTGCCTCCTTAAGCGAGGAATTGTTCTTGGTATTAAATGAATCTTATTACTAATTTTGTTACGTTTGCGCGAGTTGAAAATATTTAAATGGCAAAAGGAAGAAAAAAAAAACAAAACAAGATTAATCGTAATATTGTTGTGACTGTTCTCTCTGTGATTTAAGTATAATAATAAACAATTAATGCGAGTTGAGTTAGTGAAATTTTTGTAAATTTACAAAAATTTACAAATATTTCTGTATAGTTTTGTTTTATTGAAGTTAATTTAATGGCATCGCGTCGACCATGTCCAATGTAATATTACCAGAGCTAAATAATAGCAGGAATAATCATCCCTGAGATTAAGAAATTAAATTTTCGTAAATTTCCAAAAATGTGTACATGGTATTTCTTTTATTGAAGTTAATTTAATGGCAACGCGTCGATCATGTCCAATGTAATATTATCAGCGCTATAATTTTTTTATTACATTATAATTTTTTGTTTTTTCTCATATTAGTTTATTCATTATTTCACTGCAAACTCGTATGTAAAATTTCAACTAGTAATCAAAACATCGTAGGTGCAGACACACATCGTCGGCAAAAAAAAAAAATTAATATTTCTTTCAGGCTTAAATTTGAGTTCGATCTGATTTAGGAAAATTCGATAATTCGAAAAACTTAAAAATCGCAGGAATATCGTTGAATTAATTTTCAACGATATAAAACAATGTGCCGTAATTTCTTAATCTCAGGGACGATTATTCCTGTGATTTTTAAATTTTTCGGATTTCCCTAAATCAGGTCGAATTCACATACGGGCGAAAAATGCGCGTAAAACGAGATGATGTCCATGATAATATAAATCTTGGTCATGAACGATTCTCAGCAATGACTTATCAAACATTTACGCGATCATAAATCCTTGTAATTTGCTGTAAATCGGATTTATTTATTACTGATGGAATAATTTTTCGTTTTTTTTTACTTTGGCACCGACGATCGCTCGCGAAAATTAAGTATAATGCACCCTTTGCTAGGTATTTACGATATCGATGAATGATTTCGTCAATCGAGGCACTATGGTGATCTCCTTAATTGTACTAATTAGGATAATCTCCTTTGGAGATTCATAAAAAATGTTTATGCCAGAACAAATTGTTGTTGAACCAGGCAGGATTGGTTAATGGATTTAGTAAAAAACACCAGGCAATTAGGCCTGTTACGAATAAACAGAGTAAACCTGCTCTCTTGAGAGGATCTTTGCAGTCGATGACTTCAGATAAATCAGGAAATCCCATATGATTGCAAAACGAGTGAGCCGCAAATGGAGCTACAAAGTGTCCTGAAAAAATCGAAAAAAAAAAAATTAACTTTACCTAAAACTTTCAATTAATCAGAATAATTTTGTGAATTGAAAAAAAAAGAAATTACTTACCAGTTTTGGCAAACAAGAATGCTGCGTAAGCTCCGAATAACGTGGTATAAGCAAATTGAAAACCTAAAAAAATATTAGCCTCGTTATTGAGATATTACAAACGATTTTTTTTCCTCAAAAAAATGTAAACACGATCCTTTATCGAGGATTTTAATATCAGAGAGTCGTTGGTAATAATTTAAGGTGTGAAATTCAAAAAATCAATATAGAAATTTTTTTTAGTACTGAAATTTTAATCGGGCATGAGCTAATTTTCATTGATCTCGTTCTCATTTTTCGTATAATTATAAATAATTTTTTTAAATTAAAAAAAAAATAACTTACAAGATATTATCAGAGCTGACTTGAATGGCATGCCCATTCTCGTTCTCTCGACAACATGATGAAAGTGAGCAACGCCGAAAAATAATGGGCATATAAAAATGGCAGTGCTGGGACTGAAACATTGCAAAAGCAATGGCAGCATGCAGGCCCTGAATGTCCATTCTTCTGAGAGTGGCGCTACCACTTGATTTCTCCACCAAATTAACGTCTGGGCACTTCCTACCCAATACATGGGTTCTGAAATATTGAGATTTTTTTTTTTTTTTTTTTTTTTTTTTTTTTTTTCAAACAAATTATTTAAAAATCGAACGGCAAACATTAAGATCGAATATCTCACCAGATATACTGACCAGTATATAATCGCCAAAGTCCATTAACACCCTGCATGCTCAGAGGTCCCAAAAAAAGGATCATCGTCAGAAAAAGCGATACGAAAGTTGCTTGAATAAATCCAGACCATCTAAGGCCCAATAATTCCCACATAGTAGCCTGAAAAATATAATTCATTTAAAATAAAATGAAGATCAATTTTTTTTTTTTTTTCATAATTTCAAATATTGCTCCGCTCGCTAAATATTACCTTTTGAAAAACATGCTCGCTCATACCAAAGTAAAGCGACGCAGGTGAGACTAGAGTCATTATAAAAACGCTGAGAAATCGTTTTTTTATCGTACTGGAATGTTCCCTGAAACAAAACGAGAATTTAAATGAGAATTTTCAAATTTTTCCCGCGCTGCAATGGAGCGCGCGCTGGTGGTGGTGGGGGGAGGGAGCGCTGGCTGGGAGAGGAGTTTGTGCAGAGAGCCGCGGGGGTAGTTTGGCGGCGCTGCTAGTCGTGTATCGACTCATGCGAGCGAGTTATGATATATCGCGGCTATAAACTTTGGTTGTCGTCTTGTAATCGTGAATACAGGAGCGCCAGGGTGAAAGAATTTCTCTCTCGGCCTTTTATATTTTCTCCCTCGAGCCATTTAACGTTTATTTTCCATTATTCGAGATGCCGCAACGAGTAAAAGAGTAGGGGGGGGGAAACTTTGCAAAAGTGGAAAGGGGGGATGGAACGAAAGATTGGAACGCGCGTACGATAATCGACCGAGGCGTTGCTCCATCTTTGCGTCAATCTGAATTTACGTTTGTTCGTGGTTTGTGATTATTAAAGAGCCCGATGAGCGTTGGACGCGTTTTATCTCATGTTAAAATAGGATTGAATATCTCGCAGGCTGTTTTGCGAGCTGCGTGTCCTCGCATTTCAGGGGGGAGTTGCATGCGCGTGTGTGTCTAGTGTGTAAATTGTCCTAAAGAGGGACATAGAAAAAGAGAACGAGGCGAGAGAGAGAAAGAGAGAGAATAATTTTCAAGCGTGTGTGGGTTCCGCGTCAAGCATATCCAAATAAATTATTCTCTGCTAACAATGCACGCAGGAATCAGTATTCGTATCCACCCCAGAGTCTCACAGTTTTCGTTATTTCGGAATTTCAATTACCAGTGAAAAAGAATAAAAAAAGATGGACGATCGCGAGTAAATTTCGGGAGCCGGTAAATTTTCATTGTTATATAGATATATATCGACGCTATATATGGTGTTGAAAGAGAAGAAAAAACATAGTTACGTACCTGGAATACGGTGAATTCCATACATAGAGACTAGCGACGTAAACGATCGAGAGTATGAGGCACGTGAGAATCGCCGATGTGCAAAGATAATCATCATTCGTCTCGGAAGTCTCCATAACTCCATACTGACATCGATTGACACTATACGCGTTTGTAAGATTTTTATCGGTGTGTTCGCTCGTGCAATATATTTTTCACGCGTTTTTCCCTTCTCGGTGGTGGCAGGGCGGTGAAGGGGTGGGTTGGAGTGGGGAGGAATTTAAATTCACGTATTTATGTTTACGAGGAATAAACTAGCCGGAGCAATCCGGCGTAATACATCGTTTCGTGTATCCTATCAACGGTGGAAAGAGTAATCAGCCCGAGGGGGTTGCAAGAGTGTGGCGGTGCGTTGGAAGGGGTGGCGGTGGAGGAGGAGGAGAAGAGGCCCAAAAGTTAGAGAATAAACGGCGCACAGGAGAGAGCATTAGTGCTCGGCACTACCGCTACGTATATCGATACGCACGGTGGTGTGTGTCGGTGCAGCAGCGAGTTAACGAAGTGTGTGAGAGACATTTGACTGGCGAAAAAAAAAATAAAAAAGGGCTGGGGGGGGGTGCAAGATCCACACGACGTGAAAAGCCCCCAGAGGGCCTCGCGCGCGCGCACACACAACACACATCACACACACACACACGCAGAGAGACAGTCGACAGTCACACACAAAAGAGTGAAGTTAGAGTGGCGGTGGACTGTGAGAGGCAGGGCAGCACCGGCGAAGCGGGGAAACGAGGCAGTCTCTCTGGCAGTCTCTCGTACTACCGTCAACGAGAAGATGGCCGCTGGGCTCGGTGGATGTGTCGCCATTGTTTAGTGTTTTAGTTTTGTTATTAATCTTTTTTTTTTTTTAATATTATTATTATCATTATTATTATTATTATTATTATTATTATTATTGTATTATTCGTCTCGTGCGTGTGACGTTGTTGAACGTTTGTTTTCTTTTGCTTTTTTTTTTCTTTTCATTTTTTTTTTTTTTTTCATTTGACACGTTAAAATGCCGAGTGCTTCGTTTACATCGTCGCGAAGTTACGTAAGGAGATCGAGGAGAAAAGGTGCCAACAGGATTCCCCTGCCATCGAGAACTACATCGGGTAAGGAAAAAAATAAATATATATATATGTTTGTATATATATATATATTTATATATATATATATATATATCTGCCTCGAATTATTTTACGAGAGCTTCTCTCGGTTCACTGCTCACCTGCTCGGCGCTTCCATCTTTCTTTTTCTCTCTCTCTCTCTCTCTCTCTCTCTCTCTCTCTCTCTCTCTCTCTCTCTCTCCCTCTCTCTCTCTCTCTCTCGCGTACAGAGCGACTCTCGCATGCATATAGAAGGGCCCACATGCATAAACGATAAAGTACATGAAACATTCTTCCTCTACTAATAATCGTGATATTCTTTTTTCTCAATGCAAATATATATGTATGCATATATATACACACGCATATATATGTATATATATATAATATAACGCTTTAATATATATATATATATTAAAGCGTTTAATTTTCGTGAATCAGTTTATCTACAATGTGGCCTCGATCAAACCAACCCTCGAATTCCCGTTACCCTTTGTCCCTTTATTCTCGTCCCTTCGAACACTCCGTCGCAATACCAATGCGATACGTTCATTCGCTTTCTCTCTCTCTCTCTCTCTCTCTCTCTCTCTCTCTCTCTCTCTCTCTTTCTTTCTTTCTTTCTCTTTCTGCCCACGTCTCACGATCCCTCGATAGGAACGAAATGCCTCGCATATGCAGGGAATGACCTAAAAACCTTAAAGAGCTGTGAAAATTCTTGAATCTTTTTTTTTTTTTTTTTTTCCAGTCAAAAATACTCATCCATTTTCGATCAATTTTAACCCTTTGGTCGAACAATGACTATCATATATCTATCTGCATTTTTTCTTTTTTACTAATACTAGTGTATAGTGTACTAAATATATATATATATATATATATATATATATATATATATATATATATATATGTATAATGTGTGTGTGTGTATAGTACGATGCTGCTGCCACTGCTGCTTCTCTCTTTCTTCCCTCCCTCCGCCCCTCCACCTCCACCATTCCCTACCGCTATTTCGGTGAACTCATTTATCCCCCCACACTCCCGAATTTTCACGCAATGCCGGAAAAAAAAATCTTTCTCTCTCTCTCTCTCTCTCGATTAATATCGACTTTTGACATTTTGGCATTTTCTATTTCGACGTCTATTTTTTTTTTTTGTTTATTTTTGACACGAATTCGTATGAGAACTCAAATATTTGCTTATTTCAATGAATATTTTTTTCGTCGTGGCGTGAAAGTTTTGGAAAATATTGTGTGTCAGAATTTTGACAGATCGGAAAGAAATACGAAACTGTCAACGAGACAATATTGCGTTTGTACGATATGGATCCTTCACCATGGGAAGGTTCGCTGACCACTTAAAATATCCTTTTTTACGATCCTTTTTCTTTAAATCCTTTTTTATGATCCTTTTTTTGTTCATGGAGAGTTTTGGAAGAATTTTGGAGCTGCAGGGAATTTTTCCCTATTTTTCATGTAATCTTTGTGCAAAGTTGCAATTGCCAGGTTAAAGCCAGCTAGGAGAAACAGCACAGCATTTTTTTTTTTACCTATAATCACTTTAGTTTTTTTGTGGTTTCTGAAATAGAACTTTGCTTAATCTTAAGGTAAGCCTGCAGTCTTAAAAAAAAAAAAAATTGTACACCAACGATGATAATTATCCCATAAAATTTTTCACATTAATACAAGACAGCCATGAGGTATATTTAAAGGAATTTTCCTTGATGATTGTGAAACCTCGAAGTGTATTAATTACCAAAAGTTTCGTCTACTCTCAAATAATTCATTTACTTTATTCAAATATAATTTATTCAGTTTTTTATTGATCGTTTTGCCATTTTCCATATTGGTGGCCATTTTCATCGTTCATTTTGCAAGATGAGGAAAATTCGTCATGAAGAGTTTCGTCTACTCTCAAATAATTCATTTACTTTATTCAAATATAATTTATTCAGTTTAATAGCCGATCACGAGTGCCATTGTCAAAATTTGTAATTATTTTCCTCGATACATCAGAAAGATGGGACAAGTTCTATTATTAAAAAATTGTTGCACCCTTTAATGATTTTTAATGATTCGACAAGATTTTCAAACATTCACAATCATCACAATTTATCACAAAATTTTGAAAAAAAAAAAAAAAAAAAAAAAAAAAAAACGATAAAGAAAAACTAATGAATGAAATGTATTTAAATTTTTCCAGCAGAGCCATGCGATCTGCCGTGTCCAGGTTCGAACCAGATTCCTCCAGGTGCTGGAGTCGGTGGCGGAGGAGGGGGAGGAGGAGGAGGAGGTGGTAGTGGAGGAAGAGGTTCATCCCCGAGCGTTTCAGGGGTTGCAGCACCCTCGCCATCACCTTCGCCGTCACACTCGTCGCCCTACGATCTCAGACGAAAAAGTCCACCACATCCAGATCCAGCGCCTGGCACAAGTTCGGCTTTACCACCACCTGGTGGTAGCAGCATCGCCGCTGCTCTTGGTACCTCCTCGCTTCCAGCGAGAAAACGGCCGAGACGGACATGCTCCATGTCCACGGATGGTACGTAAATTATTCAATTTTTTTTTTTTTTTTTATCGATAATACAATAATAAAAAAAATCAACCAAATTCCCTTTTTGCATAAAATTTACCCAAAATTCACGTAAAAGTTGACTCATTCTAAGATTTAACTGATAAATTTTTGTTGGATTATTTAATTCAGTATTTTTTTTTTTTATTATCGAGTTATTGATGGAAAATACTTGACATGCAGGGACGAACATAAACAGCCCATTAGCTCCAGTACGAATTACCGAACAAATTATTGCTGACGATATTTAATTATCTGAAATTCACGAGAAAATTGACTCATTTAACGATTTAACTGATAAATTTTGATTTAATCGAGTATTTGATTTTTATCGATTTATTGATTGAAAATACTTGAAATCCTGGGACGAAGATAAACTTAGTAATAATAATAATAACCTGAAATTCACGTGAAAATTGGATCTATGATTCAGCTGATATAATTTTTTTTTTAAATTATTTAATTGAGTATTTTTTTGTTATCGATTTATTGATTGAAAATACTTGAAATCCTGGAACGAACATAAGCTCAGTAATAATATTTTTTTTTTAAATTATTTAATTGAGTATTTTTTTGTTATCGATTTATTGATTGAAAATACTTGAAATCCTGGAACGAACATAAGCTCAGTAATAATAAGAATAACGTGAAATTCACGTGAAAATTGGATCTATGATTCAGCTGATAATTTTTTTTTTCTTAATTATTTAATTGAGTATTTTTTTGTTATCGATTTATTGATTGAAAATACTTGAAATGCAGGTACGAACACAAACACAGCAGCCCATTATCTCCAGTACGAATTACCGGACGAAGTATTGCTGACGATATTTAATTACCTGATGGAATTGGATTTGTGCAGAGTGTCGCAAGTCTGTAAACGCTTTCAGGCAATAGCAAATGATACAGAACTATGGAAATCATTATATCAGCAGGTGTACGAGTACGATTTGCCACTTTTCAATCCGTCAGCTTGCAAATTTGAATTTGTCTCGCCGGATGAATCGGATTATCCAAATCCGTGGAAAGAAAGCTTTCGTCAATTATACAGAGGAGTCCACGTTAGACCAGGTTTTCAAGATTTAAAATTTAAAGGCCGAAATTTGCCATATTTCAATACCGTACAAGGGGCATTGGATTACGTCGATGAATACAGAAGTAATAGCGCATCGTCGCAAAATAGTAATAATAGTACTACAACAGCGACAGCAAATAGTCAGGGAAATTGTTGCGGAAGTAATTCTCAAACGGCTGATGTACCAACGCAACATTTGGTATTTCTTCATGCTGGAACGTACCGCGGTGAATTTCTCGTTATCGACAGCGATGTCGCTCTTATTGGAGCAGCGCCTGGTAATGTTGCCGAATCCGTTATATTAGAACGCGAGAGCGAGTCAACTGTTATGTTTGTCGAGGGTGCTAAACGCGCTTATGCTGGACATCTTACGTTAAAATTTACTCCTGATGTTACGAGCACAGTTCCACATCACAAACATTATTGTCTCGAGGTTGGAGAAAATTGCAGTCCAACGATCGATCATTGCATTATAAGAAGTTCGAGTGTCGGTAAGTATTCAAATATTTGTGTCCTTGCATGACCTTCTCTATATGCGATCCTCAACTATTTTTAACGACTAGACGATCTTATTTGCCAAATCAAATCGAAATTGAAATTAAACAAAAAAAAATTTGCTTTTTACCTTTGGAAAACTTTTTCAGGAGGAAAAAAAGAGTTAAATTCCAAGTGAAACTGGAACTATTTCTCCTGCACGAGTATCGATTTTATTTCAGCTTAGAGGCACTAATAACGTATTTTTTATTTTTACATCGATATCTTTTTTTTTGTAATTGTTTTTCTCACGTACAAAAATTCAGATTGTTAAATTTATCAAACATTCCAGATTTAAGACATTTTTTGCTGAGCCATTAAAAAAGTTTCCTTTCCAAATAATCGTATTGTTTGCCCAATTCGGGCATAAATACGAGCTGAGTGTCAAATTAAAATTGCAGTTATCTCTCCAGCACGCATTTTATTCAACCTTAGTAGAGGCAAACATTTTTTTTTTCTTTGTCATTGTTTTTCTCACGTACCAAAAATCAGATTGTTAAATTTATCAAACGTTCCAAATTTAATCGTATTTTTCGTATTTTATTTAATCGTATTATTTGGCCAATTGGAGGATAAATACCAGCTGAGTGTCCAATTAAAATTGCAACTATAACTACTGCACGCATATTTATTTGACTCCATTTTAGAGGCAAAATTAACGTTTAGTTTTATTTTTTTTTAATTTTTTACATACAATATCGATGATTACTCGATCGCTAATTATTGACGATGTGTAAATTTTCAGTGGGAGCGGCTGTGTGCGTTTCCGGTGGTGGAGCAAATCCCGTTGTGAAAAATTGCGATATCTCCGATTGCGAAAATGTCGGTCTTTACGTTACGGATTACGCTCAGGGCACATACGAGGATAACGAGATATCGCGCAATGCACTTGCCGGTATATGGGTGAAAAATTATGCAAATCCAATAATGCGACGAAATCATATACATCATGGTCGTGACGTTGGTATATTCACCTTTGACAATGGTCTCGGTTATTTCGAAGCTAATGACATTCACAACAATCGTATTGCCGGTTTCGAGGTAAAAGCTGGGGCGAATCCTACCGTCGTACACTGCGAGATCCATCATGGGCAAACCGGTGGAATTTACGTGCATGAAAATGGCCTCGGACAATTTATCGATAACAAAATTCACTCGAATAATTTTGCTGGGGTTTGGATAACGTCAAATTCAAATCCAACGATACGTAGAAATGAAATATATAATGGGCATCAAGGAGGTGTTTATATATTTGGCGAGGGACGAGGACTCATCGAGCATAACAATATTTATGGAAATGCATTAGCCGGTATACAAATACGTACAAATTCAGATCCAATAGTCAGACATAATAAAATTCATCATGGACAACACGGTGGAATTTACGTACACGAAAAGGGCCAAGGACTCATCGAGGAGAATGAAGTTTACGCTAATACGTTAGCCGGTGTTTGGATCACGACTGGATCGACTCCCGTACTCAGGAGAAATCGTATTCATAGTGGCAAACAGGTCGGCGTTTATTTTTACGACAATGGACATGGAAAATTGGAGGATAATGATATTTTCAATCATCTTTATTCGGGGGTACAAATAAGGTTCGTAGTTTTTATATAATTTATCATAATATTTGTTTTTTTTTTTTTAAATTAAACTTCATCGTGTAATTTTTTTATCGCAGAACGGGAAGTAATCCAGTTATACGTGGTAATAAAATATGGGGCGGACAAAATGGCGGAGTTCTCGTTTACAACAGTGGACTTGGATTGCTCGAACAGAATGAAATTTTCGATAATGCAATGGCCGGCGTTTGGATCAAAACAGATTCTAATCCGACATTGAAGAGAAACAAAATATTCGATGGACGAGATGGTGGAATATGTATATTCAATGGTGGAAAAGGTAACGCGATTTTCTCAATTCTCTCAATTTCAATAATAATTTAAACAAAATCGAAAAAGTTATAATAACAAAATTAAATATTTGAATTTTTATAAATAATTTAATTTTATTAATAACGAAATTATTATTTTAGGCGTTCTTGAGGAAAATGATATATTCCGAAATGCTCAGGCCGGTGTCCTCATATCGACACAATCTCATCCGGTACTGAGGCGAAATCGGATTTTCGACGGTTTGGCCGCCGGTGTTGAGATAACAAATAATGCGACAGCCACCTTGGAATTTAATCAAATATTTAATAATCGTTTTGGTGGTTTGTGCTTAGCAAGTGGAGTTCAGCCGACCACCAGAGGTAAGCCTGAAATTTATCATTCGTTAATTTTGAACTCGTAATCGACCCAAATTTTTTAATAATCACAAAAAAACTTTTTTTCTCATCCAGGTAACAAAATATTCAACAATCAAGATGCAATCGAGAAAGCTGTGGGAAATGGACAGTGTTTGTACAAAATTTCCTCCTACACTTCGTTCCCGATGCACGATTTTTATCGCTGTCAAACGTGCAACACAACAGACAGAAATGCGATATGTGTTAATTGCATAAAGACATGTCACGCTGGGCATGACGTGGAATTCATAAGACACGACAGGTATCCACAATTTTAAGAAATTGCTCAAATTTTTTCTCAATTTTCATCTATAAATTCGTACAAAAATTATTATCATTTTTAACAAAAAATTTTTGTTTTTTTTTTTTTTTTTCCAAATTCAAACAAATTTCTCCTTTCAATTTCCAGATTCTTTTGTGACTGTGGCGCTGGAACGTTGAGCAACCAATGTCAGCTCCAGGGTGAACCGACACAGGACACCGATACTCTTTACGATAGCGCCGCCCCGATGGAATCGCATACACTGATGGTCAACTAGGAACAAAACTTAGAACGAGAGCAAAAGAGGATGAAAAAAGAAAGAGAAGAAAAAACAAATTTTTAAAAATTAAAAATTACCACCAATCCCACAATCAAACGACGCGGAGTTGTCAGTGCCGTGATTCGCGAACCATAAAAAAAAACACACCCGACAAACACTCTTTCCCTTACACAGACACTCTCACATACGGTAATCTGTTGCTGAATTCATTATTATTATTATTATTATTATCATTATCATTCTTATCATATTATTATTACGATTAATAATAATTTTTATGCCTACATCGTCGTCATTAGGGTCGTCATTATTTTATTATTATTATTATTATCATTATATTGTCATTATCTTCATTGTCATCGTCATTATTCGTTGTTACCATTGCGTAAAGATGGTTTATGCCAATTCACTTGGCCTCTTCTACTGCCCCAGCATCTTTCATAAGCTGACATTCATTCACGAGATACACACACACACACATATATATCTATATATATATATATATATATTTTTTAGCATTTTAATACGAATCTCGCTATAATTCGAAGGCAGCGAATTTTTTCTCCTCTTTTCTTTTCGTTTTCTCGGACGATTCTCGGAGACACTCGGTTAATGTTTTCAGTTTTTTTTTCTCTTTTTTTTTTTTTTTTTTTTTTTTTTTTTTTTTGATCGAGAATGTCGCGATGAGTTTAATATTTGCCGTGATCGTTTGCACGTTGCAAAATATTTTTGCGATATTTCAATATCGCGCGATCCCTCCGACTTTGCGAACGATTTATGGCTATTTCTTTGGCGAGCTTCGGACTTTTTTTTTTTTTTTTCGCAATTGTTTTTCTCACGTGCAATGTCACAGGTAGACGGGGAAAAAAAAAAAAAAACAACACTTTTTGTATACGCGACATGCCACGATCGATCGTATAAAAAACAAGATCGATCGTCATTTTCGGCAATTCGTATTTGTCGTCGGGATGAGAGGCATCGAGCTAAATCTCATTATTCGAGTATGAAAAAAAAAAAAAAACGAAAAGAATTGAAGAGATTCCGAATCGCATACGTAAATTGCGCGTAAAATATTGAAAAAAAACAATGAAAATTGTGAATTTTGTCAGATTTTGACAAAATAATATCTTGCCCGCGCCAATGTCTTTAGCCTCGACGAGCCCAAGAATAAAAAGAGAGAGAGAGAGAAAAAAAAAGAAGAGAGAGGAGACAGGAAATAAATTGAATGAATGAATTAATTAATTAATGAACTTGCGTGTGTCCACGAACTTTAAACAAATCACTTGTAACTGAAAGACTGCGCCCTGGAGGTACGGATGAAAGAACAAATACGAGAATATTCTTCATGGAATTGAAAAACAAAAAAAAAACGTCTATCGATCATCAAGATCGACAAAAATAACGATAATCGCGAAATAAATGTCGGAAAAGTTATTATTTGTCGAGTAAAGAATGAAAAAGAGGGCAAGCTCAACTCGATTCGAGACTATCGAGACGAAGCCATCATGGCAAAAAAAAAAGCAAAAAGAGCGAGTGAGAAACGTCTGAATGTGTTGTAATATTTTCGATATACGACACTGGAATAATAATCAAAAAAAAAAAAAAAAGACTCAACATTGAAAGCGAGTAAGAATTTTCTTTTTTTGTATTATTTTTTCCAAAAATATTGATTATGTACGTAAAGAAAAAAAAACGTAAATTCTTTTTTAATGGGAATTTGTCGATTACAAGAAACAAGAAGAAGAAAAAAACTCCCGCGTCGTAAAATGTGATGGTCCTAAACTGCCCAAGGGCAAAGTGCATAATAAGACGATATAAAATGAATATTTAAAATAAGTTTATTAATTGCATATTTGCATCAATTCACGTGACGACGTAATACCAGTGAAAAAAAAAACAAAAAAGATTAAAGAAAAAAGGTAAACGTGAGCGAATTATACTTTAAACTGTCCACGAAACAGCTTTTTAAATATGATATGACGTAAAAAAAAACGAAAAAAAAAAAACAAAAATGAAGAATTTCTCTAGTTTTTACAGTAATTCAAGTTTCTTTTTTGTACTATTATTAATTTAGCTGTAATGTCCGAGATAATTATAGTCTAACTGTATTAATTGTGTCTGTTGCGAAATATTGTCACAAAACTTTTTGATGAACAAAACAAAAATAACAAAAAACGTAAAGACACGCCTATTAGCCGATTAGTCGTAGATGCAGCCAATTTTTAAACAAATTCGTAATTATAAGTAGGTAAAAGCATTGAAATTATTATTGTTTAAAGAGATCGAACCATCCTGCGTTATGATGATTATTGTATTTAGTAATTTTGTATATTTACTCGGTTTATCATTGCCTTCTTGGAGCCACCGATCGTTTGGAATTTATGTAAAAGTTTAATTGGGGCAGTTGCTCTACTTTCTCGTCTCTCTCTCTCTCTTTCTCTTTCTCTTTTTCTCTCGTTCTCTCTTTCTCTCAAACACACGAGCACTCACTCTATGAAACAAAAAGTTCATTCTTAATCCACTTTTTTTTTTCATTTTCAATTTTGATTAAATTTTCAACGATCGTACGGATTTTCACAAATTAAAAAAAAAAATCTACGTCGCTATGTCGCTCGAAAAAAAAATTGTGTTCGATTCTAAATACGTACTGAAAAAATTAACATATTGTCGTATAATTTTTATGAAAAAATTACAGTACCAAAATGTCGTATCCATTATTAATCTTCCAAAAATAGTCCTGCTGTGTGCAGATAACAATTTATTCCTAAACAGTAATGACAACAACAAAAAGAATAAATATTATCTGCATTTTGTTTTTTTTTTCTTTTAACTCTAATCACTCTCGCGTGATCGATTGGTGACTAATTTGCAAGAAGATTTAAAAAAAAAAAGAAACAAAAAAGTGGGAATTGGTTCGCGCGTTATGTGTAATTTATATATGAAGGAAAATAAGAAGAAAAAAGAAAAAAAAACCCAGACACTTCCATGATGTAAAGATATTACGAGCTGGCAGTATCATTAACAATGTTTATGTTTCTCGTTGTTGGATGTGTTAGTAATTAGATTTAGTCAATTACTATTGTGAGTCTGTTATGTTTCTTAATTTTTTCATCGTTTTTTTTTTTTTTTTCTGTTTTTTTTTCTTACGTTTCGTTCTTCTCACACGTGTCTTTGTAATTTTTCATCGGATCGACGAACGATCGGTGCATTTTGAACTGTTGAACTGTAAACACGTTGGGAATCGAAACTTTGTGAGATTTTGAAACAAACAAAAAAGGAACAAAAAAAAAGCTCCAATTGCGTAATTCCACAAATTGTAATACGTAAAAAAAAAAAAAAATAGGCTGAACAAATGACCGATTGTCTCGTTGAAGAAACAAAAAAATCAAATCAGATATGACTCATACTCAAGTAAAATTTGCCCATTCGGTCTGTTATAATTGTACATCTCGTTCTTTTTATTTTTTTATTCGTCGATTTATCGATTTATCGATTAATATTTTATCATTTTCGTTCATACGCTGTAGCTATATAATGCTTCGTTTATTTATCGAATATTAGAGGATTAAAAGAGGAAAACAAAAGAAATGAAAGAAAAAAAAAACATATATTTGGTCACGTCTTCATTCCACATTGACAACGCACCCAAATCGCTACACTTTTTCGATATAAAACAAGCAACAACAAAAAAATATATATATACTTGCCATTATAATGATATAGTTGCCATAGTTTGCGATTTGTTTGTTTTTTTTTGTTTTTTTTTCTTTTATGATAATCATAAGTATACATATATATAGTACGCATTGTGCATCACACGCATCCACAAAAGTTGATACCACTACGTATTCTGTAAATATTTATCAGCCCATTACATTTAATTATATATATAAATGACACATACACACACACATATATATATATAAATATATATATATATATATAAACACACATTCACCCCTATATGCGTTGTATATATATATATATATATGTATCCGTATATATGACGCAGTAATTATTCTATTATAGAAAATATATTATTATCAATTATAATTTTTTATTTTTCTATCCTGTTTTATTTTTCTTCGTTGTACGTAAAACCATACCAATGTTTTTTTTTTTTTTTAATTTTAATTTTTTTTATTATTCTTCGTTATTATTCTTATTCACTTTGTGCATGACAATTTATCGTTAATGCAATGGATTATTGTGCAATGGCATTGGGGAGGAAACGTCCATTATACCAGCAGCTGATTGATGATTTTTTTTTTTTTTTTTCGTTATACGAAAAAGTAAAAATGTTTGCGATTATTGCTATATATTATTAGCTGGATAATTAATCGATATAATTAGCTGGATAATGATATAATTAATATTGTTTCCTCCAGCAATAATAAATTAGCGAAATTTTTGCGAGTTTTGAAAAAAAAAAAAAAAAAAAGTTTATCCAATTTTTACACACGAATTTTATGTAGAAAAAATAAAAGGGAGAAGAAGATTATAAAATCGATCGGCGACATCGATGTACACGGTGCCCCCTTTTTTTTTTTTTTTTTTTTTTTTAACTCGAAATTCAAATTTCACAAGGACTTGGAGTAAAATAAAAATTTTCAATATCGCTCGACGTATTAAAAATTCTCTCGGAAATTATCCACGACACACTTTTACGTGACTCGTAAAAATTTCTCATAAATTAACCGAGTGTGATGTGAATATAAAAATTTAATAACGATTTTGAATTTTCGGTTCTTCATGAATTTAAATCTAAAACACAGAAACTTGGCATGAGCCAAATACGGATGGAAAATTATTTGATAACAAACGAATTACGAATTAATAATTATTATATTTTTTTATTATCATTTTTCGTTATTATTTTGCTTGAATATTATTTTTAATGAGTTTTCATTCGAATTCTGTTCAACTTCGAGGGTGAGCATGGCTCTGTGTATTATATATATATATATATATATACATTTATACTGTAATTCGAAAATCCTTAAATAATACGAAAGAGAAAAAAAGGAAAAAGGCATTTTTTGCTAAAAAAAATTCACTACGTGATGAGGACAACATTGCTCGTTGACTAAATAAAAATGTCATATCGTGAGGCAAAAAATTAATATTGCAGTTGGCATCGTATTTGGTGAAAAAAAAAGGCAGGAATTGAATAATAAAAAAAAATTAAGGCAAGAAAAATTTAGGACGAAGAGCACGAAATGCTTCGGAAAGGAAATTATTTAAAATTATTTAAAATATTTATTCTGATTTAAAAAAAAAACAAATATTCTCTTCAGCCAATTTGCAAATTATCCAATTAATCTCCAATTGATAAAATTTTATTTGAATTATTTTATGAAATAATAAAATTTTTAAAAATTAAAATCGAACAAATTTAATTTGCTTGTAATGCTTGGAGCGTTAACGAAGCGAAATGAGAATAGAAAAAAAAAAAAATCCAGAACAAACTCACATCGAGCACACTCACGATACATCAAAATAATTGTAATCTCTCTGTGCTAGACGATAAATTGCACCCTTTCGAAATTATCACCGGTGGCTTCCCTTATTTACACACGTTCGACTCTCAAATCGCCCTGTACGTAAATATCCGAAGAATTAATAATTAATAAATAAATAAATAAAATTAAAAAAATATATATATATATAAATTTTAAGAAATACGGAAATAGCGAATAGACTTAAGATGACGATTCAACATATAGAGTGTCTTATTCAAGGCGATTCAGGCAACTCTATGTCGCGTCATAAATCGATAATTCGATATCTATAAAATCGAATTAAAAAAAAAAACCAAATCTTGGAGAAAAAATCGAAAAAATTCGCCCCTTTACACGATTGTAAAAAAAAAAACCAAATCTTGGAGGAAAAATCGAAAAAATTCGCCCCTTACACAATTGTAAAAAAAAAAAAAAAAAAAAAAAAAAAAAATGAAAAAAATGAAAAGTGTTGAAATGCGAGTTAGAATCGAATCGTAGGAGCAGTCTTGCCGATCTCAAGTCTTCCGAGGAGTTCAGAGTTATCGAAACAGTCATAGACACCGTTAAAATGATATAATTTTTTTTTTTTACCAATTTATAATAATCTCAAAAATTAAAAAAACATTTTTCCCCGAATAATTGAGAATAATTTTAAATTTAACTTTTCAGAAATAAATATAAATTAATTAATTTTTCATTTGGGAGAATTATTTTGTAATCATTTTTTTTTATTATTATTTTTTTTTTACCAATTTATAATAATCTCAAAAATTAATATAACATTTTTTCCCGAATAATTGAGAATAATTTTAAATTTAATTTTTCAGAAATAAATATAAATTAATTAATTTTTCATTTGGGATTTTATAATCATTTTTTTTTATTATTATTATTTTTTTTTACCAATTTATCATAATCTCAAAAATTAAAATAACATTTTTTCCCGAATAATTGAGAATAATTTTTAATTGAACTTTTCAGAAATAAATATAAATTAATTAATTTTTCATTTGGGATTTTATAATCATTTTTTTTTATTATTATTATTTTTTTTTACCAATTTATCATAATCTCAAAAATTAAAATAACATTTTTTCCCGAATAATTGAGAATAATTTTTAATTGAACTTTTCAGAAATAAATATAAATTAATTAATTTTTCATTTGGGATTTTATAATCATTTTTTTTATTATTATTTTTTCCAATGCTCCTTTATCAGAATGGTGTCAATTTCTGTCTCGAAGACAAAAAATACTTTCCATATATAAATGTCACCGAATAACTTACTACGTAATTACGAGACTCGTAAATTGTCTTGTAAATTTAACAATAAATAATATTTGCAGCCTAAAAAAAAAAAATAATCAAAGCTCCAAAATCACGATGAACCCAAACCCAAACGATGGTTTTGTTATCATTATTGTTATTATTATTATAAGTTAAATATTTGAGAAAAAAAAAAAGAAAAAATAATTTAAGGGTGAAACGATGACAAAGTCAATGAGGAATTGCCCGTATCGCCTTGTATGCCTGTATAATAACGTGAACGCACTAATATTAATATTACGTGTCGGAATTATGTAATTATTAACTTTCGAAGAAAACAAACAAAATTCAGACGAAAGGAAGAATTAGATGAAAAAATATAAAAATAATAATAATAATTTCACACATTAACGATGGATACGCTATACGTACCGAAAAAGAGAAAGAGGAAGAAAAAAGCACGTGTGAAAAATTATGCATAACGCGAGGCATAAACTCCAACTTTATAGCGTTGCACCAAGTGCCATAGTCCGCCTAGGCTACGACAAACCATATATATATATATATATATATATATATATATATATATATATATATATACATACATACATACATATATATATATATATATATATATATACATATATACATATATATACATTGTATTTGACAATTATCGACGATGCGAGAGTTGATCTACTTATCAATTCCCGTTTCCCTTTGACCCTTTCCCAAACGCACACAGACACAGACACATACACACATACACAAATGGTCGAATCGCGCGCGATACTACGTCGATAATAAAAATAATAATAATTGTAACAGTAATAATAATAATAATAATAATAATAATAATAATAATATTGATAATATTAATAATATTAATAATGATAAAAATAACAATACGAAATGATGAATGATTGATTTTATCGTCTAACTATTCCCCAATTAGCTAGTGTGATTGCTCGTTCGAATTTCGAACCAAGAGAGGAAAACAATAAGTTTTGCCTCGCGAGAGAAACTTCTTGAGGGAGAAAAAAAAAAAAAAAATGATGTATAATAATGAAAAATACTAAATAAATAAATTTAAAAAAAAAAAGTGCACCATAAACGCGTGACTGACACAGTGCTGAGGCTCGCTTGAATTTTTACAGCATCAGAGAGATTGAAAAAAAAAAAAAAAAAAAAAAGAGAGAGGGATGAAAATTTTATCAGACATTCAATGACAATATAAATAGGCGTACGATGTACGAACAATTCTCCGGATAATTATACAATATTGTACTTAAATTTTCAGCTCGATGATTTTTTTTCAAGTCAAATATTGGGCGATAACATTTTTTTATTTTTATTCTTTGTTACACAGATTTAAAAATGCGCCCTCACCTATCATTGTACAATTATTCGTTCGCTGTACATTATCAAATGTCAACAGTTTCGTAGAAGACATTGTATGCACATATATATATATATATATATATACTTATATCGACATATGTATATATATATATATATCTACATATATATATATGGCACAAGCGAGTCATTGTCTCTGTTTCGTGTACGCGATTTTTTCATGCAAATTTGGAAAAAAAAAAAAACAAAAAAGAAACAAGAGTTTAAACAGAAATTGAAAAAAAAAATACTATCTTATAGGTAAGCTAAGAAAATAGAAAAAAAAGATCCAAGGAGCAAAGGAAATGGGAGAGAAAAGCTAAGACGGAGGCTCTGCGAATCATCCCAACATGTAACAGTGAGAGTTTGCGAAATTAATAAAGGAATTCCTCGATACTGTATAGTTACGCCGCAATTGTATGCTGTAAACATCACTATTTCAAATATAAATTAATTAAAAGGACATACAAAATGGTTTCATTGAAATGATAATGTTTATTCAAATGATAATTGTGCATGTAAAATCCTTCATTTAGGTAAAGCTCGTGGCGTAGATTTTAGTTAATTTTTTTTTTTGTTTTTTTTTTCACAACATTGAAAAAATATTTGACCCTAAAATGAATCTGCGACCATCGAATAATAAATATGGTGAAAAGATCTTTTTTTGTCCAAATGTAATTTGCTGACTGAATCATTTAAAACTTTGAGCACAAAAATCTCGATTTTTTATATTATTTTTCCGAAAATAAAGTTTTATCTATGGGGATGAAAATTAATAAGATTTGCCTTCGTATATTTAGTCAATTTTCTCCCTCACGACGTCACTTCCGGTCGCAATGATATCACTTCTGGTCAGTCTGACGTCACTTCCGATTGCGATGACGTCACTTCCGGTTAAATTTGACGTCACTTTCGGTCGCAGAGACATCACTTCCGGTTAAATTCGTCGTCACTTCCTGTTGCTTTAACGTCACTTCCCGTTGCTCTGACGCCACTTCCGGTTACGATGACATCACTTCCGGTCAGTCTGACGTCACTTCCGGTCGCTTTGGTGTCACTTCCGGCTGCTTTGGCGTCACTTCCGGTTGCTCTGACGTCACTTCCGGTTGCTCTGACGTCTCTTCCGGTCGCTTTGACGTCACTTCCGGTTGCTTTGGCGTCACTTCCGGTTGCTCTGACGTCTCTTCCGGTCGCTTTGACGTCACTTCCGGTCACTTCGACGTCATTTCCGATTGTTCTGACGTCACTTCCGGTCACTTTAAATTCAAATTTTTGCCTTGAAATTTTGCAGCTTCGCGAACTCACCGCTACCGGTGAGTAATGGCGCCACCGTCGTGGCGGAAAATTTCAAATTTTTGCCTCGAAATTTTGTAGCTTTGCGGACTCACCGCTACCGGTGAGTAATGGCGCCACCATCGTGGCGGGAAAATTCAAATTTTTGCCTTGAAATTTTGCAGCTTCGCGAACTCACCGCTACCGGTGAGCAATGGCGCCACCGTCGTGGCGGAAAATTTCAAATTTTTGCCTTGAAATATTGTAGCTTGGCGAACTCACCGCTACCGGTGAGTAATGGCGCCACCGTCGTCCCGGCAAAATTGAAATTTTTGCCTTGAAATTTTGTAGCTTCGCGAACTCACCGCTACCGGTGAGTAATGGCGCCAACGTCGTTCCGGCAAAATTGAAATTTTGTAGCTTCGCGAACTCACCGCTACCGGTGAGTAATGGCGCCACCGTCGTAGTGAAAACTTTCAAATTTTTGCCTCGAAATTTTGTAGCTTTGCGAACTCACCGCTACCGGTGAGTAATGGCGCCACCGTCGTGGCGGAAAATTTCAAATTTTTGCCTCGAAATTTTGGAGCGTCGCGAACTTGCCGGCAGATAGCGCTACTATCGTTGCGGGGAATTTGAAATGTTTGCCTTCAAATGTAGTAGCTTCGCGAACTAGCCGGCAGATGGCGCCACTGCCGTGGCAAGAAATTAAAATTTTTACCAGTAGCTTCGCGAACTCGCGAAGTGACGTCATCACGACCAGAAGTGACCTCATTGCGACCGGAAATGACGTCATCGCGACCGGAAGTGACGTCATTGCGATCGGAAATGACGTCATCGTGACTGGAAATGACGTGATTGTGACCGGAAATGATGTCATCGTGGCCGGAAGTGACGTCATTGCAACCGGAAATGTCGTCAGCACGACCGGAAGTGACCTCCTTGCGACCGGAAGTGACGTCAAAGCGACCAGATTACCAGAAGTGACGTCATCGCGACCAAAAATGACGTCAAACCGACCGGCAGTGACGTCAAAGCGACCGGAAGTAACGTCAAAACAATCGGAAGTGACGTCAAAGCGACCGGTAGTAACGTCAAAACAATCGGAAATGACGTCAGAGCGACCGGAAGTGACGTGAGAACAACCGGAAGTGACGTCAGAGCAACCGGAAGTGGCGTCAAAGCGACCGGAAATGTCATTGCGTCCGAAATCACGTCACTGCGGCCGAAAGTGACGTCATTGCGACCGGAAGTGACGTCGAATGTAACCGGAAGTGACGTCAATGTTAAGCGGAAGTGACGTCGAATGTAACCGGAAGTGACGTCAATGTTAAGCGGAAGTGACGTCATCGCGACTGGACGTGACGTCAAATTGAACCGGAAGTGACCGATAATCGTTGCCGATAAGAGGGCTCACACGACACTCTGCACAATTGCCGGGTACAATATGTAATTGTTTTATCTCGTGCAATGAATGGCCCTCATCTACACATTCTAATTAGATCATTAATCATCGGCAAATAGGTATTATCTAATTAGGACAGGATAGAATAAAATTAGCTGAGAAAGTAGGACAATTGTCAAGCTGTTAATTTCAAATTATATAAATAACGCATCGAAGCCTCCACCTATCCGTTGTTTTCTATGTTTTTCATTATCGTAGGCCGATTATAAAGTATCATACCTTTTAATTGCACAATTCTTAATTCAGCTAAACAATTCTGGATTAATTGAGCTGTTATGAAAGTAAGTTCGATAAACCCAAAAATACTGCGGCTAACTTCAGACGACACATTAACTTAGACCTGTTCTCTAGCCGATCGGAAATGGTTTTTCCGATCTGACAAAAAAACTAAAGACTCCCTAACGATTTAGTTAGATGATTCGTCACCCCCTAACAATTTCGCGTCGATCAAGACCTCATAAAATCGAACCGGTTAAAAGTGAAATTGCGTTCGGCTAACTTCACATTCAAATTTTGATTTCTCGATTTAAAAAGATCGTTTAACTCCCATACGTTTTAATAAGACTCCCAATCATTCCCAAATGATTCCCTAACGAGTAGACAAAGAAAAAAGTTAATCAGTTAAAGTGGCATACTTTATATATGTAAAAATTGCTACGATCTTGGACTCAACGAATTTTTGGCGCCAACTTTACGAATACATCGAAAAACTTTGAAAAATATTTCGTATATCTCAATACAAAGCGTGATCGATCTGTGTAGACAAATCGCCGGGGCGGGGGGGGGGGGGGGGAGGGTCAGAGGAACTAAGAGTGTGCAAAATGTGCCGGGCGAGCATGAAATCGGGGGCGCATGCCGGCTAAAAAAAACAACGGGGGCAATATATACATATATATATATATATATATATATATATATATATATATATATATATATATATATATATCAGCATTGCGAAGAGGGGCAGTTGGACGCGTTTCGCCTTCTCCCTCTACATTATCCACATGTATACAGTTTCGTACAAAATTGAGCCTCCCATGCAGAAAGAGAAAGAGGGGAAGAAGCGATGGAGGAGGAGGAAGAGGAGAAGAAGAAGAAGGAAGAGTATAATATACTTTGTGTGTGTGTCAGAGTATGCGCTCTTCTGTCACGCTTAGATTTGCCAGCCGGGAGGGTTCAAGAGGGGATGAATTTGGTATACGTCTCGCGGGGTGGGGGGAGTGGGGGGGGGTGGATTCATTCGTTCGTCTAACGATCGGACCACGGAAACGCCCGAAACTCTACTAACCCTACGTGTGCATACGTACGTCAGTATTATACAGCAGGGGGTGGTTTTATACATACGACCCCTATCGAGAGGAATAGAGAGGGCGAAGATCCCGAAGAATTTTTCTTCCTCTCTCATCGTTCACACACACACACACATACTTATACGCACACACACACACACACATACTTATACGCTCACACACACATACTTATACGCTCACACACACACACACTTATACGCTCACACACACACAAACACAAACACACAAATATATATATATATATATATATATATATATATACATACATAAAATATACCTATATATATTCTGCTGTTTCTCTTCGAGCCTCGGTTAAACATCCCTCTCGTTCTTGTGCAACGAGCCCAAACGACACCCTACAGTCATTCCCAAAATTTCAATTTAATTGTATGAAGAAAAAAAAAATAAACGAAAAAAAAAATTAAACAAACACGAGATAAATAAATAATTAAAAAATTGTCAAACAATAATATACATTTTAATATAGGATTTTAAAAGTCAACCGGAAGTGTGATCGTTCTACAAATATTTTTATATTTTTCATCCCCCCCTCCCACGAAATATCACATCGCAGAAAAAATAAAAACGGAAAAGAAGACGAGGAAGCTGCGAAATGAATTTGGTAGTGAAAAGTTTTTTTTTTTAATGATAATTGAGAAACGAGACTATGAACAAAGTGCGTGGATTAAATAACGTATGGAAAATCAGAGATTTGCCAATAATCAAATAGCTCAATAATTGTCATCATTTGTGCAGTGTGTGGCAATTTTTGACGATTTTTTTTCTGCTTTGCTAGAGGAGAAAAATTTTTTTAGTGAATTTCAAGTGCACGTTTTTTTTTTTATTTACTATTTTTTTCATTTTTCTTTACATTATTTGGCTGAAAGAGGAGCGAGGCAAATCGATTCGTTTTCGTGTGTGCATTTAGGGGTGCGCGAAGCAAAGAGGCAAAGGAAGGGTTGTTATAGGAAAAATAACACACGCGCTTGTGTTCTGCCTTGACGTTTGTCCGTGTGTGAGTCGCGATGTGCTGAATTCTCGCGGTGTTCTCGCATGTGCTCATTTTTCTTAGCCACGAATAATTTTTTTTTTTTTTTTTCAAATCTTTTTTTTCTTTTTATTTCCACCCCTATTATTTTATTACCAATACGAGCATCGAGATACGAGGCAGAGGGTTGGGGTGAGGATGGGGCGAATCGATCGCGAGCGCGTTTGCCGCCGTGAAGAGAAATAAGAGAAAGAGGAAGGGGGGTGGAGAGAGAGAGAGAGGGGGGAGGGGAGGGGGTGGACGAGGGAGGGTGAGAGAGAGGGTGGTCCGCGACGACGCGTGTACCCCCCGCGTGGACTATAATCGTTCTCGTCACAGACAATAGCAGAGAGTCGAAGAAACTCGCGAGTGGCGTCTCTCGCATTGCACCCCTAAGATCGCGATTTTTCATTTTGTACTTTTTTTTTTTAATCATTGGAACAAAAAATTTATTCAAACGATACAATATAGCAATGAAAATAAAAAGAAATTTATCACGAGTTGTGAGAAGAGCCAAAAAAAAATCAACCCTCTATACCCTTTTCGATCGTAAAATTCCAATTTTTTTTCTCGACCATTTTTAAAGACTCGAATTATTTACAAGAGAATTAAAAAATAAATAAATAAAAAAAGTGTCGCGAGATGGTGTGAGAAGAGCAAATAAAATTTTATCACCCCATAATCTTCCTCACCCTTTTGGATCGTGAGATCGCGACTGTTTTTTTTTTCCTAGTTCGATTTTTAAACATTCAAATAGCTGAAATAATCATAACAAGTTTAAAATTAATGAGAAGAAATAAGAAGATGGTGTGAAAAAAAAAACAAATTTCCACCCCCTCTTTCTCTCCCAGGGAGAGAGAATCTCGCGCGGTGTCTAGATTTTTTTTTTTTTTTTCTAGTCTCTAATTTCTCCGATGCTCGAAATAATCATAACAAGAATCACAAAAAAAATTGATCGCGAGATAATGTGAGAAAAGAGAATAAAATTTAGTCACACGGCATTTTATTTTTTTCAACCCCTATATCCCTTCCCCCTATAGGGGGAAATTCCTAGCCGCGGACATGCCATCGGTAATACGCGATGGCATGTCGATCGTGCACGAAAGACTTTTCTATAGACCGATGGAATTTCAGTGAGCGTTCATGAAGGGTTGATTATACACTTGCTGTGGTTATCCGTCGATCGACCAAACCCACTTCTCTCGAGCATCCCCGTAACGCGAATTTATACGGTTTTTTTATTTCTATTTATGATTATTATTATTATTTTTCGTTTTTTTCCACGAATTGCGATAATAATCTTTTTGACGACCCCTCTGTAAATATATGTATCTATAGAATGATTAACATATATATATATATATTTCATTTTATTTTATTATTTATCGTTATCAGAGAATATTATTTAAGTGGGAATAATTATTTTTATTTTTTTTTGTTTCAGTGACATTTGTGCTTCGATTTATATAGCCGAGTTTGGAAAACGACAGGAGATAAGATAAAATAATTATTTCGTAAACGAGAATATTTAAAATGATTATAAATTGGGAATCGTGTGACATTGCTGCTGGGCCAGCAGACGGTGATGGTGATTTTGATTTTTGTGAAAAGGACTAACGAGAAACGAAAAAAAAAAAAGAAGACATTTATTGTGAAATTTTTGAGTGTCCAGGAAATCCTTGGAAAAATATTAAGAGTAAACCCAAACGTGAAGGTTAACAATCAATGGCTGAAATATGTAAATCATTTAATTATTCGTAAGGTAAAATGGATTTACACGTAAAAGATTCTTCTTAATTGTGCGAGACGACCCTCAATCTCGTACAGACTCACACTCAACACACTCCAAATTCACCACGAGGGCTCTTAATGACAATAGTCTGGATTTAAAAAAAAATTCATGATAATAAATAAATAAATATATAAATAAATAAATAAATAAATTTGCTGGCATGGCAATTGACAAAATAAACACACTCGCAGCGAGATCCATTCTCGCTGGTTTTTATCTCGTCGTTACAGTCGCTGTTATCAGTTATGCCAGTGCTAGCGAAAATTGGGAAAGAGACGATGATCCAAGTACGTATAATCGATTAGTATATATATATATGTATTTTTTTTTCTTTTTTTTACGTGTCAAGTAATTTTCGTATCGAAGGATTTTTCGAGTAATAAATTTTGTAGACTTTACTTTCAATTTTAATTTTTTTAATATTAATAATAATAATAATGGGGTGAATTTAAATTCTGATTGAATTAAACTTTTTATTGGGACTATATTAATAAAGGGTGATTAACTATTTTTAATTATTAAGTAGCCTTCGACTTTTTTTGACAATGGAAATAATACTGGATTCGTTAATTCCTTAATAATATTTTTTTTTATCGAATAAATATGTGGATTTTTTAAATCGAATTTAGTGCCTCGATTACTGTAACGAGTTTGGATACTGTAAATTCTATTCTTGAAGATTAATATAATTTTTAGGTCATAAAGGAATTAAATTGAATTATGGTAAATTTTTTTAATAAAATCTCAATTTCGCCTCTATTAGTAATAATAATAATGGGTTGAATTTAAATTCTGATTGAATGGAACTCTTTATTGAGACTATATTAATAAAGGGTGATTAATTATTTTTAATTATTAAGTAGCCTTTGACTTTTTTTGACAATGGAAATAATACTGGATTCGTTAATTCCTTAATAATAATTTTTTTAATCGAACAAATATGTGGATTTTTTAAATCGAATTTAGTGCCTCGAATACTGTAACGAGTTTGGATACTGTAAATTCTATTCATGAAGATTAATATAATATTTAGGTCATAAAGGAATCAAAGTAAATTATAGTAAAAAAATTTAATAAAATCTCAATTTCGCCTCTATTAATAATAATAATAAAGCTCATTAGGTAAACGAATTAATTTTATTTTTAACGATTTCCCAGTATCAACGGTCGAGGTGAGCGCGGTACTCGGACAATCGGCGTCGTTGCCATGCGATATCGAACCCTCCACCAGAGGGGAAAGTCTCTACATGGTTCTATGGTTCCGCGATCATTCGATCAAGCCGATTTACAGGTATAATTTTTTCTATTCTCTCCTCCCTGACCCTTTCCTGATTCTTCCATAGTCCATTATATTTTTTTTTATATCAATAATTCGACCCTCTTTGCTCTCATCGAGCTACGTAAAAATTATTCATTATTCCTTATTTAAACTTTCAGCTCCAACAGTCGTAAAATATTAAAATAGATATTAAGTTGAACAGTCCAAGACAGGAAAATTTTAACGAAAAAAAAAAAGTGACACTTTCCTCCCTGACCCTTTCCTGATTCTTCCATAGTCCATTATATTTTTTTTTATATCAATAATTCGACCCTCTTTGCTCTCATCGAGCTACGTAAAAATTATTCATGATTCCTTATTTAAACTTTCAGCTCCAACAGTCATAAAATATTAAAATAGATACTAAGTAGAACAGTCCAAGACAAGAAAATTTTACCAAACAAAAAAAAATCACTAAATTATCATTGCAAAGAAAAAATTTCTTAGCATTTTTCGGACTAAATATTTTATAAAAAATTTATTAAAAAATTTCCAATTTATATTGCTCACAAATTTTTACATCTCCAGAGTAATGAAAAATTGTAACAGAAAAATAATTGGGTAAAAAAAAAAAATTGTGGAAAGAAAAAAGAAATTGGTGTAAAAAATATATTTTTTTTGGCTTTGAATTTTTCATCTCAGATTTTTGCACGAACGTTGAATGACTTTTTGTTCTCATTTGAGGAGCCAAAATAAATATTTGAGCAAAGAGATTATATGCTATATATATATACACATATATATATATATATATATATATATATATATATATGTACATAGGACAGATATAGATCATATTTAGTGTGTGATGAAACGACGACGAGCTTGTATACGATATAACGTAAGGATGGTTCGCTTATCTCAACGTTGCAGCTTCGATGTACGTGGTCGACCGTTCAAACAAGCCCGAAACTGGTCGGATGACTCGGTGGCCCCTCGAGCTCACTTCAAGACGTCAACTAAGCCCGCGGGTCTTTTTCTCGAGGGTGTTCAGCTTAGCGACGAGGGCGTATACAGGTGTCGGGTGGATTTTCGAAATTCACCAACGCGAAATTATCAAGTCAATCTCACTGTCATTCGTGAGTAATCTGCGTAAAAAAAAAATCTCAACAAAAAAAAAATCATAATAATAAAAAACCTGGACGAAAAAAAAAAAATTGCACCAATATAATTCTGGAGAAAAAATTAAAAAAATGACACTAAATTAGTCCATGCAGAGTTGATAAAATTAAAATTATTACAAATTTAAATTGATTATTTAAACGTTATTTTTAATATTTCTCATTATTAAGTTGAGCTGATAAATGATTTAAAAAGAATTGATTTGTCGATAAATATATTAAAAAAATAATTTGTCAAGTTGATGGATATATAAATTGTATTAATTTAAAATTAACTGTCGGGTTTTTTTTTTGTCTGACAGATCCTCCGCACCAATTATTCATATATGATAGTTCCGGCCGTGCACTAGATAAAGTTGTCGGACCATATCAAGTTGGCGCCGAATTCACCCTATCGTGCGAAGTAAGAGGTGGTGAGTAATTTTTTTTTGCAAAATGTATCGAAAGAGTCCTTTGAAATGTCACGCGATATTTATTTTCTTTATTTGGCTTTTTTCATTAAAATCAGATCGATGACATGAAAAGTTCAAATTTTCGTACCAGATATATAAATGTATTATATATAAATTTATATATAAATATTGTCGTTAAAATATAATATTGCATATTTTTTTTGATAAATAATCTCCCAAGAAAAAAAAAATGAACACGAAAAGTTTTATCGAAGAAATATATTTCAAATGTATGAGAAATATTTTTCATATACTTTTTTCCAGTTTTTACCAAAATTATTTACCAAAATACACAATAATTTGTTTCTGGGGGTTTTCGAGGTTGCCGATGCCACTCGAACTTAGCTCGATACCTTCTCGAACTTAGTTTTCACTTTGCGACCCTCATAAATTTCTACATATATGATACAATACCAGAATTGTCACGATATTTTTTTGTACATATATGATATAATTCCAGAATTGTCACGATATTTTTTTGTACATATATGACAGAATACCAGTCAACCGGTTAATACAAGTGACGTTATGAAAATGAATAATTTTTAAATAGCTCGACGTTCATTGATTAAATAGGAAAACCATCACCGACGATCACGTGGTACGTGAATGATAAAAAGGTCAATAGTGTCGAGCATATAAAGCCAAACATCGTAGTTAGCAAATTCAGCAAATTGAGAAATATTTTTCATATACTTTTATTATTTGTGCTCAATATTATTGGCAATTTTTAAACCGAGAAAAATTTAAAAAAACGTCCAAGAGAAAATTTCTTAATGCAAGTGACATTATGAAAATAAATAATTTTTAAATAGCTCGACGTTCATTGATTAAATAGGAAAACCATCACCGACGATCACGTGGTACGTGAATGATAAAAAGGTCAATAGTGTCGAGCATATAAAGCCAAACATCGTAGTTAGCAAATTCAGCAAATTGAGAAATATTTTTCATATACTTTTATTATTTGTGCTCAATATTATTGGCAATTTTTAAACCGAGAAAAATTTAAAAAAACGTCCAAGAGAAAATTTCTTAATGCAAGTGACATTATGAAAATAAATAATTTTTAAATAGCTCGACGTTCATTGATTAAATAGGAAAACCATCACCGACGATCACGTGGTACGTGAATGATGAAAAGGTCAATGGCGTCGAGCATATAAAGCCAAACATCGTAGTTAGCAAATTGAGCGTATCACAATTGAGAAGGGAGCACCTCAATACGACGTACAAATGTCAAGCAGCCAACACGGATCTCGTTCCACCTTTAAAAAAATCAATTCTCCTTGACGTTCATTGTGAGTTTAAAAATTCATGCTAATATTCGTGCTATCTAGTGAAAATCGATCAATGTGTCAATTTTCTGTAGTTCATTGATTTCCATTTATAAATTTTCCATGATTAAAAATTGAAAAAAAATATTATTATTATTTTTCTCCTTTCACAAAAATCTTCTGACATTTCAGTGGAACCTGTGAGTGTGCAAATAATCTACAAACCGGTATTACTCGAGGCAGAAAAAACGTACGAGCTCAGCTGTGAAGTGATCGGTTCGCATCCTCGAGCTCGTGTACTCTGGCTCGAAGGTGACACGATATTTCCAAAAGGAAGAACAAAGGACAGTGGCAATTCGAGTGTTGTTTTGAGCACATTGAAATTTTCACCCTCCAATGAGGATAATGGAAAAAATCTTCGATGTCGAGGAGAGAATATGGCAATTCCTAATGCCTTTCGCGAGGATCTTTATCATCTCAATGTCGTTTGTGAGTAAAGACGAGGATGTAAATTTTGTTTTTTTTTCTTTTAAATAAATATATCAATCCTGAAAAAGAAAAATATAATTTAGACAATTTATTATTCAAATTAAATTGTTGTTTTTTTTTTTTTTTACAAACAACAAAGACAAATTGACGAAATTATTAAGAAAAAAATTGTAATTGTAAAAAAAAAATACTTAAACGACCCATAAGATTTTCATAGAATTTTTTTTTTTTTTTCCCAGTTCCACCCAAGGTTGAACTTCATCTGGGAAGTACATTGAATGCACAAAATATTAAGGAAGGCGATGATGTGTATTTCGAGTGCAAAGTATTGGCCAATCCGGCTCATCACAAAATAACGTGGCGGCACAATGTAAGTTTTATTTTTCATTCTGTGAAAATAATGCAATTAAAATAATTAAGAAATGTAAAAAAAAAAAAGCTGAAAAATTTCTTCTATGAGAAACGCTCTTTCTAATGTTTAGAATTTTTTCATCAACTGAAATTTACAAAAATCAAAGAATTTATATTTATTTATTTTTATCTGAAAATTTTGTTCTTCGAAATTTCGAAATTTGCATTTCTTCTAGTTATTATTGTAAAATTATGACAATTGTTCATTATGATAAAAAAAGAAAAGAAAACAAAAAAATATCCTAGCGAGGTCTAATAATTTTTTTTTTTTCCAGGGACAAGTATTGACGCACAATAGAACGATAGGCGTTATAATGAGTACTCAGAGTTTGGTATTGCAAAAGGTAAAGCGGGATGATGGTGGAAATTACACGTGTTTGGCGAGTAACGATCTTGGCGAGACGACAAGCTCAATGGTGAATCTACGAGTTCAGTGTGAGTTTTATTATTTAATTCAACGATAAAATTTTATTATCTCTCGTGAAAATTGAGCGATTTTTTTTTCATCATTATTTTAATATTTGTCAAATTTTTTTGTCGTTTTTTTTTTTCAATTCAGTCTCGCCGGTCTGCAAAGCGAAAGAATTTACGACGATCGGTGCATCGCTCGACGAATCGGTTAAAGTACGATGCGAGGTCGAGGCTGATCCGAGCGAGGTTGATTTTTTTTGGGAATTCAATTACAGCGGGGAAAATTTTGAAATAACGCCAGTAAAATTTGATGGTAATAATGGGACAACGAGTGAAATAATTCACACACCAGTGAACGAGCGTGATTATGGGACTCTGACTTGCTGGGGCAGAAATATTATCGGAAAGCAAGAAGCTCCTTGTGTCTACAGAGTTATACCAGCAGGTAAATTTTCCAATCGATTCAATTTTTAAGTATTAAAAAAATTATTTATTTATCGTTTATTTAACACGTTAAGTGCGTAGCTGATTTTGCTCTCCTTTTCGTTCAGGCGACTCGCCAGTCTCCATTAACTGACGCCGCGATTAACGTCTTAATAAATTTATCCTGTTTTTTAAACGACGAAAAAATTTACATATTTTAGGTTTCATTTAAATACCAAAAATAAAAGAGCGAAATTTAAAAAAAATTAAAGGAGTACGTGAAATGAAAATTGTATTGCCAAGGAAAGTTAGTCATTTTAGTAAAAAAAATTGTTCAGGAGACGATTAAAAGGAGTTAAAAGACGAAAAAATTTACATATTTTAGGTTTCATTTTTAAGTGGAATAATTTAAATTCCAATAATAAAAAAGCAAAATATAAAAATTCATCCTGTTTTTAAAAGACGAACAAAATTTACAGATTTTAGGATTAATTTTTAAGTGGAATAATTTAAATTCCAAAAATAAACGAAATTTAAAAAATTAAAGAATTACGTGAAATGACAATTCTATTGCCAAGGAGAGTTACAGTCATTTTAGTAAAAAAAAACTTTTTTGGCTGGAAAAATTTACTAGAAATTAATCGACCCGCCCATATTTTTATTGATTCTTTTTATTTGCAAATCTTTTGTAATTTTTTATTTTTTTTAATTCAGTCAAACCGAGTCCTCTGACAAATTGCACGATCAAGGCGTCATTGAACCAAAGTTCGGAAATTCTTGAGGTCGAGTGCGTGGCCGGTTACGATGGTGGTCTCAAGCAAGATTTTCGTCTCGAGGCTTATGATGTGCGAACAAACAATTTGCGGATCAACATTTCGAGCATCACTAACGAGACGCCCCGTTTTCGCGTACCCGTCAGTGAACTTTTGCCAGCAACGCATTTTTATTTAACTGCTTACGCGATTAATGCCAAAGGAAAAAGCGAAGTTTCGATTCTCGAGGATATTATGCTCAAGGACTCGGGCAAACCAACGGGTAAGTTTTTTTCTTTTTTTTTTTCCTCCATATTGTACATTTGAATGAGATAATCTAATCTGAATTCTTACTATTGATTTTAACAAATTCTTATTGTACTGTAACAAATTTTATAAAATTTTCAATCATTGCACGAATAAAAATACCGCTAAGTTTCAATTTGGTTTTTTTTTAATTCTTACTATTGATTTTAACAAATTCTTATTGTACTGTAACAAATTTTATAAAATTTTGAATCATTGCACGAATAAAAATACCCCTAAGTTTCAATTTGGTTTTTTTTTTAAATTCTTACTATCGATTTTAAAAAATTCTTATTATACTGTAACAAATTTTATAAAATTTTGATTTATTGCACGAATAAAAAATAACGCGAAGTTTCAATTTGGTTTTTTTTTTAAATTCTTACTATCGATTTTAAAAAATTCTTATTATACTGTAACAAATTTTATAAAATTTTGAATCATTGCACGAATAAAAATACCCCTAAGTTTCAATTTGGTTTTTTTTTTAAATTCTTACTATCGATTTTAAAAAATTCTTATTATACTGTAACAAATTTTATAAAATTTTGAATTATTGCACGAATAAAAAATAACGCGAAGTTTCAATTTGGTTTTTTTTAAATTCTTACTATTGATTTTAAAAAATTCTTAGTGTACTGTAACAAATTTTATAAAATTTTCAATCATTGCACGAATAAAAATACCGCTAAGTTTCAATTTGGTTTTTTTTAAATTCTTACTATTGATTTAAAAAAAATCTTATTGTACTGTAAAAAATTTTATAAAATTTTGCTACGCAACGCTAAGTTTCAAATTGGGTTTTTTTTTAAATTCTTACTATTGATTTAAAAAAATAATTGCAGATATCGAAAGTTAACGAGAGTTAACGTGGAAAAATTATTTATTCGTAAATTCTTATTATACTGTAACAAATTTTATGAAATTTTGGTACGCTACGCTACGCTAATTTTGAAACGCTAAGTTTCAATTTGGGTTTTTTTTTTAATTCTTACTATTGATTAAAAAAAATAATTGCAGATACCGGAGTTGACGTGAAAAAATTATTTATTCGTAAATTCTTATTATACTGTAAAAATTTTTATAAAATTTTGCTACGCAACGCTAAGTTTCAATTTGGGTTTTTTTTTTAAATTCTTACTATTGATTTAAAAAAATAATTGCGGATACCGAAAGTTAACGAGAGTTAACGTGGAAAAATTATTTATTCGTAAATTCTTATTATACTGTAAGAAATTTTATAAAATTTTGCTACGCTACGCTACGCTACGCTACGCTAATTTTGAAACGCTAAGTTTCAATTTGGGTTTTTTTTTAAATTCTTACTATTGATTAAAAAAAATAATTGCAGATACCGGAGTTAACGTGATACCTTTGATACTATTGCTCATCGGTTGTCTTATGGCACTCGGTATAACGGTCATATCGGTAATGTTGATGATGTACAGACGTCGTGGAACGACATCACCAGTTCACGTTGAACCGTACATGAAGCAGCCGATAATAAGTCCACCGGATTCGCGAAATAATTCAATGCTCGATGTCACGCACGGCGACCATACCTATTTTGTCGAGTATACTCTCAAGCAGGTTGCCGATTATGCTCTCAATAACCAGCCGGATATTATCCAATCACCTCAAGGTTTGGCGCTAAAAAAAAAAAAAAAACAAAAAAAGTAGCTGAATTGATTTCGACGAAATAATTAATAATTTTTTTTTTTTCTTTTTTCACAGACCAAGAGAAAATAAAGAGGGAACCGCAGCTCTTTTTACCGGTTAGACCGGATACGCTATTTGCCCCTTACGATATTCACAAACAAGGCCTTCAGACGAACAAGTGTAGCGTGAGTTGATGAAAAATATTTTTTTCTCTCCCAGTTTAATAAATAAAGAAAAAAATTTGGTACATGAAATATTCCACGTGATAGGGACGTTTTTACTTTTCATTTTTTTTTTTTACGCGGGCATTTTTGGCGCGAATTTTAAAACATTAATAAAAAGAGTTTCTCAAATTTTCTTCGTGCTGCCCATTGATTTTGTTTATTCAATTTGCAAGACGAAAAAAAATTAAATTAAAAAAATATTCATTTGCCTCTTTCATGATCAATAAAATTGAATTAATTACTCAAATTTATTATTAATTTTTTCATCAATTGTTATAATATAAAAAGTATATTTGTGAAATGTATTTATTTACTTCTCGATATATTGAGATTGTTTAAAATTTTTATTAATTGCATGAAATTTTTTTTTCTTCTTCACAGTTAAATCCGTTCTCCGCAAAATCGTGGGAGCCAATAAGCTTCAAGGCCGATCGGAATCTCATGAAGGAAATTATAATAGCAAACTCCATACCCGGTCCGGAGAGTTGCGTGTAAAAAAATTTAAAAAAATTCAAAAAAGTAACGAAAATTCTCGGGTGAAAGTGACATATCAGAATAGCTGAGAAACCGGTGAGAGAGAGAGAGAGGACGAGTGAGAGAGAGAGAGGAAGAAAGAGGGAAAAGTACGTGACCCACGTGCTAAAAATTGGCTCAAAGCCACAGATGGACAAATAAAAAGCAGCCGGACGCCTGAAACGAAGTCTAATCTGACTGAAATCTCTAAAAAAAAAAAAAAAACCATTCACGAAAAACGTCCTCGATACCCAGGGACGATGAAATGAGTGAAAAAAAAAAATTAAAATAATTCCGAGAGATGCGACCAGATCGGAATGATCGCTCGCTCGCTTCGTTAACGAACGAAAATTTCGATCTATTCGCATTCGGATTGTAACTACTACTCGAACGAAACGCCACGCACGGTGTATTATTCCAATTTTAATATATTTTGTGTCAAGTCTTGAATGCGTCTCGTAATCTCTTCAATTTTACAAAAAAAAGAAACAAAAAAAAAAAACAACAAAAAAATGTATCATTCCCATTTCTACCCTACGACGTTCCTTCAATTTCCAATTTCGTTAAAAAAAAAAAGAGATAAAAACGTCAGTAAACAGCCCGGCGAAGTCGCGATCTAGACCAGAAGAAAAATGGAAAATTGCGATTTCCATTTGTGCATATAAAAGCTCCGAGCAAAACGCCACAAATGAGACTCGTCAATCCGAGAACTCCGATGATAAAAATAATCCAATAAAACGGTAAGTTGGTCGTCAAAATTTTTTTTATCCTTTCGAGGAATGAATTTTCCGGTCTAGTGCGAATAACTGATCGAGCCGTGCTAGACGCAGCTGGAATTTCCACTTGTGGAGATTTTTTCGAAATTTCGGCTGTGAGTTTCGATTTTTCCAATATTTTCGCTTTATTTTCGGCGATTGGCGATTGACCGAGAATTGGAAAACTTTCCGTTATTTCTTCACCGATTCTCGGCACGTTCGATCTATAATCGGCGGCGGCCCTCATTGCCCCATATCCTTGACTCGTCGCGAGATCCTTTAATCCTGGTATTTCCTACAATCCACATGATCTCAGGTTTCGATCAAATCGAGGAAATAATCGATAAAGGGAGATTTTCTTTTTTTTTTAATTATTTTTTTTTATCCATTTTAATATTAAAAGTCTTTGGACCTTTTGTATTTGTCTGCGTGCCAATTCAATGACTTTGCACTTGAGGTGCAACAGATTCGCGATGAAATCTTCGGAGGATTGAATTGCGGAACTTCCTAGTGATCCGGTATCGAAGTAATTCGCGTTTTCGCATGTTTCCCGATCGCACATGATCTTCTTGTGACTCAATTAACATTAAACGTTATTATTATTATTTTTTTTTCTTATATCAGATGAAAATTCAGATGAGAATTCTTGGCAAGTCGAAAAATGTAGCCAAAGTGAATTTGGTTACAAGTACGAATTGGTCTTTTTTTGTTTATTGGGCGATTCATTTTTTTTTTTAATCCACGCGTTCGACGATCATTGGCCAAAGCTTAATCGTAGCAGTAGATATATATTTTTTGCTTAAATGGCGCCTGTGAATTTGGCTAGAATGAGCAAATCCTATAATTTTTTTTTCAGCCACAACGACGTTTGTAAAATTGAAATATGGGTCGATAATTGGCCAAAGCTTAATCCTAGAAGTAGATATATATTTTTTGCTACTTTAAAGCTCACACTGGGTCTCCCAGATGAGAATTTTAATGGCGCCTGTGAATTTGGCTAGAATGAGCAAATCCTATAATTTTTTTTCCAGCCCCAACGACGCTTGTAAAATTGAAATATGAGTCTTTAATATTATTTCCAGATAGATCTGTTTGGGCGAATGTGAGTTTTGAATAATGGGAAAATGAACAATTTTTCATCGAGTCCAAGAGACACGTGTGTTTACTCCCAGGGTCAAATGAATAAAGATAACGAATCTGCTAGTAATTATAAAGAGTATAAAGATTAGTTTTTGTTTATTTATCGCGCGATAAAGTCCTCAAAAAATTGGGAAGTTTGGATTTTTCTGTTAAAAAACTCAAATTGACCTTCTAAAAAAAATATAATTATTTGTGGTTTTGTATGGATTACGAATAGTTTTGGATTTCTTAATTAAACCAAACGATGAATTTTTAAATAAATAACAGCCAAAATTCGTCTCGCCTTATGAAAAAAAAAATCAACCAGTGCTCAAATTTTGCTTCAAGCAAATAACGTTGAGGAACAAAAAATGATAATTTATGAAAATGTCAAAATTATTCGTTTTGCAAAATAGCTCAAAGGGTTAATTATGAATAATATTTCATTAAGGATCCAAGTATATTTTTGTTTAATTCTGTCAATGAATATCCCAATGAATATCATCAAATACATCATCGTCAATTTTAATGCTAAATTTATATTAAAAAAAAAAAAAAAACTACACTGGATATTTCGGTATTTTTATAAAATATGGGAGAGGAAAATGGAACATACTTTTTTTTTTAATTGACTCTAGGCTTCCTCTCGGGTGGTGGTTTCATGTCTTTCTTCTCGGTTTTTATTTCCTGCTTGACTTCCACAGCTAAAATAAATAATTGACTCTGATCATCGTGAATAATTTAAGATAAATTTTGAGATCGACGAAATTATTCGTAAAAAAAAAAAAGAAGAAAAAAATCTTACGGGGTTCCGCGGCTGGCTGAACGGGCTTTGGCACAGGTAGAGGAAATTTCCGGGTTATTTCTGCGAGCAACATGTCGACCCTCTGTCGTTGAAATAACGAGCTTGGCTCTTCGCGAGATGGCAATTCTTTTTTAGCGGCGAAAGATTTGCCATTTTTGAAATCCCACGAATATCCTTTGCTCGGATGATATCGCGAACAAGCGCTCGCCTCCTCAAATGTCGATTGTAGGTGATGGATGGTGGATAACTTTTTTTTCAAAAAAAATAAAGAATATTCAGACAGAAAAAAAATTAATTAAAAATTATTTATCAATATTTTCATTTTTTTTTACAATTAGGTAAAAGAAAAACTTTTTAGAGATTTTTTTTTATCACTTACCAGTCTGGAATTTACGACTGACGCGAGATCAGGAGCTTGATAAACAACTCCAGCGATAATGTAATAATCGGCCAATGGCGTCGCCTGTGTTGGCGAATAACGATGCTGCTTTCTTATTACGTAGAGAATTGGCTCTTGGACATGCAAAAGTATGTATTCCAAACCCGTCATGTTTCTATTAAAAAATAAATAAAACGTTGATAATTCATTATTTTTCATTGGCAATCAAGTTTTTTTTACATAAAAAAAAATCTTTTTGTTCCTCATTTTTCTACAAAAAAAAACCTTTTTTTTTCCTAATTTTTTGAAGAAAAATAAAAGTTTTAAGGAAAATTATCCTTGACAAAAATAAATTAATGCCTCACAACTCGAAAAATTCTCGAATTGTGAAAAATCATTTTCACAACCACCCACCAATTTTTTAATATTTTTTTTTAGTTTTAAAACATTTGAAAAAAAAAAAATAGGTATGAAAATTTGATTTTTATTTTTCATTTTCACGATCGCAAAGCTGCAGGAGGAAGAAAAATGTCTATTATTGGAAAATTGAATAGAGTCTCGAAAATTTACGGGGTTTTGAAAATTTAGAGGCTGAAAGAGAGCTAGTAAATTTTTTTATTTTTTTACGTGATTTTTGTCGGGATTTTAAAATTGGATTAATAAAAAATTTGATTTTCTTACGTCAGTTGTTCGGGATTTTGCCGCTGCATCTTAATTATCTCATTGTTGCAAGTACGATCGTAAAATGGATTGCTCCTTTCCGAAAAATATTCCATTATATTTGTTGGATTTAGAATGGGAATCCAGGCACTATCGTGCCAAGACAATCCCAGTGGATTGTCTGCGAGAGAGAAGAAATCAAAACATAAATAATGAATTTTATCAAACACGAAAATTTGCGAACTTAAACTCTAAATATTTCGAACTTTCGGAATTTATGATTATTACGATATTTACCTGGGACAGGAGTTCTGCCGGACATCATTTTCGAGCTTAATAAAATGCACTAATTCACTCGCGAAAAAATAAACCGTCCAGTGGAGTAACCGAATTGAATAACAAACATGAAAAGATAACGACGAACAAGCGTCACTATTCACTACACAACAACAAACTGAGAACTGAGACGCTCTCAGTGACATTAGGTTAGGTGTCTCAATTTGTTGGTTAGGTCGTGATCAGCTGTGACTACAGCAGCGCTCTCTCGCGCATATTCCGATAACTTATTTTTCAAATTTTGTGTTCGATTTTGCTCCAATCTTTTAACTCGCGTATTTATCACGCGAATTCTTTACATTGCACACGATTTTTATTTACTGATAAACTGTTGGTACACTTTTCATTATCACTATAACTGTCATTGTCACGATAACTGTTTTATTGTAAAATCGAGGAAACAGAATCGTATCTTCCACCTTGAATACAGCAAAATATTCTACAAATGAGGATATCAGGACAATTTACATAAAACTTAATTCTATCAGACACCCCCCAGGAACTCTATTAAATGGTAAGTAACTGATGTGCCGAATTTAATTAATGTAACCCTTTTACACGTAATTCACGATCACCTTTTGTGCTGGCCTCGCTATCTCGCACTACAGCATCTTTAGTTCACTGCATGATGTAGCATATTGAATAGAGGGCGGAGTTTCACGAAATAACGACGAAATTTTACGAAGGAAATCTTTTGCTAGACCATTGCACTCAACAAACTGGAAAAAAGTCATAAAAAAATATGTAAATCTTTCAAGAATTCGACTTTGGCAAATAGCCCCAATCCCCAACCCCAGTAAAAGATAGGGGGCGCTTCGCTCAAAAGCTTTTGTGTAATTCTTTCCTCAATGGCGTTCATTCGCATACCTCAATTCAAAGTTCACTTTATATGAGGTATATATATACATATATATATATAACACAGTCAAGGACGCGCTAATTCTCACGATCAGAGCAAGCAGCATGCTCTTTGCACGTATTTGTTCCAATATTACTGAATTTCAACAATTCTACAAAAGTACGTTTGAAATTTAAAAAAAAAATATTTTTCCGTTCGCTATGGATCGTTATTAACAATTAGTGGTGAGAACTGTGTTGATTTTACTCAGGAATAATCCAACCAGGATGATTTTTTGGATCAAAAAAACTCCAAAAATGGACACGTGAGATCGAACCTTTCCGATGATCTCCATTAATCAGTTTAGAAATGAGCATGGATTGTTTTTTCCGTTTGCTGAAACTTATTAACTCACACCCCATTAAATTTCGAGTTAATACGCAATTGATATGACTCTTGGTATGCTTACGAGTGGCTTAAACAATGCTCTGTGAGTTTGTTTATTTTTATTATCGATCTATTTTGGGAATCAACACGAGGAAAAAAAATGGCGGCTGAAAACCAGTCAGACGACAGGATGAAAATTTTCAAAAATGACAAATATTATAATAAACAATTTTACGAGGAATTTTTCTAAAAATATGAATATTATTCGGTAGAATCGTCAATCGATTAATCCATCATAAAAAAAAATGTAGGTAAGACCGATTGGGAGATAATTCGAAATTTCACCACCAGATGTCACTCGTGATTTTTCTCAATCAACAGAAATTTTGAAACGTTTCGAATAATAAAAAAATGGTATTTAAATCTCTCTCTCTCTCTCGTTTGCAGGGACAAGATGAAGAATTCTCTCTACAGTGTAATTCCCATTCACGAGAGACCCGATTTATATAGCGAATGTTGCAGAATTATCAATGCCGAATGGCCAGCTAGTGAAAATCGACGGTACGTGCAAGATATTTCTGAAAATATTATTTATGGTACAAAAAAAATTGTTTTCCTTACCAAGAATGCTGTTTTTTTTTTTTTTTTTACCAGTTTGAGAACATTCGGCGAATCCTGCAACGAATTTCCCACCTGCCTGGTTCTACTCAAAGGGGAAACGGTCATCGGTCATTGTAAATTATCGCTGATACCCAGTGAATATCAAAGTTTATTTTTGGGCTCGGGTAAGTCGTTTTTTTTTTTCTTTCATCCGCACCTTTGACTTTTTATTTTTTTGTGACTCTGAAATTTTTATCTAAAATGTAGGATAATTTCAGTGGTTATAGACGATGCCTGGAGATCTCAGGGTATGGGTTCAAAGTTGTTGCGAGGGGCCGAAGAATACGCTGCAAAAAGAGGAATAGAAAAAGTTTATCTATCGACCAAAGGCCAGGAGGGATTTTATCTCAAAAATGGTTATGGCGTTTGTCCACCAATTAATATTTGGAATTACACAATCGCATCATCAGCTCCAACGAATACGAAAACGAGCTGTAATAATTCTGATACGAAAAAATTTTTTGGCCCACCTCCACCGCCAATGCCCGTTTTCAACGCAACAAGCTCATCTCTAATGACATCGAAAACTTACATGGTAAAACGTTTATAGCCCAAAATACAATACAACTATGATAACAAAAGGAAAATTATTAATTCTCGTCGCGTTATCGATTTTTGCGAAAAATCAGAATATAATTATGATAACAAAAGAAAATTATTAATTCTCGTCGCGTTATCGATTTTTGCGAAAAATCAGAATATAATTATGATAACAAAAGAAAATTATTAATTCTCGTTGCATTATCGATTTTGGCGAAAAATCAGAATATAATTATCATAAGAAAAGGAAAATTATTAATTCTCATCGCGTTATCGATTTTGGCGAAAAATAAATTGTCATTCTACTTGAATTATTATGAATTCGTCGCAATTCCGCAAACTTTTCCATAATTCTCCGGTTGTAGCAAACACTCAATGAGAAAAGCTCCTAAATCGTATTTGGATATTGCACGTCCTGGTGACGAGTCGTGTTTGATCGTGTAAGCCGAACTTGGCGAATCTGCAAATGAAACGACAAGTATAATTTATTTTTATTGATTCGAAGATGTTGATATATATATATATATTTTTTTAAATCTTGAAAATGTTTGTAATTGAGAATATTTGCCAGCAATGTGAGGTGGCAAAATGGCGATCCATTTTAATCCGCTCTCTTTTAGGGCGTCAAACATTCGTTGATGGTCGGCGTTCAAGTCATTAAATATGGCAGGAACTTTTTCTGGCTCGTAGAAGAGAAAAGCTGTGAAAAAAAAATGTTTTATTTTTTTAGATCAACAATTTTTAGATTTTTAGATCAAATTTGAAATGATGAGAAAAATAATTGACAATTTTTTATTTATCATTTACCGGATAAACAGACAGAGATGACCTCAACTCTGTGGGTCTTCATGGCCTTGAGAATGTTTTTCAAACCGTCGGACAAAACGGTCGTGGGCTCTGAAATTAAAAAGAAAAAAAAAATCATTTTCGAAATATCCTGCAAGACAATCGTTAAATGTGTTTTAAAAATAATAAAAAAAACTAACTCAAGTCGTTTCTCGTTCCAAGAACAACCACAACGCCCTCTCTGCCCTCTACAGCTTTGGATACTTCGTCGCTGTTTGTTGCATCGCCAACAAATGCTTCCACCTTGCCACGAATATGCTCAGGTATTTTCGACTCGTCCCTGACGAAAGCTCGAACTTCGAATCCTAAACATAATTATTATGTGTAATTTTATGATTATTATTATTTATTTTTTTTCGTTAAATTATCAAAGAAATCTCTTAATTTTTTTTTTACGAGTGAAAATTTTACAATCGCCATTATTAACACGATATATTTTATATAAAAAGCAATTTTTCTTTAATTTAAATTTTCAAATTCCTCCGAGATTAATTAAAACGATTATTTAATTTTTAAATACGACGAGAGAGGTGATGGAAAAAGTAATTTTTTCAAATTAGCGAATGAATTACATAAAAAAGAGAAAAAAATGTTCAAAAATTGGATATAAACAATGATTTTTGGCTTTATTATTAATTTTATACGCTCCCACTCTGATTCGCGTAGCCGGTTTGTTTTTCATATAATATTTCGAAAGTTTTAAAACGACAGATAGATCGATATTCGGTGAAAAAAAAACACGTGAAAATTTTGAAATTTCATTTATGGATGTTGCGAATATTATTCTGTAACGATTTTCGTGCAAATATTGAATTAAAAAGACGTCAACAATGAGAGTAAAGAACGAGCGTGATTTCGCGTGGGAAAAAACAAGATGGCCGTTTCTACTGTTGGGCAATAATACGATGATTTTTTAAGAGAATTCAAAATGAACGATATATATTTACCTTTTTTTACAGCATTTTCCAGAGCGCATAAGCCGGTCATGCCAGTTGCCCCGAAAATAACGATTTTCTTCATGGCAGCGAAATTTAAATTTTATTATATCCGCGAAACTTTCAACCGGCACTTCTCGCGTTTCATATATGAGAATGCTCGACTCTCCACTGTTACGTTTATCGTCCCGTCGTCAATCACACTTATCTACTTTATTTGGTAAATCACTGATAAGTGATAATAACGTATCGTCACTGTGACTCGTTCCTGTGTATACGTTTTAACTGCATGTTCTTTTCATTACTACATAAACAGCTGATTCACGCCGGCTTTACGTAACAAGCATAACACAAAAAAACCGGATGCAATGGCGGGCTCGAACGTATCAACTCGAACTAGTCCGTACGGTGGCGCGACCTGTCGGAGAAGTTTTGTACTAACACGAGAATAAGTTCGTTATCGATATTTTTTACGGTAAAAAAAATTGTTTTCAGCAAGTTTAAAGTTTATCAATACATTAATTACAATTGATCGCTCATTACAATCGATGTTAAACTTTTTATTAACAATTATTAATACTTTTTCAATATGCATTTTTATTTATTTATTTCAAACAATTTTAATCCTCGTCTTCATCGTCATCCTCGTCATCTTCAATATCCTCCTCTTCCTCCTCTCCTTCGCCACCTATTACAAACGTTTCACAATAAGTTTGAAATTAATCGTGTGAATAGTTTTTTTTTTTTTTTAATCAAGTCATTAATTTCTCGTGAAATAAATTCTTGATAAAATTGAGGTCATTGTGTTTTGATAAAATATACAGACCGAGCTCGAGTTGTACAGGTTTGCTAGGGGGCAAGTGGGCGATGCGATAAGCCTCCTCCGCCTCGAAACTTGGATCCTGAATCTCCATTACTTCCGGGCCTATGCTATACTGTTCTTGAATAATCGTCATGTCAGGTGGACTGTAATTATAAGGGTTGAACTTTTGACCCATTCCGATGTAGACGTTGGCGAATCTCCTGTTATAATATATAAGACGATACAGTTTATTGGTGAAATGAAACTTTTTTTTTCGCTTCAATTATACTTTCGCAAAGTGTATTATATATATATATATATATATATATATATAGTGTGTAGTATATATATATATATCTATAGAGTGGCGGGTTATTGCGCTACAAATGCCACTCGCGCCTGCGCAAACCAATAAATTGCAATTTAAAATTTTTCTTTGGCAATTAAAAATAGAATTTTGTGGTTTTTGGACAAAAACTCCGTGTTATTCTTGCAAAACGATACAAAATTTTCGATCATCTATAGAAGAGCGAAATGTCACCCCCCACTCCCTCCTCGAGGGACTCAAAAGCGTAAAAAAAAGAAAAACATTAAATTTCAAATAGCCATAAATATACTTTTCCTTCCTCTCATTGAGTTTAATTCTTGAGTTTTGGAAACACAGAATTATTTGAATTTTTGTAGGGCCCTAAATTTAAGGTTTTTTTTTTCTCGCTGCGTGACGAAACCGCAAGCTGTTTTTTTAACGATTATAAAATGTTAATTTGAAAAAAATAAAATGTTGCGGGCTTGCAGCAGTCAAACTTTTCTTTCTGTATTATTATTATTATTATTAAATTAATAAATAATTATAATAATTGCTTCACTATTGAATCGACGAGGTACACATGATAGATATATATATATATATATATATATATATATATATATATATATATGTATATAGTGGACGCACTTGCCCGTGGCAAAAGCAAAGCTTCCCGGCCAGATGTTTGAACGAACGATCGCGATAGCCGCCCGATTCGATTTAATCGTCGATGAGGCTCGTGCCGTCCAAGCATCGATAATAGTCCCGAGGCTCGAGTCTTCCGACAACGGTGTGAGCAGCGGTGGTCCAATTTCTTTTTGGAATTTACCAGCCTCGATATCACCACCGTCCTCCTCCTCTTCCTCGTTATCGTTCTCTTCGCCCTCCTGTTCCTCCTCCTCCTCCCCGTCGGTAACGTCAGTCTCGTCCTTGTTGATCGAAAAGTTGATAATCGTTTTGTGCGTTTTTATCGATCGAGATTTTTTTTCATTTATCCTCGGATTTATCCGAAACTTTAATTATTCTTTAAATTTCTTTTTGTCACCAGCCTAGGAATTTACCGACCTCGTTTTCACGTGATTGGCCCTTTCTCGGATCCCACCATGTTGCACGACCTTGTTTGAGAATGTAAGGAGTGTGATGACACCAGTTTGATGGATCGATGAGTTCCTTCAACGGCAGAGGCTCGTAATGACGATTCTCCGATATCGTTCCGGTGCCTGAAATAATTATTTTTTTTTTGTTCTTTTTCACATTTTTATCAAATTGTCAAAATTTTTTTTCTGTTTTTTTTTCTGTTTTACTAAAATTTTACACTTCTTCCGAATGTTTAATTATTTTACTTTTACGATTAGTCAATTTTTATTATCCAAACCAAAAATATATTTGCCAATATACCATGCTCGTCCTCTTCACCGGCAATTTCCGTAACGGCTTCTTCTTCCTCGCCTTCGTCATCGAGACTCTCGCCGAATGTGAAATAACCAATTGGCGAGACAAGGGTCGAGCCGCTTATTCGAGCTATTTGAGCACGTAGATAATTTTTTTCCGTACCGAGAAACGGAGGAAAAGTGTGTATCTGCGGTAATGACGTTATATACACGTTAGTATGCTATATATATATATATATATATATGTATATATATGTATATATATGTGTATATATATGTATATATATATATATATATATATATATATATATATATATATATATATATATATATATATATATATACATATATGTATATATATATATGTACATATGTATGGGAGAAAGCGTGACTCATAATTGCAAAACGTTTAAACTTTTATCACGCTCACGAGTCAAATGTTTTGCTCTTTTAAATCATCAATTAGGAATTTGATTCGTCTATAATTAATAATTAGAGAAAGTATATTGATTAGAAAAAAAAATAAAAAAAAAATATACCGGAGTCTCCAATTCACCAGTAAACGCACGAACGATTTGCCTGGCTGCAACAATTTGTTGTGGATTTATCGATGGTAATTCAATCCAATTATCATTTTCTGGTGAATTACAAACGTAATAAATATATTTATTGACCCCAAGGCCAATTTCTTCGGACGGTACTAAAATTGGTTGTTTCGAAAAAATTTTAGGCATTGGAGGAAATATTAGTTGGAATTTGTCAGAGGAATCGTCAACTTTCGTAATTTCATTCTCGTCCATCGTCGCTTGTTCCATAATTTTCTCATTTGGCTTTTCTTCACTCTCGACTCTATTCGACGTTTCTTCGCCTCTTTCTCCCGTTTCCTCCACCTATAAAATCAACCAAGTTACCGAGTTGCCGAAAACTCACCGAGGAATATATGAATATTTGAATGAAATTGGGGCTGAATATTATCGTACTGCAGAACGTCTAGCGAGCAACTCCTCCTCGAGAAATTCCGCCTCGATGACGTAATAGTTTTTTGGTTTACCGATAATTTTACCCCAGAATCTAAATTTTTATAAAAATTCTTCGTATAATGTTTTTTTTTTTTTTTTAAACTAGAATATTGTTTTTTTCTAAATAATTAGTAACGATTTAAGAACTGACACGTGCTCGTACAGGGAATTAGATAAAATGCCATAATAATATTATTATTATTTGATTTAAATTTATTCAATTTTTGAAATGAAAATTCTTCGTATAATGATTTTTTTTTTAAACTAAAATATTGTTTTTTTAAAATAATTAGTAACGATTTTAGAACTGACACGTGCTCGTACAGGGAATTAGCTAAAATGCCATAATAATATTATTATTATTTGATTTTAATTTATTCAATTTTTCAAATGAAAATTCTTCTTATAATGATTTTTTTTTTTTTTAAATAGATTATTATTTGATTTAAATTTATTCAATTTTTCAAATGAAAATTCTTCGTATAATGATTTTTTTTTTAAACTAGAATATTGTTTTTTTTAAATAATTAGTAACGATTTTAGAACTGACACGTGTTCGTACAGGGAATTAGCTAAAATGCCATAATAATATTATTATTATTTGACTTAAATTTATTCAATTTTTACTTAATTTTATTTCGTATCAACGAGATAAAAAATATTTAATTGCATTTTTTAATTGTTCACCTAACATTCTGAATTGGCTTGTCAGCAACAAGTTTGGAAATCGAAATATTGAGTAAAACGACTTCCGAGCGTGGTAATGCAACTTCGATCTGTTCGAGATGAAAAAATAATTCCAGCAGATCAGGCGATGTACGATTCTCGAGATTGCTTTTTTCTTCGTCCACTGTGACATCGTCAATCTCATTTTCGCTCATCACAGACTTGATGAAATAAACATTTTTCGAAAAATTACCCTTATTTTTATTTTTAATTTGAATAAAAAAAAATTATTTATATTTTTAAACAATCCAAGAAAATTCAATAAATTTTCTCACGATTTTTCATTTTCGACCTATGACAGAATTCGTAAATGAATTTTTCAGCTCGATAATTGTATAGAAAAATTATCCTTATTTTTGGGGTGTCAAATTTAATTTTCAAATATTAGCGTATAAAAATTTGAATTAAAAAAAATTTATTTATATTTTTAAACATTCCGAGAAAATTGAATAAATTTTCTCAAAATTTTTCATTTTCGAGCTATGACAGAGTTCGTAAATGAATTTTTCAGCTCGATAATTGTATAGAAAAATTATCCTTATTTTCATTTCAATTTTCAAAATTAAATTTGACACCCCAAAAGGGGTCAATAAATTTTCTCAAGATTTTTCATTTTCGAGCTATGACAGAGTTAGTAAATGAAATTTTCAGCTCGATAATTGTATATGACAGCTGACATCTCTTCAGTCCTGTTAACCTGATAAAGTTTAAGAAATTTTTTCGCCTCCTCGGACGATAAAGGCGGCTCATAAACCTCACGAAGATAATTAGTTTTCCTCCTGTATCTCTCATCTTTTAGCTTTTTGCTGTAATCCTCGAAAATAGCTATGGCGTTTCGAGGACGTTCCGAGAGTATTTTTGCCAGTAATTCAGAGAGATGATTGTAACTAAATTGAAAAAATATTGAAAAAATAAAATAAAAATTGAAAAAATAAAATAAAAATTGAAAAAATAAAATAAAAATTGAAAAAATAAAATAAAAATTGAAAAAATAAAATAAAAATTGAAAAAATAAAATAAAAATTGAAAAAATAAAATAAAAATTGAAAAAATAAAATAAATATTGAAATGATCTAAAATAAATATAAAATCGATTGCACAAATTTATCAAAATTGATTAAACTCACAGACTGTCACCGCTCTCGGGACTGTGCTGTTGTAAAAAAATTTTTGCACGACGAATGTCATGCTCGACATTGGGAAGTTTTCGATCTTCTTCCGATTCTTTTTCTTCGTCAACGTCATAAATAAAGGACATTTTCCTTATTTTCTCCCTCTCTCTCTATCTCTTCGTAGGAGAAAATGCTACTAGAGCTTTTCTTGTCAGAGTTTATCGAGCGCGAAACTCGACCGGCGAATTGCACACTGCGACGTTAACTTTTCGTCGCTCGCCACGTTCGTTCATCGCTCGGTCTTTCCTCGGACATATCTCATTTGTCTCCGGAGCGCTTGATCGCTCGCGGGAAGAGAGCAAAATCTGGCATCCGGTGAACGGAAGAGGTCCGGTGTCCTCGTCATCTCGGTCTAATTTTTTTTTTTTTTTTTTTTTTTTTCATTCATTTCCACCCCTTCCCCTCGCCACTATATTCTTCGCGTTCTTTTTTTTTTTTCTCTCGCGGGCTTCTCGCGCTATCGAGTTTATGACGTGACACGAGAGCGAATGAGACGAAAATGAAAAATGGCGAGAGACATTTATTACATTATCGAACGACCCAATTAATTTAACGAAGCGAAAAAAAGGGCCACGTTGAAAATTTATATATCTATATCTCTCTCTCTCTCTCTCTCTCTCTATATATATATATATATATAGTGAGAGCACGCGTTATTTCCGTGATCGCCAGACCTAAAATTGGGACGAGCTACGAAAGCGTTTGTATACCATTATTATACAGCGTATAAAATATATATATACATATACATATACATATATATATATATATATATATGTATATATAAACAAAAAAAAAAAAAAATTCTGATAATGTTGTGCGGTCATTTCCTGAAAGAGTAGGACGAGATTCCACCGTTTAGAGGGGCGAAGAGGAGGAGAAGGAGGAGGAGAAAGAGAGAGAAGGGAACTCGTGAACGCGATTAATTTATTCCGGAAGAAGTGCCAAGATATTAGAAAAACGATTTCTCCGGGGTGACGATTGTCATTTTATTAGAATCGTACTACATATGTATATACGATACTGTATATATATATATACTATCCTGCGATATTATTCTATTATATTTAATATTAGAATGAACTTTTCTTTTATTTCTCATAATTTTTTATCATTTCTGGCATCCTGGCTCGCTGCCATCATTTTGTTCCTACCATCGGATGTCCTACATGCTATACTATATACATATATATATATATATAGTATAGCATGTATGGATATATATATATATATATGGCTCGTTCGACAGTCCGTGTTTTTCTCTCGTGGACGATGAAACGTTCGAGTCTTATTTCCTACGAATAACGGTTGCAAAGTGAAGAGGAAGGGGGAGGAGGGTTGATCGAAAAATACGGGCACGTGCAGTCATTCATATCCGCCACCGGAACTACCGCGAGGAGATCGAGTGACCCGACAGCTCGCTATGACTTGAATGAATAAATTAATGAATGAATAAAATGTGTCTCACTCAGTGATAATATGAATGAAAAAAATTACCTATAGATCTTAATTTATTAATTTTTAATTTATTATCAAAAATCTTAATCGATAATGGATTTTGTTTTTTTTTCAAATTGATTTTCAAATGATTGAAATTTTTTGTCTACTGATAATAAAAAAATCTTCGATATGAAAAATAATTAATTTTGGCCAACGAAAATTTTGAATTAAATTTTGAATTTAAAAAAAAGTCCCACTGAATTGGAAACTATAGCGAGGTCAAGAGTCCGCGGATAATCTATTAAGATCGAATTAATTTTCTTTTATTCGCTATCCATTTTCATTCCCCCCATTTTGAATTTCTCGTTCAATTTTATACATTTCTTCTTGAGCGTCTTTTATTTCGGTAAAAAAGAAAAAAATTCTCTTTGTTTGAAAAACAAAGTTTGTTGTTGGGCCCACTGCCAGTGGTGGGCCCAATTATTGACACTGTGCTAGCTTTTGGCTGTCTTATGGATCGAAAGAGACGGCAATAGGTATTCTCGTGGAGTGTCAGCAACTGGTACAGTATCAGAAACTGGGCCCACAACCTGAGATGGGCCCACATATTGACATTGTATCAATTGCTGACAGTCTTATGGACAAACAAGTGCGAGAGAGACGGCAATAGGAATTCTCGTGGAGTGTCAGCAACTGGTACAGTATCAGAAACTGGGCCCACAACTTGTGATGGGCCCAATTATTGACACTGTACCAATTGCCGACAGTCTTATGGATAAACAATACGTGCGAGAGAGACCAACAACTGGTACAATATAAGCAATTGGGCCCACAACCTGTGATGGGCCCAATTATTGACCCTGTACCAATTGCTGACAGTCTTATGGACAAACAATAAGTGCGAGAGAGACGGCAATAAGAATTCTTACAGATGGTCAGCAACTGGTACAGAGTAAGCAATTGGGCCCACAACCTGTGATGGGCCCAATTATTGACACTGTACCAATTGCCGACAGTCTTATGGATAAACAATAAGTGCGAGAGAGACGGCAATAAGAATTCTTACAGGTGGTCAGCAACTGGTACAGAGTCAGCAATTGGGCCCACAACCTGTGATGGGCCCAATTATTGACACTGTACCAATTGCCGACAGTCTTATGGACAAACAATAAGTGCGAGAGAGACGGCAATAGGAATTCTTACAGGTGGTCAGCAACTGGTACAGAGTCAGCAATTGGGCCCACAACCTGTGATGGGCCCAATTATTGACACTGTATCAATTGCCGACAGTCTTATGGATAAACAATAAGTGCGAGAGAGACTGCAATAAGAATTCTTACAGATGGTCAGCAACTGGTACAGAGTAAGCAATTGGGCCCACAACCTGTGATGGGCCCAATTATTGACACTGTACCAATTGCCGACAGTCTTATGGACAAACAATAAGTGCGAGAGAGACGGCAATAGGAATTCTTACAGGTGGTCAGCAACTGGTACAGAGTCAGCAATTGGGCCCACAACCTGTGATGGGCCCAATTATTGACACTGTATCAATTGCCGACAGTCTTATGGATAAACAATAAGTGCGAGAGAGACTGCAATAAGAATTCTTACAGATGGTCAGCAACTGGTACAGAGTAAGCAATTGGGCCCACAACCTGTGATGGGCCCAATTATTGACATTGTACTAATTGCCGACAGTCTTATGGACAAACAATAAGTGCGAGAGAGACGGCAATAAGAATTCTTACAGATGGTCAGCAACTGGTACAGAGTAAGCAATTGGGCCCACAACCTGTGATGGGCCCAATTATTGACACTGTACCAATTGCCGACAGTCTTATGGACAAACAATAAGTGCGAGAGAGACGGCAATAGGAATTCTTACAGATGGTCAGCAACTGGTACAGAGTAAGCAATTGGGCCCACAGCCTGTGATGGGCCCAATTATTGACACTGTACCAATTGCTGAGAGTCTTATGGATAAACAATAAGTGCGAGAGAGACTGCAATAAGAATTCTTACAGGTGGTCAGCAACTGGTACAGAGTAAGCAATTGGGCCCACAGCCTGTGATGGGCCCAATTATTGACACTGTACCAATTGCTGAGAGTCTTATGGATAAACAATAAGTGCGAGAGAGACTGCAATAAGAATTCTTACAGGTGGTCAGCAACTGGTACAGAGTCAGCAATTGGGCCCACAACCTGTGATGGGCCCAATTATTGACACTGTACCAATTGCTGAGAGTCTTATGGATAAACAATAAGTGCGAGAGAGACTGCAATAAGAATTCTTACAGGTGGTCAGCAACTGGTACATAGTCAGCAATTGGGCCCACAACCTGTGATGGGCCCAATTATTGACACTGTACCAACTGCTGACAGTCTTATGGATAAACAAGTGCGAGAGAGACGGCAATAGGAATTCTTACAGATGGTCAGCAACTGGTACAGAGTAAGCAATTGGGCCCACAACCTGTGATGGGCCCAATTATTGACACTGTACCAATTGCCGACAGTCTTATGGACAAACAATAAGTGCGAGAGAGACGGCAATAGGAATTCTTACAGATGGTCAGCAACTGGTACAGAGTAAGCAATTGGGCCCACAATCTGTGATGGGCCCAATTATTGACACTGTACCAATTGCTGACAGTCTTATGGATAAACAAATGCGAGAGAGACGGCAATAGAAATTCTTACAGATGGTCAACAACTGGTACAGAGTAAGCAATTGGGCCCACAACCTGTGATGGGCCCAATTATTGACATTGTACTAATTGCCGACAGTCTTATGGACAAACAATAAGTGCGAGAGAGACGGCAATAAGAATTCTTACAGATGGTCAGCAACTGGTACAGAGTAAGCAATTGGGCCCACAACCTGTGATGGGCCCAATTATTGACACTGTACCAATTGCCGACAGTCTTATGGACAAACAATAAGTGCGAGAGAGACGGCAATAGGAATTCTTACAGATGGTCAGCAACTGGTACAGAGTAAGCAATTGGGCCCACAGCCTGTGATGGGCCCAATTATTGACACTGTACCAATTGCTGAGAGTCTTATGGATAAACAATAAGTGCGAGAGAGACTGCAATAAGAATTCTTACAGGTGGTCAGCAACTGGTACAGAGTAAGCAATTGGGCCCACAGCCTGTGATGGGCCCAATTATTGACACTGTACCAATTGCTGAGAGTCTTATGGATAAACAATAAGTGCGAGAGAGACTGCAATAAGAATTCTTACAGGTGGTCAGCAACTGGTACAGAGTCAGCAATTGGGCCCACAACCTGTGATGGGCCCAATTATTGACACTGTACCAATTGCTGAGAGTCTTATGGATAAACAATAAGTGCGAGAGAGACTGCAATAAGAATTCTTACAGGTGGTCAGCAACTGGTACAGAGTCAGCAATTGGGCCCACAACCTGTGATGGGCCCAATTATTGACACTGTACCAACTGCTGACAGTCTTATGGATAAACAAGTGCGAGAGAGACGGCAATAGGAATTCTTACAGATGGTCAGCAACTGGTACAGAGTAAGCAATTGGGCCCACAACCTGTGATGGGCCCAATTATTGACACTGTACCAATTGCCGACAGTCTTATGGACAAACAATAAGTGCGAGAGAGACGGCAATAGGAATTCTTACAGATGGTCAGCAACTGGTACAGAGTAAGCAATTGGGCCCACAACCTGTGATGGGCCCAATTATTGACACTGTACCAATTGCTGACAGTCTTATGGATAAACAAATGCGAGAGAGACGGCAATAGAAATTCTTACAGATGGTCAACAACTGGTACAGAGTAAGCAATTGGGCCCACAGCCTGTGATGGGCCCAATTATTGACTCTGTACCAATTGCCGACCGTCTTATGGACAAACAATAAGTGCGAGAGAGACGGCAATAAGAATTCTTACAGATGGTCAACAACTGGTACAGTTTTATGGATAAACAATAAGTGCGAGAGAGACGGCAATAGAAATTCTTACGGAGTGTCAGCAACTGGTACAGTGTCAGCAATTGGGCCAACTACCTTATAACATAGAAAAAACAAACGCGGCAGTTTTTGGGAACTACGTAGCTCGTACGGTCGTTTTAACGTTCGATATGTTTGGGTTTGCGGGGGCGTTTGCGTTACTATGAATGAGTGAGAAAATCCCCTCTTGTTTCTCCGAATGGTACATCACGATCCTCTTCCATGACCACCTCTTTGCGTCCTCGCCATCCTTCTTCTCCTTCTCTTCGGGCAAACGCAACTTTTACATATGCATATATCTATATATATATATATATATATATATATATATGTGTGTGTGTGTGTGTTTGTATATTTGAGATTTCTCTGTATCGCGTCTCTCTCCCTCTCTCTCTGTCTCTCAGTAGCTTTTCTCCCTTATAAACATCCCAGAGTCGAGAGAACGTGAGACAGACTGAGAGAGAAAGAGAAAACGAAAGAGAGAGAGAGAGAGAGAGTCCGTAACGGCACGGCCCTTGGGTTTATATCTCGCTCTTCGGTGGTAGCTCTGGCTCTCTCCTGCTCCTCTCTGTGTGTCCCTCTGTGGCCCGAACGAGAGTCGCCACCTCGCCGCAGTATCCATCGGGGGTCGCTTCACTCACGACGACCCGAGAGGCATATCCTTCGCTCAGTTACTCGCGAGTTCTCGTCGCCGGTGCAACAACAAATCCCTCTCCCTCTCTTTATTTCATCTTGTGTCGTGCCACTAACGGACTTCTCCACATGCACGTCACTCAATAAATTTATATCGAACAATAAAAAGTTCTTAAAAACTATCGCGTTAATATACGAAATACAAAAACATTTTGCGCGCCATTCTCGTGAAGATAAGAAGAAAAAAATAAAACGAGAGAGTTTAACGAACTCTTTTGTTATTTTTGTCAAAGTTTGAAAAATCAACGTTTCTACTTCCGGGAGTTTTCAAGGAAAATTTCTTCGAGTCCGCGGGGCGGCAACGCCGGGGGACAAGGAGAGACACAAAGCTTCATCATGCACCATCGACTAAACTGGTCAGTCATTAATTCAAACAATAATTGTTCGATTTATTAGCTCACGGGCAATAAATCGATTTTTTTCACTCGATACTGGATAAAAATCGATTAGCATCGATCTTTTTTTTTTGGTCCCAGTATCGAATAAAGTCGATAGAAAAATAACTACAATGGACATTTTTCAATTGGAAATCGTTCGTTGAAAATGGAACTTAAAAAAATTTACGTTTTTCACAGTTGGAATATTTTTTTTTTACCGCAAATAGATTACGGATAGAATAATAATAATAATGAAAATGGTTCAATAGGGAATCATTGCGAATTCAAAATGAATTACAAAAATTCATTTTTTATCTACCAATCAAATTCTCCCTCATTCAAAGAAAGTGGAAGGGGAGTTCTAATTTATAAAAAAAAAAAAAAAAGACGTAAAGTTCGTTAATACTCTAGCATAATCCTCAATAAGGGATCAACACCTACCTGAGTTTTGGGTAGGCTAAAATTTGGAGAATACTCACGAGGGCGGCAGCACGAGAGCAATTAGCGGATCGTTCTAAGCCGGTTCAGTGTTAGACGCCGCGATCGCGGCGCGCATTTAGGTTATGCGGCAAACTTCGTTATTTCTTTTTTTTTTCCTCGTTTTTTTCGTCGAATGTTCGGTCTGGGCGGCCGACCAGCGGGGCTGCCCCCGGTAAGATCACGCTAGTAAAACTAAAGCTAGCGAGTCTCTCGTGTGATCCCTTTGTGAGAATCGCGATGACCCTACCTCGTTCATTACACGGAGCGCGTTTCAGCCTTCACGAAAATCTCTGGTGGCCAAAAGTTGGATCACCCCACTACGGGCCCAAGCAACTTGTCAGAAGAAGAAGAAGAGGAGAATGGCGATACGCGAATGAGCGAGAAACTGGCCTGTTTTATATTTTTTTTTTCCTAAACGTTTGCCATACATATATATATATATATATATATATAGATTTATGTAGACAAACCGGCGAAACTTCTCGCGCGCAATTTTCGGCAGCGGAGCAAGTTAGCACGTAGACACACACATACGCGAGCGCCATGCGTGGCGGCAAAGCGTAGTTCGACACACAGAATCGACAGTCAGTGACCGAACTCGGTTCGCGAAGGTGGTCGTGTGCGAATTTGCCATTTTATACTTTCGTTTTATTTATTTTATATCGAGATTACGCTACATGCTCGTATCCAAAATACGTATATAAATGTGTCCACAAGGATTTTCTATGTGAGAGGGTGAAAATTTACACATATATATATACAGTAACTTGTGAATTTGTGGTGCTGCGATTTATTGAAGATTCGATGAGCACAACCGCGATGAAAATTTCGTTCACCAGCAAAAACACGTGGTCAGTTTTATCTACATAAAATTAAGTCATTTTCTTTTTCATTTCACGCGATTCGATGAATTATTTTCTTATATTCTCACCGTTTTTTCTTAGTACGTAATAATGTCGTAATTGTTTGTGGCGCTGCGATCGTTTTCAAATATTTCAAAAACGGTTGATTATTTTCACACTGTTTTGATCTTTCGTATGCGACGCTGCCATCTTTAGAGCTCGTACTTTTTAACAATTATAGAAAATGATTTTGGCAAATGTTTATTGCGAGGCAGGAAAATCATTTGTTACTTTGACATGCGGGGAATTTAATTGTTTGATTTGAAGTTTTATGCATGTGTGTATATATACATATATATACACGTATGGATGAGAATCTCGCGTGAGAGCTCGTCCCGCGCATTTGTTCCACTCTCGCACCATATATATATATATATATATTAACTGCTTGATGTTTCTCTCGGCTTTCTTATACGAGAATACACTGATCTACCGTGCCCTTACTTAACTTTCAGTATTAAATGAGTACTTAAATCTGTCCGGGAGAGGAGAAAAAGCGTAACTACATAACCCTATATATATATATATATATATAGCACACAATGAGAATCCAAAGAGATTGCGTGACCACGCTCGAACTTATCAGCTTCATTAGTTCGAACGAATGAAAATTCTTCGAGCTAATAATTTTATAATAACATTTTCATTTTATTATCCTAGTCGGCTATTTTCCTCGACTGGATCATTAAGCAATTATCGTATCAGTACAAATTAATTAAATTCAATAAAATTATAATTGATTCGGCTGAATAATATTTTCCACTGGTAATTTCAGTCCACAATTTTACACGTAAAACCGAAACTCTCTCTCGCTCTCACGAGAAAAACTCGACTCGATCAGCACGCGCTGATTTTACCAAATTATTCCCCGTTAATATGAAAAGTTTGAAAAATACCGCGATGATTCTTCAATATTTATTTTATTTTTTCATTTCCTCGATCGTAAATGAACTTTATCCTCGTCCACACGTGTCTGTAGGATTTCGCTTAGTCGCCGAGATATTCGGCACTCGAGTCTCGTGCGATGGAGAGTAAGATGAAGAATAATGGTTGATCCTCTCTCTCTCTCTCTCTCTCTCTCTCTCTTTCTCTCTCTCTGTTGTGGTGGTCGTGCGTTGCACTGTCGAGTTTTTCACCGTAAAACTCGACAGTCGACGCTTGTACGACACGTGTTCACGAGACTTGTCAATGGGACTCGGTTGTTATGCATAGAGAAAGAGAAAGACACTATATATATATATATATATATATATATATATATATATATATATATATATATATATATATTTCTATCTCTTTCGGCAAGTGAATATATGGGGCGTTCCAGGCCAATTGAACAGACTCCTCACCCTTATATTTTTTTTTGCATTTTTTTTTTTTACTTTCAGTATATTTTAAGTCGACACAAAAACAAAATTTACAACTTTGAGATATTTGGGATTTAAAAATTTTTTAAAGGGCTTGAAAAATGTTGAAAGGAATTTAAAAATGTTAAAAGAATTTTAAAAATTTTAAAAATTTTAAAAGGGTTTAAAAATTTTCAAGGATTTTAATTTTTTTTTTAATTTTAAAAGGATTTTAAAACTTTTAAAAGAATTTTAAAAATGTTTAAAGAATTTTAAAAATGTTTAAAGGTTTTAAAAAAATATTGTTGCTGAGCAAACAATTCAGCATGCTGAAATAAAATTAAAGGAAAAAGAAGGAAATTTTTTGTGCGAGAGTCACGGACCTGTTGATTTGGCCTGGATTGTCCCATATGTATGGTAAATTCATCGTCAGTGGGCTTTAGCTGGGGCTGTTGTTTCTCTTTTACTATATTTGCGTTTTTTGTGCAGTGGTCATGTGGGGCCATAACGAGAGAAAAAAAGAGAGAGAGAGAGAAGGAAAAAGACAGAGAGAGAGAAAAGAGAGAGAGAGAGAGAAAGAGAGAGAGAGAGAGAGAGAAGGAAAAAGACAGAGAGAGGGAAAAGAGAGAGAGAGAGAGAGAGAGAAAAAAAGAGAGAGAGAGAGAGAGAAGGAAAAAGACAGAGAGATGGAAAGTGAGAGAACAGAACGTGAGAAGAAAAGATTCTCATCAAGTCGAGTCCGGACCTCCCGGACTCTTTCCACGCCTATATAGACTCGCATGCGTGAAACGATAATCGTCAAATTCTCGTGACCATCGCTGGTTAGCATATTAAATGGGAAAACCCAAAAAGGCGAAAAATTTCTTTACAGATTTCTTAAATCCCATCCATCATTCCATGGCTCCATAATTTGGCTCATGTTTTTTTTTTTTAATTGTTTTTAATGAATATTTTAATTATCTTGTGGAAAATAATTTTGTGAATATTTTTTCACGATGGAATTAAATCTACGAATTCATTTGATCGGATGTAACCATAAAAAATTTCACCCCACCCCATCCACCATTCCATGGGGACTCGATAATTTTCAATATTTGCCAATTTTTCATTCATTCGTCATTTGACGGTAAATTTTCAGTTGAAAAAGCCAGCGGATAATTTCTGAATTTACATCAGGCTCATCGAGATAATTGCAATTTTAAAAAATAAAAAAACGAGTCACCCCTTTCACTCAGGAATTTTTCAGATTTTTTTGAGTTTTTTTTTTAATTAATATTTTAATTATCTTGTGGAAAATAATTGGCTGAATTTTTTTTCACGATGGAATTAAATTTACGAATTCTCGTGACCATCGCTGGTTAGCATATTAAATGGGAAAACTCAAGAAGGCCAAAAATTTCTTCACAGATTTCTTAAATCCCATCCATCATTCCATGGCTCCATAATTTGGCTCATGAATTTTTTTTTAATGAATATTTTAATTATCTTGTGGAAAATAATTGGCTGAATATTTTTTCACGATGGAATTAAATCTACGAATTCTCGTGACCATCGCTGGTTAGCATATTAAATGGGAAAACTCAAGAAGGCCAAAAATTTCTTCACAGATTTCTTAAATCCCATCCATCATTCCATGGCTCCATAATTTGGCTCATGAATTTTTTTTTGATTTTTTTTTAATGAATATTTTAATTATCTTGTGGAAAATAATTGGGTGAATTTTTTTTCACGATGGAATTAAATTTACGAATTCTCGTGACCATCGCTGGTTAGCATATTAAATGGGAAAACCCAAAAAGGCCAAAAATTTCTTCACAGATTTCTTAAATCCCATCCATCATTTCATGGCTCCATAATTTGGCTCATGAATTTTTTTTTTTTTTTTTTCTAATGAATATTTTAATTATCTTGTGGAAAATAATTTTGTGAATATTTTTTCACGACGGAATTAAATCTACGAATTCATTTGGCCGGATGCAATCATAAAAAATTTCCGCTTGAGAGTTCATGTGTGTTTTAGTATATTTTCCGCGAAAACCGGAAACGACAAGTATGATATCGCTCAAAATTGTTTACCAGAGACGCACTTCCGTTTACGGAGAGAAAGATTCAATGGAAATTAGGTCGAAATAGGGGATGACGTAATTAAAAAAAAAAAAAAATGCTTCGTTCAAATTTAATTAAAAATCTTTTTTGTCTCATAAAATTTTAGAGGAAAATATTTATTAAAATTTTTCTCATCGTATAGAAAATACCAAATATGATTTTTTAATTTTTCCGTTCACATTTTATCGAACTTCTTTTTTATCTTATAAAATTTTAGATGAAAATATTTATTAAAATTTTTCTCACCATTATCGGATAGAAAATACCAAATTTTTAAATTCATTTGATATTTGCGCTCAAATTTCATTTAATTTTTTTTTTTTCTTACAAAATTGTTGATGAAAATATTTATTAAATTTTTTCTCACCATTATCGGATAGAAAATACCAAATATGATTTTTTAATCTTTTTTCATTTTTGCGATCGCATTTTATTGAAATTTTTTTTTTTGTCTTATAAAAATATCTATTAATTTTTTTTTCTACGATTTTCGTATAGGAAATACCAAATTTGATTTTTCAATTTGTTTGATTTTTGATATTCGGAGTATTCTCCTAATCAGTATTCTTATATAGCAGAAGGGGGTGGGGCTGCGAAAAAGTATATTGTGCTTGGAGGGAATCGGGAGGACTTTCATTGTGGTCCAAAGAGTGAATCTGAACAAACAGGACAATGCTTTATGCTAATTTTTGAAAAAAAAAAAATTAAATTAAAAAAAAAAAAAAAATATATATATATATATATATATATATATATATATAGCCATGACGATGGTCAAGCATTGTTCAATGGGGAGAGAATCAGCGTGTACGAAACATCGAGAATTCAAAAACATTTCTGTTTCTTGTCCAGGATACTCGATAGTATCATTGTCGGACACAATTCAATTCATGTACTGAATGCGATTCTCCCATCTGATTGAAATTGCCAATTTTCTTGTTTTTTTTCCTATTACTAAAAATATTATACAAGACCCTGAAATAAAAAAAAAAAGACGTCGAGTGAATTTAAACTTTTTTATTTTCAATATTTTAATTATTTTTTTGTTGTCTTTTATCAATTTACTTAAATTTATTTAAATATAAAAATTGAACGAATCAAAAATATTATTTATAAAAAATATTTTCAATTTATGTGGAAAATAAATCGTACACGTGTAAATTTATATGGACGTATTTCGTGATGCTGTAAATGTGGGTCCATGTACATATATTTGATTTTATCCACGAACACAGATACACACACATATATATATATATATATATATATATATATTGTCTGAAGCTCGTGACTTCTTTTGACTACTATATATATATATATAATAGTCAAAAGAAGTCACGAGCTTCAGACAATATTCCAGCTGTACCGAGAGATTTTAGGTACAAGCAGATAGTACACCAACCTAGGATATATGTACTTTCTCTCTCTCTCTCTCTCTCTCAATCTCTCTCCATCTCTGACCTAGGAGTTGGGTTATTTTCGCTTCCGGAGAGGAACTGTTATTTCTGTGCGCATTCGAGGGTTCATACACCCCGTGCGTTCTGGTAACATACGTGTTTTTCCTCCAGCCTTCCATACCCCGAAGCATCTCGATGTATGTAGCGAAATATATATATATATATATCTTTCGCTTGTATAAATATTCGATTGTATATATATATATATATTCGATTGTATATATATATACAAATTCATGTACCGAAAAGCTCCTTGGGCTTCGTGTATTGTTTACCAGAATATAATAATACAACTGCAATAGAATCCTACGAGTGTGTTTGAGGAAAGAGGCAAAAAAAGAAACAAAAGTGTTACGCATCTGGTTCGCTCGTTTCGACACTATCCAAGAGTTATTATGTCCTCTAAATTAAAGTATCTACGCTGTCGTATGTTTTTTTTTTGTTTTTTTTTCCCTTCTTTTCATGTATACGATGAGCTAAGAGTAACCAGACATCGTTGAAGGTGTTAAAAGGGACAAATGTTAAAAGGATTTTAAAAACGTTAAAAGGATTTAAAAAATGTTAAAAGGGTTTGAAAAATGTTAAAAGAATTTTAAAAATTTTTAAAGAATTTTAAGAATTTTAAAAGGATTTAAAAATTTTTTAAAGGATTTTAAAATTTTTTAAAGGATTTTAAGAATGTTAAAAGGATTTTAAAATTTTTTAAAAGGATTTTAAAAATGTTAAAAGGATTTAAATTTTTTTAAAAGTATTTTAAAAATGTTAAAAGGATTTAAAATTTTTTAAAAAGATTTTAAAAATTTTTAAATGATTTTAAAATCCTTTTAAAGAGGCAAAAAAAGAAGCAAAAGTGTTATGCATCTGGTTCGCTCGTTTCGACACTATCCAAGAGTTATTATGTCCTCTAAATTAAAGTATCTACGCTGTCGTATGTTTTTTTTTGTTTTTTTGTTTTTTTTTCCCTCCTTTTCAAGTATACGATGAGCTAAGAGTAACCAGACATCGTTGAAGGTGTTAAAAGGGAAAAATGTTAAAAGGATTTTAAAAACGTTAAAAGGATTTAAAAAATGTTAAAAGGGTTTGGAAAATGTTAAAAGAATTTTAAAAATTTTAAAAGGATTTTAAGAATTTTAAAAGGATTTAAAAAATTTTTAAAGGATTTTAAGAATGTTAAAAGGATTTTAATTTTTTTTAAAAGAATTTTAAAAATGTTAAAAGGATTTAAAATTTTTTAAAAAAATTTTAAAAATTTTAAAATGATTTTAAAATCCTTTTAAAGAGGCAAAAAAAGAAGCAAAAGTGTTACGCATCTGGTTCGCTCGTTTCGACACTATCCAAGAGTTATTATGTCCTCTAAATTAAAGTATCTACGCTGTCGTATGTTTTTTTTTGTTTTTTTTTTTCCCTCCTTTTCATGTATACGATGAGCTAAGAGTAACCAGACATCGTTGAAGGGGTTTTTATCGTTTACCTTTGAAAGTTTCTGGTCTCTGTCTCTCTCTCGAGAGAGAGAGGGAGAGATCCTCCCCCACGAGAGATACCAGGAAAACTTTGTTGACAACTTTTTTTTATCATTCATTCAATTTTTTTTTTTCTTCAACGTATTTGAGTTAGTCGGTATTATTTTTAAAAAAATTATAATTATAGATAATATAAGAATGATATGAAATTTTTTGGAATAATTTTCAACAAAATTTTTCTGATCTCAAAATTTATTTAAAATTGTGTAAATTTTTTTTTTTTTTTTTTTTTTTTCACGCTACAATCGAACACAAAATTGGCGAGAAATGTTGGCACACGAGCTGACCTTGCGATGTGCACGCTGAGAGGGGTGTCAAAAGTTCATGCTCGAAATTCCGATATGCTTTCTATCTCGTGATATGTGCGAGGTCGCGACTCGGAAATAAACCCATCCCGCTATATAAAATATCGACACTATAAAGAGGAAAAAGTGTTTTTCTACGGGTGAAAGAGCATGTAAGAGATGGGCTTACGTTTGCCTTGGATCTGTGATCCTCAACGTATACAGTCCACCGTTGTATACGTTGAGGATCACAAATATATATATATATGGGAAATGTCTTTTCCTACCAATATATATATATATATGGGAAATGTCTTTTCGTACCAACATATATATATATATGGGAAATGTCTTTTCCTACCAATGTATATATATATAGTTTACAGTAAGGAAAAGAAATCTCGTTGGGTTTTCTGACGTGAGTTATGGCGTTACGAAAAATAACCAAAAGTCTCCATCTCTCTTCTCCCCCTCCCCTCTCTCTCTCTTTCTCTCTTTCTCTCTGTTCTCGTGTTGTGTATAACAGGGAGAGAGGATTCTCCTTCAAGGATATTTTTCAAAGGGCTCGTATTTCGCCCACTATGAGTGAGGTTTAGTGGAAAACAGGGAAAAATTGCCCTTACATACGTATGTACGATGGCAATATTTTTGTTTTTCTTCTTTCTTTTTTCCTTTTTCTCCAAAAACCTATAACGACCATAAGTCGAGGTTTCATGTCGATAGCACGTGTTTTCGTTATTTTCTCCTGACCCTATTATATACTATATATATATATATATATATATATATATATATATACATACATGTATTTTTATATACATGCATGTGTACACACTTTCGGCCACACTCAGGAATTTTGTTGAAGGAGCTCGAACGCAAGGATATATGAGGAATAACTTTTGTGCTCTTGTACACCCTGAGCTTCCGGTTACCAGCCTGGCTGTGCTTTACTTGGTCAGCCACACCTCTGTCTCTCTCTCTCTCTCGCTCATACACTTTTACGAGCATCCTCAAAATTTCTGCTAACCCTGCCCCATATTGACCCACTTGCAACAAAACCAGCCATCCTGATATACATATATATATATATATATATGTGTGGATAGTTACAAAATGTGTTTTTGAATTTGATATGGAAATGAGCTCGTCCACCCCCGGTTTTACGATCCATCGTGTAACCAGCCTCGAGCTCATCTGCACGTTCATATAATAATAATAATAATAATGATAAACTGATAAAATGGATATGCAATGCTGGCGAATATCCTCGAGTAAATAAAACCAAAAATTCCAGTTGATAATATTGAATTGAATAATAAATAGAATATGTAATTTTTATATTAAAATGTGACGAGTAAAATGAAATATTTTAAAATATTTTTTTTTTTTTTTCAAATAATTTTTTAATTACACTCGATAAATTTCGTTTCATTCAAATATATATTAAAATTGATTATATATATATATATATTGACATAGAACGAGAATTCTGTGCCCTCTTCGTCAATCTTATTGGCGATTCTTTCGAAAAATTTGAGTTTAAATAATTATACGAACGATTGGCAAAAATGAGGGAAAAAAAAAATGTGAATAATACGATAAAATGAGACGAGAGAATTTTATGACACGACAGAGACGAGAAGAGGAATTTTCGATAGTGCGTCATGACAGTCTTTCTCTCTCTCTCTCTCTCTCTCTCTCGATATATATATATATATATAGATCGAAATAGAGGAAGAGGAAAAATGTACGAGGTTGTCACGAATGTCTCGATAGCTGCGGAGAGAAAGAACTGAGATTGCCTGTTGCTCGTTTGGCACTACCCCGCGGGTCTAAATATTATGCCAATGTCGAGTTTTCGTGTATATACAGTGACGTAAGATGACGGTTTAGCTTACTACAGAGGGGGAGATATATATAACGAATGTGGACTTTGAAAAATCCTCTCATGGCTCCATCACAGATCCTATATATGTATGTATGTATATATATATATATATATATATATATATATATATATATATATATACGGTTTTGCTACCTACAGGGTAAGGCATATAACGAATGTAGACTTTGAAAAATCCTCTCATGGCTCCATCACAGATCGTACATATGTATATATATATATAATAATAATAATTCAGACACTGCAGTCTGGAAAGATTTAAAAATTCACGAATATATCAAACTATTTTTGGATGATGAATGAAATTCGAGACACGTACTAACAGCCAGTGTAAACTTTTCTCGAGGACATTCAGTTTTAGCACGCATAAATATCACATATGTGTATACATAAAAATGATTTAAGAAGAAAAAAAAAAAAACTGAAACATTAATAAATATTTGAAAATATTAATTTAAATAAAAATTCAACAATTTATTAATTTTTTTATTGCCATATCGATTAACCCTTCGTGGATCATATAATTTTTGCTGGCACCCCGAATCATATTCGCTTTGGTCAAAAATTACCCATGTCATCCACGCAGGGTTAATATTTTTGAAAAAAATAAAACAAAAAAATTATATATATATATATTTTTTTAGAATTTTCTATACCGATGGGAGAGTGGAGGAGAATGAAGATTAATTTAAAATCAGACTTACATTTTGCTGATAAAACTGAATCATTTGAATTGTCTAAAGGGCGAAAAATGTCTTGTAGTTTAATCAGAAACAAGAAGAGTCAACGATTTTATTTATATATATATATAAATAATATATATATTTATATTCATTATATATTATATATAAATAAAATCGTGTATATATATATATACACGATATATATATATATATATATATATATTCACGATATAAGATGCTCGGAATTCTCGTTTATCAATACACGTTTTTATTTATAACATATTTATATGTACAAAATACAATATATATAAAATATATTATATTCGATCAACCTGTCGCGTTGGGGTGACATGGAGAGCCTATAAGATCGTATAAGACAGCCCATCTTATGGGCTCTCTCATGTTAACCCGGACAGGTTGATCAATCAAAAAAATATTTTATATATATATATATATACATTTTATTTTATACATATAAAATAAAAGTATGTATATAGATAGACGAGGTTTGCCAACTATCTTATATAATGAATAAAAAACAAAATATATATATATATATATAGACAAATAAAATCGTTCACTCTTCTTGTTTCTGGTTAAACTGCGAGATAAACGGGGCAACGAGAGTGCGCATCACGAGGGCTCTTTGCCGTTGGATTGTTTGATTACGGTAATTACGAGGCGCGCGAGCAAATGCGCCGCACGTACACTTTCTTCTCTCTCTCTTTCTCTCTCTCTCTCTCTCTCTCTTGATCTTCGTTCGCCAGACTGGACAGCGAAGCCAGCCTCGAGAATGAAAGAAAACGAATCTCCCAGGGATGTAAAATGAAGGGCCTCTACTATATATATATATATATATATATATATATATATATATATATATATATATATATGTATTTATAAACACGATATTTGCCAAGGCGAATCGCGTCGACTCTCAGACCCCTTTCGCACACATACATAATATATATATATATAAGAAATCCCTTCGCAACGATTTTGCTGTAGGTCCATTGCACACAAACACACAATTTATTTGATTTCTTTCATATATATATGTGTATATATATATATATATATATATATATATATATTTTTTTTTCTCACTTTTTTTTTCTTTCTCTCTCTCTCTCTCTCGTCCTTATACCTGCTTGGGCTGCCATATTAATTTTCTTCTCTCATCTGAGCCTTTCTCGTATATATGCACTTGCGTGGATTCTGCTTCTGGCTCGTGTGCATTTTGGCCCTCGTTAGATCGGAAACCGCCGATAAAATATCGCGACGGAGGTGGTTTTTATTATATTGCTGCGAGATGTC